>LPNX011187820.1:297868-503868 GCA_001517045.1 Pseudotsuga menziesii
AATTTTTTTGTTTTGCAGGTACAACTTCAAAATGATTTCATCTCTGATGAGACAAGGTCTCTGTCGGGTGTCTATTGGACTCAGTAAAGAGTGTTTTAGTAAGATTAACTGGCTGAATAAAAGTGACGGAGTTTTTGGAACAATATCAACATGTCTTTCTCATAGCTTGCGCTACCTCATTAGATCTATTGAAGACTCGAAGGAACTCTGGACAAGATTGGACAGAACCTTTGGAATGATTTATGAGGATCATAATAGCACTTTGGAGAGCACATCCAACACCATAAGCATCCTTGATCCAAAAATCTCGGCCTCCACTCTCTCTGATGAAGTTGTTCAAGATAAAGAAGAAGCAGAAGCTTCTACATAGTCAATTCGAATTGAAGACAGTCTCCATGCGGTGACTCCTTCTCCTGATGCTACGGAAGTTCATGAGATCTCTGATATCTCATCTTCTCATATTTATGAAATAGAAGAAGACATTTGAATCTCTTATATTGAATAAAAATTCTGCTGCACTTCCATGCAAACATTCACCGGTGATTTTCCTTTAAATTCTGTGGAAAATTTACTAGTAATTGCTTCCGAAAGTGAAGAGAAATTTGATTTTTCTCCCTCTAATGTTGCTGCTGGTGTGAAAATATGTGATACCTTGGATATTTTGGAAGAAATATCAGATTACCAGAGTGATCCATTCGCTCCCCATGATCTATATTTTCCAGCAAATTCCTGCAGGATTGCATGCACCAAAATTCAGAATTTTGAAGAAGAAAGTTGTGCATCCACCGTCTCGGTTAACCATTTATTTGAATATGATATTAACCTTATTGGATATGATATGATATTATTTAGATATGATCTGATATTTCTTGCTTTAATATATCAAATTCATAATCTTTCAGTACCACTTGTAGCTGTTCTCATCAACAGTGTGAAGAAACAAGTACCGCAAGTCTCCTACAAAACTGCTACTGGGGATTTGATTCCATTTCACAGTTTTGGATATTTTTTGAACATATTTAGATCTGATTTAATTTTTGATATGATATTATTTGGTTCATATTTTAAAATCCAAAATCCTTTAGTCATGCTTGTAGCTGCTCTCACCAATTCTGGTGTGAAAAATCAAGTACCACACTTTCTCTTCAAAACTACTGATGGGGATTTGGTGTTAGTTTCCTCATATGAGGTTGCTGATATTTTATTATGTGATTCATTATCTATTTCAGAAGCTATATCAGACTATGTATCTCAAGCATTCTCTCTCAACAGTCCCAGTGCTTCTTTACCATTGATCACATGCTCATCTCCTCACAGAACTAGTAAAGAGGAAGATTTTCTGCATCCGCCTAGACACCTGCTCCTAACACTTGGGGCTGTTCTTACCACTCATGGTTTTCTGTTCATGGATGAAACATATCAGTTTCTTGAGTGTTCCTTACATTCTCTGAATTCTCAAGAATCTTTTCTCACTTTTCAGTTGACTTCAGTTGCTCTACATGGGTCCAGTCTTCATCCGGCAGCTGTCTATATTTTTGATTTAGTTGAGCATATCATTCTTCTTCCAAAGAGGAATATTCCTCCAAACATAATGATGGATAGGTTCACATGCCAGGCCCCAGGATACCTATGCACAGAAGAAACAGATTGATCCTGATTCTACCTGCTTAATTAGAGGGGGGGATTTTTTCCCATGTGGTTTTTCCCCAGCACCTTGTTTTTGAGCAGTTACTTTACTTTACTTGATGTAATGGGTGACCTATGGTCTTAGTTACCAGGTCCCACAGATTGTCCAAGTTATCATTCAGGGGGGGTGTTAGGATTATTAATCCTCCCTTGTCCAAATTTGGTCATATGTCTAAATCGGGAGTCATGTCTAAATCGTGAGTCCATCCAGTCTATTTATAGTCATTAACACCATTGAGTCCACTTGACCTAATTAGGGCACATGTTTCTGTTACTAAAGTGTGGGGAACACTAATTGAGGCTCACTGCCACTGATTTCACTTGTTTTCATCAGTTTAGGAGCCTCCTAGACCAATCCCTACAATTTAGGAAGCCACTGGGAGTGCCGAAACCAACCAAGGTCAGTTCACTTCAGTTAATGACTAGTCAAGCTAAGTTAGGAGTCTGTTACATTCAGTTCTAGTCCTCTACATTCAGTTAGCGCTAGGTTTACTTGACTGAACACATGTGGGGCGCATTTCTCACCTACCACTGTCAATTAACCTTAGTCAACACTGAATGTAACACTTGAGTTATGTTTTAGAGCTCTGATGAACTCCGGTTATGGTTTAGACAAGGTCAGTTAACTATTGAGTCCTCCGATAGTGATTTAGACAAGGTCTCGGTTACCTACAGTCAAGTAGAGTCTAATCAATTTGAACTTCCTCATGTGTATTCGAATTGCTTGTGGCTATTAAAGCCATTGTACTTCATTGTAATTATCTATCTAATTACTCTTTGATTAATGAAAAGCATTCACAGCTGCAAGCCATTTTTGCACTGTTTCATTCTTCAATAACTGAGTAAATTGTGTGATCTATCATGTGAGTTGTGTGTTTGTCCACAAATCTATGTGCTCAATTTAATAAGAGGAATGTGTGTTCGATGGGAAAAAGAAAAGAACAAGTAAATAGTTTAAGATGGAAATAGAGCTAGGAGGTTATGCTATGAAAGACACAGTTTTGGACTTGGGGTCCTATGTGAATATTTTGCAAAATAAATATTGGGATTTAGTGGGAAATACAAATCTATCGTGGTCCCTTATCTATCTTAGATTGGCCAATCAGTACAAGATTTATCCTACAAGTAGGCTAAAAAATATAGAAGTGAGTATTGATAAGGTGAATACCATGACATATTTTGAAGTGATTGAGTATCGGACTGGGGTAGATCCCTACCCAACATTGTTAGGTATTAATTGGGCCTTTGATAACAATGCAGTATTGAACCCAAAATAAAGTCATATGTCATTTAAATGAGACACATTAAGGGTTGTAGCTCCACTGGATCCTAGGGAAGGAGATAGATATATTAAACTAGTAATGGGTGACTTGGAATGAGAAGATATAAAGATATCTATAATATTACTAGAACAAAGGAAGACTATGAGAATCCAACAATAGATGATGAAACTAGTTGGAGGAGCATTTGCTAATTTGACATATATTCAGAGGGAGCAAAGGAAAGATGGAAAAACCAACGATATGAGGTATTAAGTAAAAGGTGTGGAAAATTTGTTAAATCATTGCACTAGATATGAACCAAATGGAGGAATCCTCCAAAATATGATGGAACTAGGCTAATGGGTTCTTTTATAGAAAAAAATGAGACAGAGCTTCTCGAACAATTGAGAATTCGGGTGATGGATGTCAGAGTAAAAGGAAGACTTGTCCGTTGGTGGGCGATGCACAAAGAACAATTAAGAAAATGTACGTAGGTGGTAGATTGTATAAATATGAGATTCCAAACTTCATAGGACTTGGAATTAGTAAAAAAATATAAAGATACATGAGATCAATGGGAAAATACATAGTATTGTGAGAAAATACGGTTATACAAATGATTCCCTAAGGACCAATGGGTGCATATATTTGTACATACATTGGATATGGTGCCTAAAATTTGGTACATCAAAGATGAAATAATGGAAAAATGAAAGTGATCAATTTTGTATGACATTCGAGTTTACTTCAGATGACCCTGTTCTTAAGTATGATTTATATAAGATTATAAATTTATTTTTTGCAAGGAGCATTCAGATCTTGCACAACATATTGTATGCACATGTCATAGGAAGTTGGTGAAATCCAACCATCCTATTTATTGTTGGAAAGTAAGTAATGGGGATATAGAAGAAGAATATCCAAGAATCTTGCAAATCAATGAAAAAATGGGGACTTGTGCAGTACATGAGGAATATTCAAGTAGTATTGCACCAAAATATTCGCATCCACTGCAAACGAAGAAATATAATATTGGGATAGAAAGTAATCCTAAAGTGGTTGTAATATGATACTATTGGGATCAAAAGACCATGAACCAGGTCTTAGATATAGTTAAAGAATATGAGGATATGTTCCCCAATATATTTTTAGAAATGAAGGGGGTTGCAAGATCCTTAAGGGATATAAAAATATAGTTAAAATATGCTAAACCAATCAATAAGAGACCATATAAATTGAACTCTTGATTTAAAGAAAAGGTGCACTAGGATATTGGAAAGATGCTAGAATATGGCATTATCTTCCGAGTCTAAGAATAAGAGTGGATCAATCCAATGGTCATACACGATAAGAAATCACGAGGAATCAAAATTTGTGTTGGTCTTTGGAGCCTTAATGCAACATGTATTCATGATCCATTCCCAACTCCATTCATAGATGAGATGTTTGAGAACGTTGGAGGTAGAGAAGCTTATTCATTCACATATGGATTATCAGGTTATCATCAAGTGAAGATAGTATAAGAATACATGACTAAGAATTATTCGTTTTGGATTGAAGAATACACTTGATGTATTTTCTAGAATTTTAGTTACTACATTCAAATATTTTATACACAACTTTTTAGAAGTATATTTGGATGACTTGGTTGTCTTAAACTTGTTGAAAGAACATGTGCAAGTATTAATACTAATGTTGGATAGGTGTAGAAACTGTAGTTTTATTTAAAGTTGAAAAAGTGCATTTGTGTACAACTTTTGGGATTTTATTGGGGAATGTGGTGTGTAAGGAATGATTTATTGATATTTGAAGAATATTGTTGTGATAGTGAATATCCCAACACATGCATAAATTACGGAGTTCTGTGCACTATTGATACATATTGGATAATATTGAAAATTCATAAGGAATTATCCTCAAATAATCACACCATTAGAAAAATTGTTGAAGAAGGATAGGATATATGTTTATATGCAAAAGTGTCAGGAGGTATTGGAATTATTGAAAGGGAAACTTGTAACCACGCCAATATTGATATTCCCATATTGGACAAATATATTTCATGTGCATGTGTATGGGTCTTCTATTGCCTTAGACATGGTAATGACACAAATTGAACAAGGTAATATCGAACACCATGTTTATTTTTCAAGTTGGAGATTAGCAAATGAAAAAATAAATTGCACCACCACTAAATAAGAAGGCCTAGCAAAGATATATGCAATGTATAAATTTATACATTATAGATTAGGAAACTCATTTAAATTATTTTTGGATCATTCTACATTAAAATACTTAGTCAATAAACCAGTGTTGGGGAGGAGAATTTGTCGGTGGTTATAATTGTTTCAAGAAATTGATTTTGAGGTGACGTAGTCAAACATGGAAAACACATTGTAGGATCATATCATATTTCTAGGTTAGAATTAGGAGAATCAAGAGGAAGTTTGGAAACAAACTACCTTATGCACAAAATTTTAAAGTTGACATAGTACCAAATCATGTTACAGAAATTGCAAAAATTTTAATGGCAGGGAAATACCCAGAGCATTACATAGTAGTCCAACGACATCATTTAGTAACAAGAAGCTCAAATTATCAAATAATATTAAGACAATTATGCAGGTTGGGAGCAGATTGAATACTATGTAAGTGTTTCATGGATCACATGCACGAGAGTGCTCTGTGAAGCTCATGAAACAATTGTTGGTGGACACAATGCATGAAGAGTGACATCAAGGAAAACATTGTGTGTAGGAATCTGGTGGCCTTATATATCCAGGGAGCTAAGGAATATTGGAAATGGTGTGATGTATGTTAGAGAATTGGAAAATTATATGGAATAGATGAGCTACCGCTTGTCCATGTTACTACATTGAAACCTTTCAAAAAGTGGGTGATTGATATCATAGGACTAATTAATCTTGTTTCATAGAGAATAGGTGCAAGGTATAGTATTATTAATGTGATGAATATTTAACCAGATGGGTAGAAGCAATACTGGTGAAGGGCTACTTGGAAGACTCACAACTGTACAAATTATTTTTGAGAATACTATAACAACGTTTGGCTGTCCTGGACTCACCTTGATAATTTGGATATTTTAGTTTTTGATGTTTATTTTGACGGTGAATATGGTTTTGGAAGACATAGAACTCAGAGGAGGAAGGTTCGAGTGGGGTTTTCGAGAGGAGGGAGGCCTGATGGAAGAATGGAAGAGGGGAGTGGGGGAGGCATGGCTGCCTATTGATCCCCTGAACCAATCGAACTAAAGATCGAAGATATCCTGATTAATCTGGATCTGAATAAGGAGAAGAAACCAATGGTTAGGAAACCAGGGCAATGCATGCCTAAAGAGGCCCTGATTCCAACCATGCAGGTTAAATCGTCTAAGATCTGGGAAAAGATCCAGTTCATGCAATGTAACACCCTGGTTTCGACCCCGTTTGTATTAAATTATATATGATGTAAATATTGTATTTAATCATGGTTTGGAGCTAAAGGCCAAATCCCTGCCATCGATTTGGTTTGTTATGTTTCAACAATTAAAATCGATGCCGATGGAATTTCGTGCTAGCCGACACATCATAATTTTGGACATCATGTAAGTATGCAATTTAATTAAAATACCCACAACCAGCTATGTCAATGCAACATTAAAAGATATGGGGGCATGATTTCCTAAGGATAAGGGGGGGGGAGGGATATTCAAACCTTTGAGCCAATGGGGAAAAGCCAAATGTCAAAGGGAGAACCCATCAAAATGTCAACTACCCATTTTGTCTCTTGTGCCCAATCATTTAATTCTACCATAAATTGGTTGGTTTAGTTATTGCATGAGAATGAGCAAGGTATGGGAGTTAGAAATTCGAATTTGGGGAAGCACCCATTTTTAGAAAAACATTTTTTGACTTATGGGGCAAGTGATTGCCCAAAAATGCTTCCCATTCCCTCATGCATTCACATCTTTCTCCTCTCTCATGTTTTTGGAGTTACTGCACATTCCCCATTCATGTTTTGGCAGTTTCATGTGCTTTCCCCATGGATGGGAAGTTGTTTTGCTAAGATTCAGTGGTTGGGATCTCTGCTAGGCTTTTTTGTTGTTGTTTCCCTCATTACCCGGCTAGGAAAAAACGTTTTTGGGTTGCACAATGAATTGGAGAAGAGACCCATGATTTTTGGGTGTTGGATGAATTTCTTTTTCCCACGTGAAGGCCATAAATGTTTCTGGAAATCGAATTGCTGTTAGGGGGCTGTTTTTACCCATATTGGCAATTTGTTTTGTTTCCAAAAACCATTTTTACTCAACCCAGAATTTTGTATCTTGCTGTGTGTGCATATTTTGCTTTGATCTGAACCGGTTGGGAGTGGAATATTTGGGTCTGAACTAGCTTGATAAACCTAGTGTATGAAGGAACCTCACAGACAGATCTAGAGGGGTTGGTTTTCTTCTTTGAACACCCTGAATACCACTAGAATGGAAGGCATGGCCTAAGGAATTGTGTAGTAAAGAAGGGGATGCTTCCTTGTGTTGGGTGTGTAGATGTTTTCAAGTCAAGCCAGATGTGGTGCAAGTGTCCATAGCTCTGTGATTGAGCTCACTAGATTAGCAATTCATCCTTCCACCTCTCTAGCAGCCTGATAAACCCAACTGTGTTTGGATTGGCTGAATTTTGATATACCTTTGGCTATGTGTGAGCCTGCTAGTGTTCCCTTATTCCTTGTGGGAAACATGCCCAGCTCGAGGGTGGCAGTGTTGCTGAGAGATTAATGAGTACATTGGCCTATGGTTGGGTGGAACGTTGCAATGACGTAGCTAGTTGCGGGACAAACTTCTTTCAAGATAAGTATATCTTGTGTTAATCTCTGCATTTGTATTTGCTTGATGAAATATGATGAACATGTCTAATGTGTTGAATGCTTGAATAGAATCTAATTACTTCCACTGTATATTGCATTTTTTACAAATATATGTATGTTTTTAAGTTCAATGCATTTTATATTACGTTATGGGGCTTAGATTCCCCGGATTGATAGCAGCATAGTCATGTCCTCTCTCTGGTAGAAGGGTGGGGACGTCACATGCAAGATCACGTGCTTATAGGGAAGTTTGTGGGTCTTCAGTTGTCAGAAAAATCCCTGGTATGGTGGATCAATATGACATGGAAACCAAAGGGGCACTATGATCTCCAGCTGGGATCAAAAGGCTTTTTCACCATTTCCCTCCTAAATCTGGAAGATCGAAATAGGATCATAGATGGAGGGCCGTATTTTTTCTACTATGATATCCTTTTCTTATGACCCTGGAAGGAGAAGTTTTGTCCATACAAGGAATATATGAAGGTGGCTCCTGTATGGATCAGACTGTATTCCTTTCCAGGTGAGTACTGGGATCCAAATATTTTGGAAGATTTAGGGAATACCCTGGGGAAATTCATAAAGATCTCAGAAAAAAACAGAGCTCAAAGGCACACGACATATGAAAGGATTTGCTTTTACATGGATCTATCAAAAGAACTACCATAAGCAATCCGAATGTCATGGGATGATGAGGAATGGACCCAAAACCTAGACTATGAGCATATCTCCTTTCGATTTCGAAGGCGCCATGAATATGGGCATCAATTCAGGGATTTCCCCATGAATAGCCCAAAGGCAGGTGGGGCAAGAAAGGAGGAAGAATAGAAGGATCAGGGTTTCACAAAGGTCCCATCCCGTAAAAGAGGATGCAGAAGGCAGGAGAGTCAAGACATCCACAAGAAACAAATAGTATCAAACAAATTTGAAATCATATAAGATATCACAGAAGCTAATGAAGAGAAAAAGACAGAGTAGGAGCAACAAAACAAAACAACCTAGATGACACTGCAACAAAATGGTCCCATGGAAGAGGAATTGACTCAAGGAAACCATACTGAAGAAGATCGGGAGATAGGAGATGAAGTGGAGGATATGGACATTGGAGACCTAGATATGGAATGGATTGAGAAGGATTGTGCAGATGTAGAGAAAGGCTATGTTCCTCAAGAACAAGTAATACTATTGAAGGAAGCCATTCTTCAGGCCCGAGCCTCAAACCAACTAGCGATAAGTTCGAGATCTCATAAGGAGACAAAAAGAAAATTTGAAGACCCTACCAAGAAGGCTAAGCGAAAATCGAATAAGCAGAGAGTTGCAGAAGTGAGCATGAAGTTAGAAGAATCGAGACAATACCCAACGATAAAGGCGACCTTAGGTCTTCAGTTCCCCAATGAATATTTTATCATGGAATATTTGGGGCTCGAAAAACCCACATAAGGTAAGAACTCTAAGTAAGAATATCAAGAGACAAAACCTGGCAATTGTTTTCCTTCTGGAAACAAAGTGCCTGGCAAAGAGAATAGAGGAGGTTAGCAAGAAAATCTGGAAGGGGAGTGAGGGAATGGGAATCGATACTAAAGGCTTTGCAGGAGGCTGATGACCTCCTGTTTTTACTTGTCTAGCACCCTATTTCTAGTTCAAAGCTATGTGGGATCAAGTATGTTTGAATCTATTTTGTTGTGCTTTGTGCTTGAATATGCGTTTTCAAGGTTAACATTCGAAGATGCTTTAACAGGTGAATTCTTGACATTTCTTATTACTTTATTGATCATTTTGATGGGTTTCAATTCATAAATGAAACTTTAGCTTTTGGTTAAATGCTGATCAATTGACAAACTCTTGTTTCCCACGCAATGGTTCTTCTGGTTGCTCGATCCGACACTTGTTCTGGCACTTAAGAAGCATATGTATTGATTGGTTCAGATATTTGGGGGATTCATTTGTCCAAAATTATGCATGGATTTTATGCTTGGTCGTTTCAATATGGATTATGAGCTATCAGTCATCTTTCAAATGCTTTGTTTCCTCCAGAAGTCTTGGCCCTAATCTCAAGCAATCTGGTAATGGCATTTCCGTCATTAATCAGGAACCTGATTTCGGGCTCAATTTATGAGCAATCGGTTGGGAATTATTCAAAACGGTTCAAAACCCACTTCATAAATGGCCCCGTTTACCACTAGTCATGGGAAATTTTCAGAATTTCTGAACGAATGTGGAGAAATCCTTTCCGGAACAGATGTGGTTTTTCCATATTTTGGTGTTGGTCATTTTCTGGGTGGTGGCACGAATTTCTGATTTTTGGGATGGATCTTATCCATCTATTCATGTATAAATAAAGCCTTAGAAGGATGAGATGGGAGATACTGTAAAAAATCTGATTTTAAGCTATTAATTCAGTCCTGTGTTTACTTTAATCTTCACTTCCAGATTTAACAGTGTTGGAGGGAGGGCCCACCTTCAACCCTTGTTCATATATGCGTAGTTCTGTTTACTCCTGTTACTGTAAGGATTTCAATATACCATTTTCCCATAACACTGTTCTTTTTCATATATAGTTATCAGTGATTTCATAGATGTGTAGATAGAATTTAAACGCTTTGTGATTTGGTAGAAACATAGATTGAGAAATGGTTTGATGTTAAAATTGGTAGAAACATAGATTGAGTAATGGTTTGATTTTAATTCTAAGACTCAATTTCAAATAACACAGTATTCCTTTTGACTTCATTCCAGTAGACAGGAAACTCTAAGTATGCTTTGTCTTCATAAGTGAATAGACAGTTTCATTTTATTTGTAATCTCGTTGGGTGATAGCATTTGTGTGAGGTGAAATTTGATAGTTTTGAAAGCGATGAGAATTGTGTTTTTTTTAAGAATAGTTATTATACCTGAAATAAACTCCTTTCAATCGTGAAACAACTTTGAAACTCTGTTGTGCTCGAAGATCAATTCACCATATAAAGGAGTTGTGACTGTCAAATCTGAATGCTAGAATTATTTTAAATCTTTTTGCATGAAGAGAGCCAAAATCAGGAGTAGTTTTGTCTTCTTAATTTAACAGATTTTAAATCTAGTTAGATAATTTATTTTGATCCAAGCATTGGAGACTGATTAGATAGCATTATAACCTTTGGACTTAAAATTTGTTTTGACGGTTGATTATTCTGCAAAATAGTTGGTTACATAGTCTCGGATTTTCTTAAGATTGGACCAGCTAGTTATTTGATTGTTTTGATTAGTTGATTATTTGATTCTTTTGGAGAATTAGAGTTAGGTTTGTCAATTACACTTTGAGACTTGAAGAGTTAGTGTCTTTTGAAATTGATTTAGATTTCCTTAATTAGCTTGGTAAAAATAGAATTCTCTTATTTTGATTTTTGTGTTTGCAAATAGCAATTAGTATGGATCCATGAATAACTCTTTGACATTCTTTGATACTTGACGCTTAAATGAATAAGTAGTCTTATGAGCTATATCATTATTTTGGCATTAATAGAATTTGAGTGGTTTAGATTAAAATTATCACAGGAACTTAGCCTTAAATTGTCTTACCCTGCACATATAGTGTAGCATCTCGAAGCATACGTATCCCAGTCGATAATTAAATTGAAGGTAAATTAATTAGTGAGCATTTTACCCAACATTTTTGGCATCGTTGCCGGGGAGTTGCTCCAAGGTAAGCTGGTATTTTGCTCATTTTCTACAAATTTGTTGGCTGTGAAGTTCAAGTAGATAGGGGTATATAGGTTTCCTTTACATTACACAACAAGGGGGAGGGGAAACAATAAGACGCAAGGATGAATTCACTACAGGATTCCCATGGTGTAACAGCCTGACGCATCCACTTTAATGGGTTGCCCCAAATCCTTGTTGTTTCCTTCTCGTAAGTGTGTTTGCTTTTTCACATGTTTGATTTATTTTGCTGCAAAAGTGTGTTTACCTTTCCTGTAAGGCGTGTTTACTTTCTTGCAATTTAATTTCATGCAAGTGTGTTTTTCTTTTTGCAAGTTTGGGTGTGTTTACTTTCTGCAATTTAATTTCAAGAGTGTTTTACTTTATGCAAGAGCGGCGTGTGTTTGATTGGCCTAAATATGTTTTTAATGGTAGATAGTCTTGATTAGAATCATTTAAAACACATATAACCCAAATAAAAATAAAAACTTGGGTGTTGTAAGAGCCCCAAACACTAATCCTTGTGCGATACATGAACAAAAAAACCGACAAAAATGGATTCAGAAGTAACCATCAATTTGGGAAAACTTTCTCAAATCCTAGCTGCAGTTGGGTATTCTTCTTATCAAGTAGAACACATCCTGACATCAGTTAAGAGTTTATCTACCTCTCCTGACATAACAAATGAACCAAAGTCCCAAGAGCCACAAAAAATACTCCTTGCCAATTTGTAGAGGAAATTGACAACTTGGGGATTACATCCGATGGAAAGCAGCCTAAAATTGAGGAGGTATTAGCAAATCCTCTATGTACTTCCGAAATCAATCAATCAAAAGAAGGGGATCTACATGATATGATGAAGGAAGGTGAGTAATAGGACTACTTTGAAAGTTGGTTCCAAGAGGTAAACAGACTACAACACCATATCCTCCTTCAACACCTTTTGTTGCAGAAGCAAGTAAGTCGGTTTGTTCTCCATATCCAGGTAATCATGGCAACAAATTTTTCATATGTGGATAAAGGTATATTTTTAATCTTACTTTGCACTTGGTTACATTGGAAGAATTCATATACTTGAATGGAAATGTTTTCTTTCTTCTTAGGTAGAATAGGAAAATATGTATATAAATAAAAAAGTTGCATGTTTAGTTTAGAAATTATTGCAGCTTCGTTGTTTTTTTTCAATAAAATGATAAGATATTTAACCAGAATTTATACCTTCTCTCCAATCCATATTTTCAAAAAATTTATTATAACAGCAGCTCATAGCCTACAAAAAGGAAAATGCCACAGGGTAATATGAAATTGTGACTATTTTTAATAATGGTTCTGTAAACATAAGAACAATTGATGATGAACAGATTGCATTTGTGGTAATGGACAGCGATTGAAGGTATACCATAAACCTATTTCTAAGTAAGAGTTCATTAATAATTTGACTCCTTAATCTGAATTGGAGATGGTAGGTGAAGGAGTACCTTCTTCATCTCCTCCTCTTTCTTGAATAACACCAAATGGAATTTTTCTTTGTATATATGTACAGGAGTGTTTTTATTTTACTCATTAGGTTCTTTTTGCATTTTGCTGGTATTTTTACAAAAAATCAGGGTATCCAAAAAGGGAAGTTCTTTCATTACCTTTGTTATTTTAGAATTTTGACTTTTATAAAAGAATTTTCTGGAATTTTCCTGATTTAAATAATTTTTTTTTGAAAGATATCCCAAATATGCTTGTTGGTTTTGTTGAATTGTTGGATACCTGTATTAAGCAAAAGCTGAAGGAAAATGTTTTTCATCATACCTGCAAGACTTATTGACTTCAGTTCAGTTCTTTTACACAGACTTATTCTTCTTTATTCATACAGATTTTCTTTTATCTAGCTGTGCCTCTATTAGTGATTTAAAGACTCAAGGGGTTTTACTTATGGAACTCATAGTATACTAGTACAATTTGACTTGGTTCCACACTTGATTGAACGAGTAATTTTACAAGTAGTAATAGTTGGGGACATTGAGTTATTATCCAGACAGGCACCACAATAATTTTATAAGGGATGGTTTTCAAGACTGAAGGGTCTTTTGATCATTATCCATTGGCTTTCATTATATTAAATATACATATATATTATAAATAATTACAACCATCTCATGTTTTTCAATTTGTATAATTATAAGAGTTAGTTGTTCATATAGAGAAACCTTTATAGGCATGTTTCAAGAAAAATCTTCCAATTTAATACCATCCCACTCCTAGAAGGTTTTCAGAGCTGCTCCCCCACTCATCTATGCGTAAGAAAATTATAAATTTTATCTTTAAGATGAATTGGGACAAGGGCCTCTGGTAGAAAAAGGGTGTAAGAGGTTAACCCGCAGGGATACTGAATAGGTCCGCTGGCAGCGGGTACCGACCTGTGGTATAAACAGGTAAAACCATTAGGGTACTGAATAGGCTTGTTGGCAATGGGGAATTCTGCCTGGGGAAGAATTTTCTTAGGTATTACAGTTACCCCACCGGAGTAATGAACAGGCTCGCTGGCAGTGGGTTCTGACTTTGATATCTATTTTAATGCCTCATTTATACTTGTTTGTATGAACAATTTACTTTTGTAAGTGTTAAAGAGAAAACATCTTTGGTTAAATGAAAATTAAAATGAACTGTCTATAATAGCCATTCGATAATCATCTTCATATGCTTTAAGTCTTTGTTACCTGATCTTTATTATAGAAGAGGTTTATGCCTCTAGAGTATACTAACGTTTAGTGATTCAATGAACATAGCTGTGAACCTTATTTTTTTCGCCACTCAAACTTTCTTGTGTGAAGCTGAGTCAAGTTGGCCAGTACACTATTTTGGCCTCATTTGGTACTCCTCTTGTCTTATTTTTAGAAGGCACATATTTTGGTGGAAAAGTTCTCTATGGATAAAGAGGAAGAATTCTATGCGTATGGGTTGAATTTTTGAATATTTTTAATAGTTAGATGCAAGAGTGAGATTGATAATCTATGGACTGTTTTTAATTCTATTTTTATTGACAATAATGAATAGTTTTATGACTTAGCTTTGTTTATGTGTGGTCAGATGAAGAAGCAACCACTGAATAATGGTAACTGTTCAAGGAGCCTGCTGAATAAAACAAAATTTTCAGGCATTTTTAATTGTCTTTTCAACTCACAAAAGTTGGACATTTTGAAGAAAGACAGTTATTTGCCCTTGCTTATAACATCATCACCCTGCTGGAAATCATTTCCACCCTTGCAAGCTTGAAAATACTTCTGTGTCTGGACTTGAAAATACTAGACTCAGACTGGATCAGATGTCGGATCAGGTATTGGAATGAGTTCTGCAAAACTGGTAAATTGAATTTTAAAGGTAATGTTCAGAACACTGGAGTAATATTAACTGTTAAAATCCAGGTATCTTTCTAATTTAAAAAATTGGTGAAATTATGAGGATTTACCTTAACACATTATATTCCATAGAGTTGATAAGCCACCTCTCCTTTGTAAGTAATTTAATGACATAGACACCTTGGCAAAATTTTACTTTATATTATTGATTATTTTATATCAATAAATCATACACCATCGCTTATGTTTAGTTTTCCATTTTTAATTTTTATGTCATTAATTTACTAAAATCCAAAGCCTCACTCCATGGTTAAAATTGATATTTGATATGTCTTCATAGCCTGTATCATCATGGGCTTATCAAGATGGTCATTTTAGCTGAGTTGAAGAAAAAGAATCAAGTATGGGAACAATTTCTATATGAATTATCCAATTCCCATATTGATTCACCCCTGGTTAGTGAAGCAAGCAGACCTCATATTCCTGATCTTATTGACAAAGTATCCTCTATGAATGTTTCTAAATGTTAAACTAGTCACATTCAGGAACAAGAAGTTAAGAGTTGTAAAAAGGCAGGAAGGTCCCATGCCAAGAAGCCTCGGGGGTTAAAAGGGCGGCAAGCAAATTTTCAGTTTGAAGAAGTGGATGAAGATAGCCGAACATGAACATGTGTTTTACCTTTAGATTCTATCTTTTTCTCTTGGGTAGCCATACTACAGGTAAACCTACGGGTTGATGGAACAAGAAATTTCCCACAATCAGGCCGACCTTGTCCACTCTCAATACCGAGTCCTGTTGCAGATTCTTCATTGCCATTTCATTTTTCAGCATCTCAGACTTTAAAATCTGATCATAATTCTATCAAATCTCACCAATTAGATACTTCAGCCTCAGTCTCTGGAATTTAACCCAAAGTTTGGTCATCAATTTTGATTCTCAACTTTGCATGCCTGGGTCCAAACTTTCTTCCATTGGGACATGCAAGGTATTCAGTCTGGGGGAGATGATGACCTCCTGCTTTTACTTGTCTAGCACCCTATTCCTAGTTCAAAGCTATGTGGGATCAAGTATGTTTGACTCTATTTTGTTGTGCTTTGTGCTTGAATATGCGTTTTCAAGGGTAACATTCCAAGATGCTTTAACAGGTGAATTCTTGACATTTCTTGTTACTTTATTTATCATTTTTATGGGTTTCAATTCATAAATGAAACTTTAGCTTTTGATTAAATGCTGATCAATTGACAAACTCTTGTTTCCCATGCAATGGTTCTTCTAGTTGCTCGATCTGACACTTGTTTCGGCACTTAACAAGCATATGTATTGATTGGTTCAGATATTTGGGGGATTCATTTGTCCAAAATTATGCATGGATTTTATGCGTGGTCATTTCAATATGGATTATGAGCTATCAGTCATCATTCAAATGCTTTGTTTCCTCCAGAATTCGTGGCCCTAATCTCAAGCAATCTGGCAATGGCATTTCTGTCATTAATCAGGAACCTGATTTCGGGCTCAATTTATGAGCAATCGGTTGGGAATTATTCAAAACGGTTCAAAACCCACTTCATAAATGGCCCCGTTTACCACTAACCATGGGAAATTTTTAGAATTTCTAAACAAATGTGGAGAAATCATTTCTGGAACAGACGTGGTTTTTCCAGATTTTGGTGTTGGTCGTTTTCTGGGTGGTGGCACGAATTTCTGATTTTTGGGATGGATCTTATCCATCTATTCATGTATAAATAAAGCCTTAGAAGGATGAGACGGGAGATACTGTAAAAACTCTGATTTTAAGCTATTAATTCAGTCCTGCGTTTACTTTAATCTTCAGTTTCAAATTTAACAGTGTTGGAGGGAGGGCCCACCTTCAACCCTTGTTCATATATGCGTAGTTCTGTTTACTCCTGTTACTGTAAGGATTTCAATATACCGTTTTCCCATAACACTATTCTTTTTCATATATAGTTATCAGTGATTTCATAGATGTGTAGATAGAATTTAAACGCTTTGTGATTTGGTAGAAACATAGATTGAGAAATGGTTTGATGTTAAAATTGGTAGAAACATAGATTGAGTAATGGTTTGATTTTAATTCTAAGACTCAATTTCAAATAACACAGTATTCCTTTTGACTTCATTCCAGTAGACAGGAAACTCTAAGTATGCTTTGTCTTCATAAGTGAATAGACAGTTTCATTTTATTTGTAATCTCGTTGGGTGATAGCATTTGTGTGAGGTGAAATTTGATAGTTTTAAAAGCGATGAGAATTGTGTTTTTTTTAGAATAGTTATTATACCTGAAATAAATTCCTTTTGATTGTGAAACAGCTTTGAAACTCTGTTGTGCTTGAAGATCAATTCACCATATAAAGGAGTTGTGACTGTCAAATCTGAATGCTGGAATTATTTTAAATCTTTTTGCATGAAGAGAACCAAAATCAGGAGTAGTTTTGTCTTCTTAATTTAACAGATTTTAAATCTAGTTAGATAATTTATTTTGATCCAAGCATTGGAGACTGATTAGATAGAATTATGACCTTTGGACTTAAAATTTGTTTTGACGGTTGATTATTCTGCAAAATAGTTGGTTACATAGTCTAGGATTTTCTTAAGATTGGACCAGCTAGTTATTTGATTGTTTTGATTATTTTATTATTTGATTATTTTGGAGAATTAGAGGTAGGTTTGTCATTTACACTTTGAGACTTGAAGAGTTAGTGTCTTTTGAAATTGATTTAGATTCCCTTGATTAGCTTGGTAAAAATAGAATTCTCTTATTTTGATTTTTTTGTTTGCAAATAGCAATTAGTATGGTTCCATGAATAACTCTTTCCATAGAATAGATTTGACATTCTTTGATATTGACGCTTAAATGAATAAGAAGTCTTGTGAGCTATATCATTATTTTGGCATTAATAGAATTTGAGTGGATTAGATTAAAATTATCATAGGAACTTAGCCTTAAATTGTCTTACCCCGCACATATAGTGTAGCAACTTGAAGCATACGTATCCCAGTTGATAATTAAATTAAAGGTAAATTAATTAGTGAACATTTTACCCAACAGAGGCTTGGGGATCACGTGGGATCCTGCTAGGGTGTCCCTGGGATGCTTCCAAGGTAGCATATGTCTCTTATCTATGGACTTTAAAGTGATTGGTTTCTCGGTGGAAGGCATGATCACGAATGTTTACAGCCCCCACAATCTAGGGGGAAAAAGAGATTTCCTCGTAGCCCTTCGAAGGGTAAATGAACGCAGTCCCAATGGACACTAGGTTGTGTGAGGGGACTTTAATCTCATTACATCCTTGGAGGAGAAGAAAGGTGTCCTTCAAAGGCTGGAGGAAGAGTGTGAGGTTTTTAGGGATACCATTGAGGACCTTGCTTTGGTTGACATCATTCCAGGCGAAGGATGGTTCACATGGAATAATAAAAGAGAGGGGGGAAATCATATAGATTCCAGGCTTGATAGGTTCCTATTCTTAGAGTCGGTCATGGATTCAGGAAGTGAAATCCATTCTGCTACCCTTCGAGGAGCTAGCTCATACCACTGGCCCATAGAGTTAATGTGGAGTGGGTTGGGATCCTAATTCAAAAAGGAGTTCAAATTGGAACAATTCTGGTTAGACCAACTGGGTTTTGATGAAAATATCAAAACTTGGTGGGAAGACCCGAGTGAAGAAGGAGACCCTAAAAGCTAGAATCAAAAAATGGAACAAGAATGAATTCAACAAAAATTTTGTTGATAAAATAACCTTGGAGCTGCGTATCCAAGAGATTCAATAAATAGGGATGACAGATGGATACACTCAAGACCTGCGGGTAGAAGAACAAAGGTTCTGCGTAAGACTGGAGGAATGGGAAAAGCAAGAAGAAGTCTTCTGGAAGAAAAAATGTAGGAACCACTAGCTAAAAGAGGGGGAAAGGAATACATCTTTATTTCATTGCTATGTGGTGCAGAATAGGACGCAAAAAAAAACTACTCTTTAAAAACCATGGGAGGGGAATGGGTGGAATCTAGGGAAGAAATAGAGACGACCTTAAATAATTTATTCACATAAATTATGTCGGATCCAAGACCACGGAAAGTACTGATCTTGATAAAATTACCAGGTTCATCCCTTCTTCAATCTCCTATGAGAAAAATGATATTCTGATGAAACTCATAACCCTCTATGAAGTGGAAGAGGTGGTGTTTCAAATGAGGGAAGGGACAGCTCCGAGCCCTGATGAATTCATGGTTAACTTTTTACACCACTTCTGGGACCTCATAAAAATGGAGGTTTGGAGAATTGTGGAAGACTCCAGGTCAACTAAGAGATTGGTTCCAGCGCTCAATGTGACTTTCATTACTCTAATCCAAAAATGTGAAGGAGCGAACTCCCCGGATAAATTCAAACCCATTAGCCTGTGTAATGTGATCTATAAAGTCACTACCAAAGTCATAGAAAATTGTCTTAAACCCTTGTTACCAGGGATTATCTCTCCTGAGAAATCAAGTTTTGTTGAGGGATGACAAATAATGAATGGAATCATCCTGGTGCATGAATTACTCCACTTTATAAGATCGCAAAAAATTCCAGGATTGCTGATCAAGATGGACATAGCCAAGGCCTATGATAAGCTCAATTGGCACTTTATGAGGAGTATGCTTGAAGCTTTTGGATTTTGGGCAGACTGGATTGAATGGATAATGCACCTGGTAACTTCTACTTTCTACTCCATCCTAATTAATGGGGTCCCATCAAGCACCTTTCAACCTTCAAGGGGAATCAGGCAGGGGTACCCCCTATCCCCTTTCCTTTTTATCCTAATGGAGAAGAGTTTGGGGAGGTCTCTGGCACATGCAAGTGATAATGATGAATTAAGAGGGATTAAAGTCCACAATGAGGCAATGAAGCATACTCACCAGCAATTTGTAGATGATATGATGCTTACATGCTACCCTTCATTCCAAGAAGCTCGGCAATTCATGAAATGCATTTCATATTTCGGCTCAGCATCAGGCCTGGAGATTAATGCCTAGAAACTGCAAGTCTTTTTCTTCAATACTCCAAGGGTTTCCCAAAGAAATATATGTAGGATCGTGGGTTTCCAGGAGAGCTCCCTTCCATCCAAACACCTGGACACACCCCTGGTGATGGGCCTAGCAAAAAAAGGCTCATGGAGAGAACTCTTGGATAATATGAAAAATGCCTGAAAAATTGGAATCTAAGGCCTCTCAATTTCGTAAGTAGGATGGTCCTGATAATGATGGTCCTCCAGGCTATGCCTTCTTACCTCCTATCCACTTTGGTGACCCCAAAGATGATTCTTAAAGAAATTCAACGCATTCAAAGGGATTTTTTGGGGAGTGGTAACACTGGCAAGAGGAAATGGCCCCTGGTCAGCTGGGAAATGATCTGCACACCAAAACCCCTAGGGGGTTTGGGTCTGAGAGAGCCAAAGAAAGAAAGTATAATCAGTGGAGAAAAAATCTGGTGGAGATGGGTCACACATGATAAACAGCCCTGAGCAAAAATTTGGCACTCAAAATATATGGAGGGATGGGAAAAAAAGGACCTGATATGGTTCTCGGAAGATAAATGAGAGTCGCACATCTGGAGCATAGCCTGGCAGGGGAGAGACCTAATTCAGGCCCAAAACTTTTAGGAGGCCATGGATGGTTGTACGACCAAGATATGGGAGGAATCATGGCAACAACTTTCATCCTTAGGGCAGGAGGATGAATTCCAGCATATAAAGGAAGTATGCCTCACTCAAGGTTTGACACTGGTAAGCAACATCTGGAAACCACAGACTGGCTTCGAGGACTTTAGGACCTAGGCGGATAAATACTAGTGTGAATGCTTGGGAACATGTGGAGATTTGGACAGAATGCTAGAATCCCTAGACAAATGAAGCATCATAACGCACCAGGGGGTTGATAAACTCAGATGGGGGTATTTCCCATCAGGGTCTTTCACAATTAAAGAAGCCTACAACATCCCGATTAATGCTAATGAACTACCCACCGAAAACAAATGGGGAAATCTTTGGAAGAAAAAACTCTGGCCCAAAATTGCAAATTTCAATTGGTCTGTATTGAAGAACATAATTTTAACTGGTGAAAACCTCATAAAAAGAGGGTTGATGGGCCCTTATTGATGCTGCTTGTGTGAAGGAAAAGATGAGACGACCAGCCATATCTTGGACTCCTGCACATTCACATCCTCAATCTGGAAGAGGAGGGCAGAAATTTTCTGGAAATATGATAGGATACAACAACACACGGATAAAACAATTAGTGAATGGTCCTACAACCCTTTCTCTAACTCCAATATGAACTACGTCTGGGACCTGTTCCCCCACTTCATGATATGGGAAGTCTAGAGGGAAAGAAACCTGAGTATGTTCCAAGGAAAATAGAACCCTGTTGTAAAATTCTGGGAAGCAATTATGACCAAAGCCAGGGAAACCATAAGGACAAAGACCTGGAATGATTTGGACTAGGACGTAAATGCTCCTAAGAAAATCATACTCCAGAATTGGGGTATGTCCGACACAACTCAAACGGTGCCCAACACAACCAGACGGACTAAGTAAATCCCAAGTGCGAACCAATGACTGCTTCCACTGGAGGGTGTTTTTAAACTAAAATTCGATGGGGCTTCAAAAGGTAACCCAATCCCAACAGGCTATGGATTTATCATCAAAGACTATAGAGGAAGGATGATGGGTTTTGACTCTGGCTACATTGGTTGGAAGATGAACAACACATCATAAATCGAAGGCCTCCTCCAGGGTATAACCATTCTCAGAGAACATGGATGGTTTCCTCGTATTATTGAAGATGACTCTAAAATTGTCATTCAAATGGCCATCAAACTCCAAAATGGCTTGCAGAGCCTCAAGGTGGCTTGGTCATGGTGTCTTCAAGCGAGGGTGGAATCCCTACAAGGAATTCTCCACGAAGAAATGCCTACGAAATTCACTCGCTTCTATCGTCAAGGGAACAAGGTGGTAGATCATTTGGCAAGTTGCAGTACGAAGAACCACCAAGGTGTCAAGGCTAGAGATTGGAGGGAGGTGACAGATACGACAGTACATGTCAGGTGTGCAAATTTCTTGTCCCAGGACATGTTGGGCAATCATTCCCAAGAACCATCAGTTTAACGGGTGGGCCCAAATCTCACGTAAGGACATGTGAATGATATGGAAGACAACGAGTGTCCATGTGACGAACATTGGAGGTTTAATTTCACATTCTACCAACTTCTTTTCACCATATTTTCATCAGTGGGGAAGAATGAATGCACAGAGTGGTAAGCTGAGAGCCCTAGTTTGGATTTATGATCATCATACCTCAGATAGTACCTGGGCCATCATGAGTTGCAGAAAGGGAATGATGTCAGGGGATGGGAAATTTCTATTTAGGGAGTTGTGGATCTGGGATGTTTCCCATGACGAACTTATGATGGTTGTTGTTTCCATCCCTGGTCTATTAAGAATCATGTTGAACTGTAGCATTGTGAATTATCTGAGAGGCTAAAGTAGGATGATCTCAGCTAGTCGCAAGGGTAAGGGTAAACACATGTGGAACCAACTGGAGGAAACAGGGTGGGGAACCCGAGATCAGACCAATGCACTTTGGGAATCCTAGATTTTCAAACTAGGTCTTCCTGGGGAAATCCAACAATGGGTGAATGATGTCGAGTAGATTCTCTAGCCAGATTTTGACAACGAGATCCTGCAGGAGGAGCGCCACAAGGTGGAAGACTAGATTCTTGACCTAGGACACTCACTGGGCCGAGCAATCCAGTATGAAAATACCATGGCTATGTTCTGGATCATGAAGAACCTCATTGGAAGGGGAAACCTGAGATAAGGAAGCATAAGAATTCAATTTGGGGCAGCTGGAGCAATGGCGGGCTGGTGTTGACTCCAACCTCAAGTATTTTAATTTCAAGGTGGACCTACTCCTAAAGTGGTTCAGTGTTCTGATCCCTCCTGTTCCCTCAGTGCACCAGGAAGAACATATAGCAGCCAAGTCTCCCCAGGCGGTTGAAATTAGGGATATCCCCTATGTCCTGATCTAGAGGTGGTGGCTGTGCAACTCTCCTATTTCAAGGCATGTGGCATATATCAGACTGATGGATTTTCTCTTATGGGGGTTTATTTTATGTTTTTTAGTAAATGTTTAGTTTCATGTTTAGTCTTACAGACATGCCGGTTGTCGATTTATTAGGGGTGGTAGAAGGGGGACTGGTATCTTCTCTGTATGTACGACAGTAAGGTGTTTTTTGTTGGGGCTATTTTTAGAAAGTCCGTGGGGGAACTCTTGGGCAGAGACAATCATATAAATATTCTCAATTTTAGGATTCCTCATGCATTGGGCTTGGCTGCAAAGAAGGGCCATGTTTTGTAACTTTTTTCATCTTTAATACAATGATCTCTCTCTTACTTACAAAAAAAAACAACATTTGGTTGTCCTAAATGTTAATCAATGATCAAGGGTTGAATTTTATAAATTCCACTATCATCATATTGACTCAAGGGTTCATGATACACCATTATAAGAATACAATTGATCATGCACAAGAAAATGGTACAATTGAAGTGTTTAACAAGGTATTGGAGCATGCATTGACTAAGGTATGTAATGTGGAGTGCGATGAGTGAGAACAAATAATTCCTATTGTATTATGGGTGTATAAAAATACTTGCAAAATATTAACAAAACGCCAACCATTTCGTATAGTCTATTGAAAAGAAGCAATCATGCCTTTGGAATTTATCATTCCTAGTTTGAGAATTTCACTCGTGAGCAGTTGACATATTATCAATATTTACATAAAAAGGTTGAATGAATTAATGGAATTAGAAGATGATAAATTTATAGAAGCATTCAATGAAAAAGTACATAATAGACGAAAGAAAGTTTTGCATGACTAAAACATACAAAATAGTGAATTGGAACTTGGCTCATTGGTGTTACTTTATGACAACATGTATATCAAGAATCCTGGTAAACTGTTAATGAAATGGATATGACCATTTCAAATAGATACATACTAGCAATTTCCCTAGGGAGGTGCAATAATACGTCGATAAGGTGGTTGTTAGAGGGTAAAAGAAGATAGGAAATATAACATTGACATGGGCAATTAGTATTTCTTCTATTTGAGTCAGGTGTGCAAGTTCACATGGTTGGTTTCCAGGATCCATGTTGCTATCTATGGAGAAGCAATGGCCATGTTGCTCTTTAGTACAACAAGAGCATGTATAGATTCCATTTGAAAACTTTGTTTTCATGTTTGGATATGATTCCTTGCATATCGAGCAAACATGCAGTGGGTGGAGGTGAGCAATTTGGTTAAGAAAACAAAAGTGACCATCTAGTAAGGGGGTGGTTGGAGGTGGGGGTCTAGTGGATGTGTGCATTGGGGTAGGGTTGATTGAAGCATTGATGTTTGCATGTATGGACTGATAAAGAATACTTCTATGCGCATTTTGGCAATCCTTTGTTTGGCTATAAAGAAGCCTTCTACGTGCATTCCTTTGTTCACGTGCACTATCGGACGACATAGGTTGTTGAAGAGAAGGAGTTTGCCTTGAATATGGAGGAGACATTGATGGGATTTTCAAATGTTATAAATGTGTGTTTGTAATAAAAAGTTGAGGCATGTACATTAAAAGCAAGAAATGAAAACTACAACAAAAAATGTGTGTGTGCATATAGAAATAAAGGCATTGCGAAATTGTTGCAAGCAAGATGCCTATAAAGCATTTATGGATGTATGTGGAGCATATTTGTATGTGAAAAGTAAGCAAGGAGCAGCAGAGTAAAATATAAAAAAACCACATAGAGGACATATTAAACATTGTATACATGAAAGAAAACGTCAAATGTTGGATGGACACATATAGATAAATATAGTGTATGTGAACCAATGTAAGTCGTGCTTCAAAAATAACCACGTAATGTATAGGATAACACATTTTGTCATGTGAGCACAAAATTAATAGTAGCTGAATACATTGTAGATATTTGTAAAATGAAAAGAAATTATGGTAAAAGTCTATATACAAGCAATGAAGGAAAGAAAGAGGGGGGGATATAGTGATTGTGATGAAGTGGAAGAAACATAATTGGGTGGGGATGAGGTGGAATGCATTTGGAGACATAGGATGGTATATTGTGGAGTATGATGTCTCAAGTATATGGAGGTAGAACAAAGGAGTGAAGGAAGAGTTAGATGTGGGAGGGTGACTTAAAGGGCTGGTTGGAATAAACAGAGGGTAGAATGTATGGAGGAAAGGTTAGAGACAACGTTCAATAGGATGGATTTGAGTAGTGACTACATGTATTTCTTTTAGGAGCTTGGCTGATGTAGTGGCATAAGGAATCTCTTCAGAATTGACAAATGGGTGTCTTCAATCTTGTAGTGGAGTTGAAAGTCTCTATCTTCATGGACAAGGTGAAAAGGTATTGTTGTGAAGTTAATTGTAGAGATATATCCTTTATGGTTCAGGGTTTCGTGGCGAGGAGGCATAAATATTTTGCATAGACACCAAGTAGTTGGTTGGATGCATCATCAAAAGTTGTAACCCCGTTGATCTAGCCGGTGTGGTCTTGCAATAAAAGCTTTAAAATGTACCTGTAGTCATATTCTGTGAATTCACCATCACATTTGCTGCAATGCCAAGTGTTGTAAGCTCTATGTGCATTTTTTTTCATGCATTGAATGGCATTAACAAAGAGAGGGCATGCAAGGAAGTGGAAGTCGTCCATGTTAATGTCAATGATGGAAGTGCATACAAAGAACCATAGGGCATTATCAGAGGGTTGCATGCTTTGCAAGTCGAAGATTTTTTTAGTTGGGTGTGTTCGAGACATAGAGCCTATGTACTTGCGACTCAAGGATGCCGATGCAACGCGAAATCCATGATCAATGAACCATTTTTGAAGGAGATGGGTTGCCTCAATATCTAGATTGATAAGAAAGGCACCACTGGGAACACTTCCAACTGTTTTACCATTGTAATCAGTAAGGGCAGGTGGTGGATCATAGGAGTATAGTGAAGCAAGATGAGAACCCTCATTGTGGCAATGATGACCCCAAAGCATGACATCGATGCTGAAACATGATGTGTCTCTAAGGCAAATAGTTCACCTAGTTCTTTCAGAACCGTTTTTTTTCAAAGTTCTAATACGATCGAAGTACCATCATGAGAGTATAATTCTTCTCTTTGGTTGTTAACTTAATAAAATAGAGGGCAGTTGGAACAAATTTGATTTTCAAAACTTTAAATCCATGTTCTTGAAACAATAGAAAGGACATATAAAATAAGGAAAATGGTAGTTGGGATTCAAGAATGAAAGTACAATGCCTACTAGCTCAAAAGTAGTGAAATATGTCATTTGTATTTCAGTAGAATAGAACAATACCAAGGTTGGCCTTCAAGCCCATCTGTAAATAATTCAGAAGCTCATTAATATGTTTGTATCTTTATGTTTCTTTTTTTAAACAATTCCATCTCATTATTGATAAATACACAAAAGAAACTACATCATAGAATCAAACGTTTTCTGCAAAAGAATTTGATAATCATTTTCCAAGTAAACAAATCACAAAACTCATTTCTCACAAGTAGAATACTGGTTAAGCCTCCGAAGGAAGCTTCAGAAAAGACAACAATGAAAATAAGAAAAGTTTGTGTTAACATACCATGTATATCTTGCTACCTTTTGGCTCACATATCTCCACAAATTCTCTGGCCTTATTCAAGGTTGCATCCAGTGCTTCAAGTGCTCTCAAAACTGGTGTTGTCATAGTTATATTTGACTTCTCACTATCATCAGACGGATACTTTAATAACTTCAACTAACCGACAAGGTTATTACAGTTTGATTGGTTGTGCCTTGCCTTCTCAAACAATGAGATAAGTAACTGAAGTGAATTTGACATCTTGCTTGGCAACAATTGCACAACTTCCATTGGAATTATTGAAATAATTAGGCAGTCAAAAATAGAAGTTGTGCATTTCTGGTGCTCCTGAGTCCTATATTTTGTTTACTCGATTATTTTCTTTTTATTTTATTTACACAAAACAGGAAAAACATTTATTTGTTAGGTTACTTGTCTTCAACATCAACTCATTCAAAAGTGCATCCTTGTTTGACCCTTTTCACATAAAATGAAAATTAGATTTCAAGAATACATAGTGGTACAGATAAAGCATGTGCACTAACCTATGATAACATCAACAACATAATATTCATAACATCTTCAATAATTTCGATTTGCAAGTCTATCATAGTCTAGTAGAATATAAGGGAAATATATTATGTGTATGAACATTATGGCTGAAAATAGTGATTCTAACTTCTGGTTCAGCACATAACTTTTCTGCTAAGTTACCAACAAGCGTATATGGAAAGAGAAACACAATTGTAAACAGAAATGGAAACTTAAAGACAGAAAACCCCCCTTGGTGGCAGGTTTTGTCCCTTGAAATAGTAGGTTCATCGTGATCTTCAGGTCGGACTGGTCATGGAATTGGCCATACAGTCTGACACAGCATCCCAACTCTTGATATGTTGTGTATACCCAGAGTTCCTTCATATATTTCAATGGCCTAATTTCTGCTTCTTCTACAAATAAGAGGGATATATACAATATTATGCATCTAAATTTGGCTTCTTCTATAAATACAAGGGATCTATGTGTTAGCAGGAATATTTCACCTTCTGCGGATAGTAAGGTGTTCCACTGGTCTGAATGTTTCAGATCCAGAACAAATGAATGACAAAGGTTGAAGACCCTCCCTGGATGTCGTAGATACCTAGAATGTGATGCTTCGATAGTAACCCTATGTACCTACAATCAGATCAAACACGCAAACACATCAAAGCTGCCAGAATATAATCTACTGTCCATGTTAGTGACTAAGGAATCTAACAACATATACATGTGAAATCAAACAACAACAGTAATGTGGGACGGAAATCAGCTTTGCCTTAAGATAAAATGGAGAAGTTTACAACCAATTAAGCCTTAGTGTTGACATGCATCTCCATGAAACCAAAACTTGTATCCCCATAAGCTCCAACTTTTCTCTCTATGCTCTCCAATGGCTTGGGCCAAGTGATCAATCCAACAGCATAACAATACCTTAAGAGTTCCCCCCTCAACCATGGACATGAGCTCATATTTATAAGGTTCAATGGATAGGAATGGTTGAGAGATTTTTGGATGAGGTGGCCTCTAAGATCCTATGATGGGGGATCTCGAGATCAACTGACCCACAATGATAGGGATAAGGGAGGACACAAGGATCATGATCTAGAAGCCTCGAGAATCCTCTCTTTTTCCCCTTTTACCCAGGGTACCGCGTTTCTCCTCTTATGACAGAGCAGTCCAGGTAAGAACCGCTTATGGACCAAGGGAAACAGGCGCTGGCACCACTTATGACAAACAGCAGAAAGGCGATGCAAGCAAGGGACCACTCATGGCTAACAGGGAAAGCACAGTGCTGAGCATTTTTATGTAGAATTGACATACAACATGGGTTTCCTCTCTAAGTGTTGGAATTAAGGACAAGTAGGTATGTCAAAGGTCTTATCACATGATGTTGACAGGATTTTGGTATAACAGGATGCCCCCCAAAGCATGAGTCTTAGATGGATACGATAAACGAGAGCTTTGAGAGAACAAGTCGTTGCTATGAAGTGAAAATGTCGGCTCGATCAGAGCATGTTGTCAAGCAGGCATCTATAGTACATCAGTATGTTGACTCATAAACACAAGTAACCAACTCATGGCTGCAGACCAATACAAGGCATATCCATGAGAGGAATAAAGAAGCATGGCTACTAGAATACAACGTAGATCCATGTGATAGAGGACTCAAACTTGGACATAGCTACCAGACATACAATGTAGATCTATGTCATACAAATGCAAATTTGAGCATAGCCACGACCATACAAATGTGGAGCCATGCTAGATATACAAAACTCCATCGCAACCTAGGGAAAAGTAATGAGCACTTTAAACAAATACCCAGGGTCTTCGTCTCATCTTCCACAAAGTACGATTCTATCCATGTGATTACAATGATCTGAAGTCGAACATGGTAGAAACCACTTGATTAGCGGCCAATGATGTGAACCATTAACAAGTGTGAGGGAGATCACCATTAATGTCAATGATTCCTGAGGTACTCTAGTACAATATACTGAGTTCAGAATATATGTCCTGATGTCGAACACCTAGTCGATTCTATCGATCAAAGGTAAATGATGTGAACCTATGTCGAGAGCGAGTGAATCTGTCATTAAGGCATACAGATCTCAAGGTACCAATTACTGTTTCTAAGACTATTTCTTGAAAAATGAGTTAATGTCGACGGGAAAAAGTCTCGTCGAAGGAGGCCATGATGAGTCCCACATCGACGACAAGAAACTCAAAACATAGTTCTGGAATGATGTGAATTTAGTAACCATAAGTCTGACTCAAAAATACTGACACAAAAGACTGTGTAGATTGCAAAGGTAAAACTTCTTCAAATCCCCTTTGAACATCGAGCAACACGACAAAAAGACTTGGCAGCATGACTAAACAGGAAAAACACATAGTGCGATAGTGGATAATGCATTCTTTTGAAAGACTCAAAGGAGTGACATGACTCGTGAAAGTGGATCGTCGCGGAGATCAACTGAACACCCAATTGACTGACATGATGTGTAGACAAGTGCCATGTTCAAAGGTAACGACAAACAACTGCCATTATTTTCAAAATGATTCCCTTCCCATTTCCCCCATCATGGTCAATGAGTGCCTCTTTTCAGTTTTACGAGTTCAAAGAGGGTAACAAACACTCAATATAGCTTATTGGAAGACAAGTCTAGACTCATATGTTTTACAAACCTGAGAGAGGAGGGGTTCATTCCCAAAACAGGCCTCTCAATGTTTTATTTAACGAGTCCACTGAAAGAAAACTCAGTATCGTTCATGTTTAGAGAGTCTAAACGAATACAGAAGAAGACTCCACAGGGGTCCTTTTTTGTATGATTTAATCCCCAAGGCCTGAAAAAGTATAAAATCATACCTTAGGGAACTCTTCCAGACATAATTGGATGGAGTGTTCCTTTTTCGTAAATAGTCCCATCCGAACCGAAAAAGAGATAACCTACCGTCGGACGGACAACTCTTCAAATACTTTAACGAGCATGAAGAAGACAAGATCACTCGATGATCTTTTCATATTTAGGGAGCTTGAAAAGAGTTTAAAGAGAACTCCATCAGGTTTCTTTACACAATGTCACTTTTTACGAGCCTGGAAAGAATCAGAAACGGACTCGACGATCTTTTCGTGTTTAAGGAGCCTGAAAAGGAGGTGAAAATAAGACTCCATGACACTTCTTTACACAATGTCAATTTTTTACGAGCCTGGAAAGAAACTGAAATGGACTTGGACCTTTGATACTGATTTTGAAGAGCGTGACCAAAGTGTCATAATAAACGCTCATCGCCCTTTTTTGTTTTATGAAAGTGTGAAAAAACCATAAACAAACTTCCAAAGCTTCTTTCTATAGTTCTTTTATCCTGCAATCGACTCAGAAACATGTGTTAAATGCATTTATAACTAGCATTAAGGGATTATGATGGATAAATTTCGACTAAAATATGATTTTATATCAAAACTATAGTATATCAGACCCAAAAATGCCTATATAAGTCATGTAAATAGTAAAAAATCAAATCATTTCACTATTTACCCATAGCGGAGAGCATTTGGAGCACTTTCTTAGCCAGATCTTCAACAGGTGATACCGGGAGTTCCCACCGTCCATTTTGAGCACCATCAGTTGCAGGTAACAGCTAAAACCCTACACTTTCATTTCATAGCATTTATTTTGATTTTTGATGGTGTTTTGGGCTCATATGGCAAGCCCTAAAACCTTAAAAGAGGGCACCACACATACCCCTTGCGGGATATGCGGTACCTCCCCAGAACTACGCCTATAACATAGTTGACAGGAGGTGCCACCGCCTGTCTCCAATGGTGCACAAGCAATGCCGGCTCTGGAGATTTTAAACTAATAGCATGAGCAATAATAAGTCATTCTTTTGATTTTTAATGATTAGAGATGATTCTAATTCATGCTATGATTGTTTTTGGCAGCTCTTGGTTGCTCAAAACATGGTGGTATGGAAAGAAAGACAACATGACAATGATGATGCTTTCACTGAGAGAAATGTGGGTTGTATTGCTGCATTACGGGACTATGGGCTCCTAAAGTTCTTTCAGACCCCAAGCATGGTGTCACACGAGCGGTTACTAGAGTACATACTATGGATGTGGAATCCAGAGTAGCAGTATTTCAAGGTGGGGGCCCATATTCTTACAGTGGAAGTAGAAGACAAATACTTATTGACTTGTCTCTCAAGATGGGGTTCCCCCATCTCACTGACAGGTTCCCATGGAGGGGATATTACCACTCAAGAGCTTATAGATCGTCACTGTGCTCCAGGGATGAGGACATCGGGGAAGAAGATCCCAATCAGAGCAGTGACAAATGGGCCCCTACGGACTGTCCTATTTACTATGTAGAGGGTGGCTAGGAGTCAGGGTGTGCACCAGCCTTCTAGGGCACACATGGTAAATGCCATAAAGGCCATGGCACCCACGATATTCAACTGGGAAAAATCCATGCTTCCGATATTCAAAGATCAACTGACTAAGTGTCGGCAGGGAGAGCTAAAGCATTTTGGCTTTGGCTCCATTTTAGCCTACTTCTTCTTTGAGCGGGTTCCACAGATGAGACCTCAGGTGGTCTTTAGGAGCTTGAGAGTGCAAGACCCCCGTATGCTGAGGTGGGTCCAGATCATGGTTCATACAGGAGTAGGTAGGGGAAAGGTGAAGTTCAATGACCCGTTCTTTAGATGGTTCCGAGATCAGATCCTCATGGTTGAGGATTATGCTTACGCAGGTACATATTTCACCGAAGATCTTGACCTACCACTCCCACCTGGAAGACAGTGGGGCGACATTGGTAAGAAGCAAGAAACTCTAAAATGGATGAAATGTTTTTATGTTTTTTAACGTTTTATACTTTTTATGTTAAGTGACGAAACCTGTATATTCTCATGCAAATGTTGGAGCAGTGCAACCTGGAGGAGCTTCTCCGTTGGATAGGTGAGCTGGAACCCACTTTGTACCACAAGGTGATGATATCACTGGGGAGCTAGAGGAAAACCTGAATAGGTTGACCTTGGATATCCCAAATGTTTCCATTGATGACCTCCCGATGAGATATTAGAGATCCACAGTGTGAGTACCGGGTCGATTCAGTAGGATGCTACGTAGAGTAGCTCGAGCATTGATGTGCTACCACGAGCATCACTAGTGTGTGAGATATGTACTGAAATCTTACAGCTTCAGGATTTTGTATGGTAGTTTTTCCTAAAAGCCTATGTGCTTCAAATGAGGTCTCGTGACCTTTTTTTGTAAACTTTTCGTATATATATATACAGAATTTTACCTGGTGTTTATATGTCTCAAATGGTAAATGTATTTTATATGAGTTTTATATGTCTTTGAATGTTTATTTACAATGTACCATGTTTGATTTCAATGTCATGAATGGGAAATATGCCAATCTAGGATGTAATTAGCTAATGAGTCAGTAACTACATTATGTTCCCTAGGGATATGCCTATACGTGATGGTTTCAAATGATCTTTCTAGCAAACATACTCTCTAGAAAAGGCGGAGGAGCATAGGGTTTCTGATGGTGTAAACATGGTTTAAATGGAAAACCATGAGTTGTGAGTCCATCAAGACTACTAGATCACGAACATCCTGGGAGGCAACTTCAGTCAAAAGATCGATGATTGCTTCATACTCGACGATGTTATTAGTAGCAGGACCTATACAAACTGCTCCTGAACTGACCAAATCTTCAGCTGGGGAGTAGAGGACCCAAGCAGCCGAGGAGAGATTCAAGGTGTGTCAGCAAGCACCATCAGCGAAGCCGTAGAAAGCCATCTGCATGACCAAAACATGGTATAAACAGATGCAGGAACTAAACTCAAAACCATCTTGAAAACACTAAAAGCACACTAAAAGTCAATCAATATACATATATACAAGATACTATTCAAGAAAGACCTAGGCATAGTACCTTTTTAGGTACAACCCATTGCGAGGTTGTCCCAAAGGGATTCCATCATAATCGATGAGCTCATAGGCTCCTTTCTCTAAAACCTTAGAAATGACGAAAGGTCTGTACCACATGGACTCGAACTTACCCTTCCCTAGTTTCAATATCTTTGATCATAAGTCAAAACTAGGTCACCCTTGTTAAAGACACAAGGTTGGACGGATTTATCATACTGTGCCTTGACACGTTTCTTAAGTGCCTCATTAGCCAAGGCAACATCTCTCCGAGTCTCTTCAAGGTTATTCAAGTACAAAAATATTTCTTCCTCTGCAGAAGTGTTTGGGAGAAGTTCGACAGCAAGTTGTAAAGATGGAATCTGACATTGAATCTGTAAGACAACTTCGAGTCCATAGACAAGCTGGAATGGCGTGAAACCAGTGGCTATTTTCACCGAATACCGATAATCCCAAAGAGTAGAGAAAAGAATGTGGTTCTAGTTGGATTTATGATCTCCAACCATCTGACGAAGCATAGTTTTCAAAACTTTGTTAATGGCCTCTACCTGACCATTAGCTTGTGGATAATATGGCATATAGTTTTCATGCCGAAAACCTAGCTTGGCACTTAGTTCCTCCATCATTTGATTACGGAAATGGGATCCATGATCAGTAACGATGGATTGCGGGACTCCAAATCTAGCTATGATATGATTGAACAAGAAGAGAGTGGCAGTCTTACCATCTTCTACGTATGTAGGCATGGCCTCAGCCCATTTTGTGAAATAATCAATGGCAACAATGATGTAACCATGCCCCCCAGCTGAGGTAGGCTTACAATGCATGAATTCAATCCCCCATTTGTAAAATGGGCCAAAGGCAATGACGAGGTGTAGCGGAGCAGGATGGGTGCACTTTTTAGGGTAAAAGTGTTGACAAGGTGGGCATTTCTTAACAGCCTCATGATAGTCTTTGAAGACATAAGGCAAAAAATAGTCAGTGTGAAGGATTTTCTAGGCTGTAGCCATCCCAGATAAATGACCGCCACATGCTCCAGAGTTGCAATCATTCAACACATGCTCAGCCTCCTCATGGGTGAGGCGTCACTGGAAAATAGAGTCAATCCCACATCTATACAAGGTATCATTCAAGATGAGGTAGTACTTCGCGTGGTGACGGATACGGTGGCGATCATCACAGGATAAATGCAGCTGAAATCATTGTGTTTGGAGATAAATAAGCAAATCTCCATACCAAGGATTGGTAGTGCTAATCAGGAACAGGAATTCATCCAGGAATGAATCACTGGGCTCAGATTCCATCAAAGCACAGGGAAGATCACACATGAGCTTGACAAAGACCAAGGATTTCTTTGATGTGGCTTTGGCAAATTCCAGATCAAACTCCTGAAGTATGAATATCCATCAAGAGTAGTTTCCCCCAAGCACATGATGAATTAGGATGTAATACATAGGGTTCTGGTCTACCAATACAGTGGTAGTGTAGAGCAGAATGTAGTGACGAAAATTTTGTACAGCAATGACCGTGGCCAATGCCAACTTTTCCACACATGAATAGTGAGTTACGGAATCCATGAGATTCTTACTGGCATAATAAATCATGTGCTCCTGACCGTGGATATTTTCCTGTACTAAAACCATAGCGATGGTAGTAGCGGAGGCAGCAATATACAAGAGAAATTTCTTTGAATAATCTGGGGGGTGTATCATGGGTGAATGAGTCAGAGCATGCTTAATATTATCAAAGGCACGTTGGTCCTGGTCATCCCAGAAGAATGGAGTGTTCTTCTTAAGGATATGCATATAACCGTCCGTTTTCTTTGCGAAATTGCACACGAAATGGTGAAGAAATTTTTCCTTCCCTTGCAAACTTTGGAGTTCAAGAAGATTAGTTGGGGCTGGTAGATATAGAATGGCGGAAATTTTCAAAGGATCGATCTGGATGCCATCTTTGGATACCACAAAATCTAGCAGACGTCCTGTCTCAACTTAAAAAACACATTTATACGGATTGAGCCATATATTATAATGACGGCATCTCAGGAATATCTCTCTAAGATGACAAGGGTGGTCCTCCCGTCACTATGAATGAGTAGGGAGGTTGTCAAGGTACAGTTCAACAATATGTTTAATATCATGAAATGCATAGGACATTGCACGGTGGAAGGTGGCTCCAGCATTTTTCAAGCCAAAAGGTAACTTCTTATATGCAAAGGTTCCCCATGGGCAAATGAATGTCGTCTTGTGCTGATGGGAGGGTAATATCTCAGTCTGATTATAGCCAGAGAGGTCATCCATGAATGAAAAGATTACACTTCCAGCATAGTTGTCGATAATCTGATCGATGTGTGGAGTAGGAAAGTTGTCCTTAGGACAAGCTTTATTCAAATCCCTAAAGTCGATATAGACGCTAATGGTGCCCTGCTTTTTATTGACAGGGACAATGTTCGATACCCATTCCATCAGGGGTACAAGATAAATAAACCCAGCTTTGAGAAGTTTCTTAATTTCATCTTTAATAGTTGTAACCTTCCGAGGATGGACTTGCCTTAGTTTTTGCTTAACAGGTTTAGCCATGGGATAGGTTTTAATCTCATGGACCACAATGGATGGGTCAATCCCCGACATCTCTTCATTGGACCAAGAAAAAATATCACGGAATTCTTTGGAAAGTGCCTTATAGTCTTCAGATTCAGCTGCCAAGCATTTCTTCCCAACATGAACATGCTCGATAATATCAGGCTTGGCTGATATGTCAATCGGATTCGTCTGAGTAATGTTGCAAAGGTTTCCTTCAGAATGTGTATCTTGCAACAATATAGGACTTTGGGGTATGTTGACAATATCAGTAGGAAACAACGATGCAAAATCATGGCTAACCGAACTGGTGTTGGGGAGTAACATGGATCTATGATGGTGATCCTCCCAAATGGACTCATCCATATTCATGATCTCCATAATGGACTCATCAGAAGGAAAAGTGTCAGAGAGATAATCTAGAATAGGAAGAGAAGGTTCTAACCAGTACAGTAAATGGTAAGGATCCGAAGCCACTAGATGAAGGTCATCAGTGCGATCATCGGACAAGGTTTGAATAGCATCATACAGTGCTTCATGTGAACTCAACGAGGTGGACTCAACAACATGTTTACCCTTAGGCTCATAATCAAATGAGGCAATCATATGGACTGTCACGGTATCTGTGCTAGGAGGAATGGATGAAAAAATACCCATAAGGGATGAATCCTTCAACATGCCTAACCCAATCGACTGGTAAGGAGGAGGGGACTGGCCTAACATGGGGATGTTATTAGCCGTGGTCGTAGTAACATCCGGCGTATAGAAATCAAGCTAATCAATAGTAACGATTCTCCCTATATGCAAAAATTGGACTGTTCAGGATACTGTTGAGGCGACAACAGTCATGGCACAGAACCAATTTCTTCTTAGAAGGAGGTTGTAATCTAAGGGGGCATCTACCACTTCTACTTGAATAGAAATGATTTTTCCCCCTAGCTCGATCGCTAGGGATGATATGAGACCATGGGGTTGGAAACCCCGTCCTTTAAAGGCTTTAAGGGTTGTAGGTGATGTTACAAGATCGGGAGAACCGAGAGCCTTCCAACAAGACAGAGACAAAACTGAGGTTGAAGCTCCTTCATCTAGTACCATTCGAAAAACCTTCTTTCCAACTACTATTGTAATGATTTGAAAAGCAAGTTTATGCGGTAACCTAGACTTATAGTTCTCAACATTGAAATGAATCAAGTTAGTATTATCCGGGTCTAAAGCTCCTAATGTAGTTAACAATTTTTTACGCTGTGTAGGGAAACTTTGGAGTACTTCTAAGGTAGAAATTGCACAAGGTTCCTGAGCGAGATCTTCAACTACATTATAAAATTGAGCAACTCGAGCATTATGGTTAAATACTACCTTCTGAATAGTACTCTTAGGTGGACACAAAATTGTGTCAAGAGTAGGCTTCTCGATAGATAAGGGAACAATAAACGAGGATTCCGGAGAACTAGTAGAGGGAGCTTTCCCTGAAGAAGAATGATCTTCTTTATTATCTACGGGTTTGTCATAATTTTGACTTCAAGTTTGCAGATTGATGGTATCTGAGGACATCATACGAATTTCCTTCGATGAACTAGAGTTACCCTGATTAGACATGTGGTCTATCAGTTGTTGTTGAGAGGGAAAAGGATCTGTAAGTACTGCGGGTGTGGGATTGGACTTCAGAAACTAGGAGATTTCGTCCTGATGAGGACACTCCTTTGAAAAATGGTCACCACCGCATAAGAGACAGGGATATTTTGCATGTCTTTTCCCTTTGTCGTTATCACTGTTGGTTGGTCTTGGAGTCTCCTGTTGGTTTCCAGGTTTTTTATTTCTATTTTTACCTTTCTTTTTATTATTACCCAAGGTTTGAGTACTTTGAATAGAGTTGACCTCGGTGGAAACCTTAGGATTCGAAGGAGTAGGGGTGGTAGTTTGGGGTTGCTTGGCAGGTTTTGCTGCTGACGGGGACTGGATTGAACCAACAATCCCATCAACAGGTACTTCTGTTGTTGGTTTGGTGGGATCAGTGCTTGGGTGGGGAGTTTGAGGAATCAAGTCATAAAGGGTTCCAGACTAGGAATAGACCAAGTCTAGATGCTGGGCTCGACTAATAGCCTGCTCTTCAGTAATGACACCACCCATAGCCACATCTCAGGAAATAGGAGGAAACAAGGATTTGGTAAACCAATCAACTAATAACTGATCCGGAATAGGGGCCTTAATAAGCCTTCTCTGCCTTCTCCACTCGTGAATATGATCGAATATGTGGGTGGAGATGTTCTGTCACAGAGAAGTTAAAATAACAGTGCCTGTTTCATAACAAATAGGGAGCTGAAAGTATGTAAGAAACACGGTTTCCAACGAGCCAAAATCCATAAATGAATGTTGTGGGAGTTCAATGTACCACTTCACAGCTGTACCTGTCAAAGTTCGCTAAAAGAGTCGTAACCGAACGAAGTCATCCATGAGGGAGTTTGAAGAACACCACAAATGGAATGTCATAACATGGTTCTTTGGATTTTCTCCTACTTCCCATCGAACTTCAAGATATCTGATGGTAACTTTACCGAAATGGGAGGCCATGAGGGATTGTGTCGAATAGGGTCATTAATCAACTTGGACAAGTCAGGTAAGTCCAAATTTGCTAGGAAAGGTAACTGTCAGTTGGGTTGCACATACTGGTTATATTGATATGGCATATAATTACCAGTAGGACCATAAGTGGACTGAAAGACAAGTTGTTGTGACGAATAAATACTGGTAAATCCGCCCGCAGGGGGTTGATTTCTGGGATCGGGACCATCAAGACCACTAGGGTGTCCAGGAGGAGGACCACCAAGGCCACTGGGACCACCAGGACCATTAGGACCACTAGGACCACTAGGACCACCAGGAGGCGAACCACCAGACCCTCCAAATCCACCAGGAGGTAAACCTCCAGAACCACTAGGTGGAGGGCCACCAGACCCTCCAGAGCCATAAGGAGGAAAGCCACCAGGCCCCCCAGGACCACTAGGACCACTAGGACCATAAGGAGGAAAGTTTCCAGATCCTCCAGGACCATTAGGCCCCCAAGGGGGAGGACCTCCATAAGGAGATCCTCTGGCACCTCCCGCTGTATGTATAGGTATCCCCCCTATAGCTGGCATGTCAAAACCCCAAATTTTCACAAAAATTTAAAATTTTGAAATAACATAAAATGTTGGAATTGCGGTTTACTAACAGCTAAGGTTAGCAATAAAAGAAAATATTTAAAAGATTAGTTTATACATCATCTTAATTATGTTAACTTAGCAGTTTCCTTTCTGAAACAAGATTAAGTTTAATTTGCGCATTATTTCTTCTTTCAGTTTACTAATGAGTTTTATTTATGACAAGTAGGTGGAATCTGACTTTGAAAACTTGGGCTTACTTAGCATTTATACTAACGCAGAAAGATTACCTGTTCTTACAGGTTTTACAGGTATGATTGAACGAATAACACTTTAAAATTTCATAAAGTATCTAGCAGTAATTTTGTTTGCAATTATGAGCTTAGTAAATAAGCTGTTATATTTCAAACCACTTCCGTGAGATAAAAATAGTTTTGTTTCCTTTAGATATTCTTGTAAACTAAATACAGGTAATTTAGTTCCTTTCTTTAATGTATGTAGTGACAGTAAAATACTTTCTTTGGCTTTCAACTTGTGATCTTAGTTGCAAGAAAATTCTACTTTAGTGTGCATATCCTATAATGTTATAATGATTTTTCTAGCAATATTTATACATTATCAACTTATAATATCAGTATAACCAACTGTTCGACATTTAACTTCTGCAAAGAAGCTTACTTCCTGTAAAGTTCTTAACATTACATAGAAACATGTGGTTCTAAAGAATTAGACTATAGTAGGATTATTCCAATTCAGTTTCTTATTTTTCTATAATACTTCTCTTGTATTAAGTTACTATCCATAAACAACTTACTGAGGTTGATGCTTTCGAGAAAGCTCGACTTTCTACTCCATGCTAAGCACCAGATATTTTGTGTAATCCTTAAACCATTTTACTACTCAAAAGACACGGCGAAATATTAGAAAAAGCCATGTTGAGAAAACAACTAAATTCTATTAAAGTCTCGTTGGCCTGAGCTATGTAAAAGAATTTGTAAAAGTGTTATTATACTACACTTAGCTAATTTCGTAGTTTTGCTACCAACTGATTTATTGGTTTCTAAAAGATTTATAAACATGCATAAACTATCTTGTTTATTAGACATACAAGTTTATAATTAATTCAAAGTTATAAACAAGTATTAAATAGAGTTCATGATTCTATTTAATACTATGTTTTGTAATTTTATAAATGTCACAACTTGCATTGTTATTAGAAACGAGATTAACCATGCATAGAATATAATGTTTTCTACATATAGAAAACTATAGTGGTTAAGTGGTTATAAAACCTTTTACTTGGCATCTCCCAAACAACACATGATTTCTACACAAATCAAGGTCAACGTCAAGAACAAGGTTTACCAATATCCATAATGTATTATCGCTGCTATGATATATTGGACATATGGTTAACGATGATATAAATTTCTATGCATGAATTATTTCGAGATAATCTAAAGTTTAAAAGGTGACAGCGGTTGCTAGGTCAATGTATAGTTTAACGTGGTTATTTTTGGTACTAAACTATCATACCATATATTATCCGGTGTAATCAAATACAATGTAATAACTAGGTTTTTCTACAACGTGCTCAATGATCAAAAAAATTGTTTATCATTGTAATGCAAATACTATTGCGACGACCCACTGCATGGTTAAAATTTATAGTGACCACGTGGTCTTCTCTTGGCCAAGTGTTGGAATTATATAAATCGTTGTAACCCTACTCTTTGTTATTTCCCTCCGTAGTTCTCGGGCCTTCGGGCTGCTCTGCAACCATTCTCATGGTGGCCATGTTACCTTGTTATTGCTAGTTGTGCTCCGAGTTCTGGTTTAAATTGTTTTCAGTTTACATCATTCGTTCTCAAACTCTTTTTGTGAACTGAGAGTCTTATATTTGCAAGGTTTTGTAGAGGGTCGTGGCATAAAGCTTACGGCCTGCAAGTGGCTCCTTGCTTGTTCCTCTGTGGCCTGCCTCTGCAAAGATAGTTTTTAGGATTTGCTTGTTGTTGTTATAGTGTTTCCCTCGTCGTATGGTTTGAAAGTCTCATTTTCACGCCTTGCATTGTTGGTGACAGCTCCAACTTCGTTGTCTGGTTCTTGCTTGCCCGTTTCCCATACTTATTCTTGATAATACTGTTAGTGGCTTGTACATGAGTCTCCGTCGTCTCTGTCACTGGGAGTATGAAGGTTTGGATTTTTGTTTCGCTGGTGGCAGTGCTGCTATTATTTCGTGGCTCCATAACCTACACTTCCAGGTACTGTAAATTCTTAAGAACTCTTAAACTAGACTTATTTTTAGTATACAGTTTTGAAATCGTATTTTAATTAACTTAGGTTTTCTTCTTTGTAGGTGACAGTTCGCTCATCCTTTGGTAGAAATACTTCAAGAAAAGGACCGGAACTTTGGCTGCGGGTAAGCCCTGGTTATCAAATGGCATTCCCTACTTGTGCGGTACTTAAGGGAAATTTTCTAGTTGGAAAGTTACAGCCTGGTTGTTACCCTTCATGGGTTACTGTTCTTTTGATTACTAGTTTGGTTTTTGTTAAACCCTTGCTTCTAGCAGGGTACTCGGGCTCAAGCTGTGACTTGTAAATGTTTGTTTTCTTGTTTTTGTACAATGTCATGTTTATAGCCTTTGTGGCCCATCAAGTCATACACAGTTTAGTTTAATGCTTAGAAAATTTCCCTTTTGAGCTCGAACTCAGTTTAACTTTAATCTCTTAAGATGATTTTGTAAATCTAGGGTTTTACCCTTATTCGCCTGTGAAATAGAAATTTTGCTGTAAATTGTTTATTCTACGTTAATAATATTGTTAATGGATTTTAGGGATGTTATACCATCCTATTAGTAATTATTTACTTACAGACTCAGATATTCGAGCTAGGGTTTCCTGTAGGTAACCCTTGTATACAAATTCTTCAATTAGTTTCTTAAGTATTTGTTACTTAATTTTTATTGATTCATTTATTGTTTACAGATGAATAGTGTGCACTTCCAGTTATATTACTATGGTTGTTTCTTTACTGTCTTAAAAGGATTATAATATCCTACAATATTTTAGTTGTTGAATAATAATTAATCCAAAAACTTGGATTATCATTTAAATGATTGTTATTTACAGATATGGTTGTTATTAGGGTTTCGACCTTGTACTTTCTTTTACAAGCAAATTTCGTTTATAATAATTAAAAGAATTAGTTCTTTTATAAATAACATTTATTAATTATTAGTTACCATCGTATCCTAGTTGTTTTTATTAAATAAAATATATATAGGGTTATTAAAGTTCTTTGTTAAGATGTTCTTCATCTCTATATTTAATTTAGCTATAGAAAATTAATTCTGCTAGTAATACCCCACTTGAAATATGAATATTTATAGATAAAGTGAGTTATTATTAACAGTAAATAAGCTAAGTATATCAGACTTAAATATTTACTTAGCAAAATAAAATAAGTGTTTTATCTAATTTATTTCTACTGCCTCTGTTACAGGTTAATAGTATAACTTACAAAATAAAGTACTGTGTAAAAAAAAAAACTTATCTATTTGAAATAACTTATTAATATAATAACCTGCTATCTGTAAATTATTATGGTTGTTTCTTTTCTAGCATTCTTACAACAACAATCTAGTTAAGCAATAAACCTAACTAGCAGGATAATGTTCTTCTCTAATAACAAACTACATACAAAAATGGATTACTCTGATATTATGAAATGCATATACATCTATTTACTTCAGATTTCAATCATATCCTTCATTCATTTAAATTACAATGCCTGTGCTGGAGTACGGTCTGGTCCATTCCAGATGTGGAGAAACGCAGGTTAGGATTATTTTTCATCCAATTCAGATTCATTCTTTCAAATAACTAAAAGATTATTAATTCTAATGGTTCTCAATTAAAATTTTAACATTCATTAATCAGTCAGACTCTCATTTAAATATTAACACATTATAATAAAAAGACTATAGAACCTGATTAAGTTGGACAACAACAGCGTTGGGAGGCCGTTCCTCCCTACCAACTCCTGGAGAGCGCTCAAACAGTGTCTCCTCAAGACCCCCGAGCCTATTCCTTGTCTCCTTGGCTGAGAACTAGTGGAGCAAGCAAACAATATACTAGTCCAATGACTCAGTAATCACTCTGCACTTAGCAGTAAGATCCTTCAGCTGAAAAGCTGTACTAGATCACCTTTACAGTTAACCCCTCAAACACCTTCCACAAATTCCCTTGCCATTGAAATCCTTTGAAGTACATTCACCTGAATGATCACTTCCCTGGAATGAGCAGCCTCAGCTCGCTTCAATGGGCATTTTTGTCAAGATTGCCTAGGTCTTTTGGGTCAGTTGTCATTAATTGAGCCACCTGCTCTGATCCCACTTTTTTGGGGGATCATGACCCCAAATGTAGGGAGGTTTCCACCTGCAACAGTTGGAAGTGTTTAAGGATGCTACCACTTTTCTATTTGCTCTCCACCCAGTCTCCTCCACCAACTTGACCAGTAAACACTCTTTTAACAGCTCTCCCAAGCTGTTGTCTACACTTTTATTTATTTATAATTAAAATATTCAGAATTACATTCAATATCCTTGACTCTGCTGAGTCATCAATTACAACTTAGCATAAAATTTAACATATTGTCTTGAAATAAAATCAAATATGATAATATTATTTTTGCAAAATTGGGGCATGTGACATGGCATGTAAGACCAGTTGGGTTGCCCCCATGGCGTAAAAGCGTTACTAGGGTATGGAATCTCGGCATAAGGTATCCCTATAGGATTAGGTGGATGATTAATATTACCTACAGGTATGTGATAACCATAACCTCCAGAAGATTGAATGGTTACAGGTTGTGCCCCTGAGGGCTGACCTGAACTAGATGGGGGATTAACCACATTAGTATGTGTGGGAGGGACATAAACTGTAGATGGTTCTATATTAGAGGTATGTCCTTGACTAGGTACAATTCTGGTGTTAGATAACGTAGGTCATGCCAGGGGTTTCCCCCCGGCACTAGAAGGTATAGACGAAATGGGAATTGAAGGTAGAGCCCCAGGTGAAAAAGACCTGGGAGGATTAGGAACAGACATAACATGGGAGGTGGTGGTATTTTGACCTAGGTTGTGGGGTGTTATTGGACGATCTAGAATTGGTTCAATGGGTCTCATAGAATCGACAAGTGAACGATATCCCATAGGAACAGATGTGGAACGTGATGGTGTCGGGCCTAATAGGTCATCTATTTGCTTGTTAATCTCCTATGCATAGAGAATGGTAGTATGGTATTGCCTATGTTCTTCTTCATCTTCAGAAGAGTTTAAATGGGTGCCAAATGAGGCAATGGCCTGTCCTATAGGGGTATCCCAAAATGGACCATTAGGACCAAAGTCTGGATTGGTAGTATCATCAACATGACCTTCTGTGGGAGAATGGAATGAGTTATTTCCCCGAGAAGGCTGTTCGACCAAGGGAGGCGAGTGTGAAGAATATGGTCCTCCACTTTCTGTAACCACACTATCTCCCACTTGGGAGGTGGTAGCAGCTCCTTGGTCGATAGCTTCCATTGGATTTTCTCCTGAACCAGGAGTAAAATCAAGTGGAAATCCCCATACTCTTCTAGAATGTCTTAACTCAGCCAATTTGTATAGTTCCTATCTAACATAGGGTCTGAAAAACTAGAAAACATACTAAAACATTTCCCTACACAAGATATGGTTCAAAACAAGCACACTTAAAATGATAGGAGGAGTTCAAAAATTCAGGTCTCTCACCAGGATTGTCAAAAAGGTGCCACTCGCGATATACCTCGAGGGTACGTGCATAGTAATCTCCCCGAATGTTGTTTATGGTGTATGGCTCCAAGCAAGACGACCAAGGGGCTTTTCTCAGATGGATAGTGTATCCTAGTGGGGTCTCCCGACATACTCAAGGTATGTGGGAGCTCGAATCGGCAGTAGGTACTGTCTAATGCATAACCGTACACAAGGGGCCTTCCGATATACAATCGAGTACGTGAAGGACATTTCTATATACCTCAAGGGTACGTGAAAGGCCGTTCGATATATCGACGGTACATGGAAGAACCACGCGAGTCCTGAAATGTAATGCAGACAAATAACGACAACTCCTATGCTTAACGACGCCCGAACACGTCTTTAACCTATCACTCCAATTGCTACATAAATTTTAACCTATAACTACTGTTGACTTTAAAGTGGACGGTTAGGTTAATGCATGATGTTTTGACAGAAAAGTAAAACCATGCAGTATGCTTATGCAAAATATTTCACTTTAGCGTTCAGTATGCCTACTTACGGGAGGGAAAAAGAGTATTTTCTTTTGTTTCAAAACCAAAAATACTTCCAAACAACAGTATTGAACATAGGATCAAAGACAAGCAGCACTTTCCAAACTGATTTCTCTTTTCTGAAAGCAATAAGAAGGGGGGCAATCTCTTTTCCTAAAAGAAAAACATGAAGCACACTACATGCAAATGCACTCTATTTTTTCAATTTTCTCTTAAAACATAGGCAAATCTAACTTAAAACTACCATATTTTTAGTTTTGATTGAGATAGTAATAATTTCATAAGAGACAAATGAACATGAAGAGCCTAAAAGCTCGTAAATCCAATCAGTGATCCACTGTCCAATGCTCAATGATGATAACCTAATCTCAGTCAAAATTTTCTTTTTTAAAGGAAGGAAAAAGAATTTCTCTATGCAAACAAGAAATGAAACTAAGATGCTAATTAAATGTTCTTCTTTTATTCTATATAACATAAATGAAAAGAGATATTACTAACACCCTAAGATTTTCAAAAAATAAGAAATCCTTTCACAAACACAACCAACAAGCACAGAAGCAAATGAATAATCAAAAAGCCTAATCTAGCTTTTGAATATCCCAATCAAACCAATCTTAAACCATAAAATTTCAAACCACAAGCATCAGATTCTACCACACAAGCCTGACAGTGCAGTACTGAAAGCAAAACAACTCAATTTTTTACAAAAATGAGGAAAATAGGTCTTGGAATGATGCCTACCTAGAACCGTGCTTCTCGGGTGTTGACAGAGCGGTTCTATCCCAGCACTGCTTCTTGCCAATGGGATACAAGTGGTGGCACCACTTCTCACCCACTGCATAGGCACAGTTCCTTGTAAAAATCCAAAGCACAAAGAGAATGATAGATCAAGTTAGAAAAAGACCAGATCAGGGTAAAGCTGATAGGTTGAGTATAAAAATAGAGCATAAAAGGTCGAAATGATTCAGATCTGAATAGATCTGGAAGTTTCAAACCCAAATTGACTGAGTCAGATAACAAATCTAACTGAAGAGAGTTGGAGAAGGAGCCTAGATTCAGACAAGAGTTGAAGAAATGAGGAAGATCAGAACAACTGATACATATATCTAATCCCCAGTGGAGTCACCAGATTTGTTAGCAGGAATATTTCACCTTCTGCGGACAGTAAGGTGTTCCACTGATCTGAATGGTTCAGATCCAGAAAAAATGAACGACAAAGTTTGAAGACCCTCCCTAGACGTTGTAGATACCTGGAATGTGATGCTTCGATAGTAACCCTATGTACCTACAATCAGATCAAAAATGCAAACACATCAAAGCTGCCAGAATATAATCTACTGATCCATGTTAGTGATTAAGGAATCTAACAACATATACATGTGAAATCAAACAACAACAGTAATGTGGGACGGAAATCAGCTTTGCATTAAGATAAAATGGAGAAGTTTACAACCAATTAAGCCTTAGTGTTGACATGCATCTCCATGAAACTAAAAATTTCATCCCCATAAGCTCCAAATTTTCTCTCTATTCTCTCCAATGGCTTGGGCCAAATGATCAATCCAACAGCATAACAATACCTTAAGAGTTCCCCCCTCAAGCATGGACATGAGCTCATATTTATAAGGTTCAATGGATAGGAATGGTTGAGAGATTTGTGGATGAGGTGGCCTCTAAGATCCTATGATGGGGGATCTCGAGCTCAACTGACCCACAATGATAGGGATAAGGGCGGACACAAGTCTCATGATCTAGAAGCCTCGAGAATCCTCTCTTTTTCCCCTTTTACCCAGGGTACCTCATTTCTCCTCTTATGACAGAGCGGTTTAGGTAAGAACCGCTTATGGACCAAGGACAATAGGCAGTGGCACCACTTATGGAAAACAACAGAAAGGCAGTGCGAGCAAGGAACCACTCATGGCTGACAGGGAAAGCGCGGTGCTGAGCATTTTTATGTAGAATTGACAGACAGCATGGGTTTTCTCTCTAAGTGCTGGGATTAAGGACAAGTAGGTATGTCAAAGGTCTTATCACATGATGATGATAGGATTTTGGTATAACACTATGATAATACTTAGTACTAAGCATCTAGTAACTAGAAAATCCCATTTCACCCAAAAGTGATCTACAAATGATGTCCAGATATATAACCAAGGAAACATCGTTTGGCCAAAATCTTAAGTTTTCTAAAGATACAACTATGGTTCATGTAAGCTGTATTACATAATATATGAGACCTCAACGTCAAATGGATTGCAAAGTTGTGTTTGAGGACATGTAGTTGTGTTAGTTGTACTGATGACTCAAACATGAACTGGCACTACATATATTTCAACTAAATATGAAAATAGTCAATGTAGGTAGTACTGTAAGGATAACAATGCACTCCATGTTTTCCATAGCTGGCATTATGGTGCTAATCTAAATCATTTTCAAAGAAACATATGATTTGCCGCATAACACTATGTATAAATTTATAGCATGGTACAGGGCTCTAATATTTAAAAATAAAGAAACATACAACTAAACTCTTGTAGCTACCTTTACCAAATGAAACAACTATCTTCTCTTTGTATGTTGCATTACCATGTGCACAAATTATCTCTAACGTCATACAAGAGAGTTGCTTTCCTCTTACAGATTTATTTGTAAACACTTGTATGATACATATTAAACACTTAATGTAAACATCTCATCTCATAGTCAAGAGCCAAGTTACCTATAAGAGATGAAGATAAAAGAAAGTAGTAAAGATCTTTACCCATTGCAATAGAGCTATCTGTATTTTTTTATAACATACTTGACAATGTAAATGCATTAGCTAGAAGAATAAACAAAATATGGCCTGTTATACCAAAAATATCTACAAAGATTTCCAAGTCTTTCTTCTAATGCATCCAGAGCTAAAAAGGTATTACTATTGACTAAACATTTTGTCAATAGATCAACAACAGGGTATAAGCAACTTTGTGTCCTGCAAATAATAACCAGGCATTAAAATAAAACTATAATGCACTGACCGAATGACACTATGCTCTGCACTCACAATTAAGTTGCAATGTCAAAATGACTCAAAGCATGCTCTTGTCAACATGTATTGATTTGTCAAAGCAAACCTATAAGCTTCCAGTTATGTATTGATTTGAAATATGTTACAATATAAAAGTAGAGATTGTTGCTTAGCATGACAAATGAAAATATCAGATACTTGTCAGGGTCAGTAAGCAACAAATATAGTGGACCAATGTACATTATGAGAGATTTATACTATATAGTCACAAAAATATTAACTTTTGTCTCGTCTAGCTTCAAATCCACCATCTGGTCATTTTTGAATCGTGTAAAGCATATAAGTCTCCTATCTTTCATTTTAATTTAAATAATGTAATATTACCATTTAATGCTACTGATGATTACTAAGGTTAGGTTTTAATTTTTTTGCTATTAGAGTAGGATTTTCCTCTTTTATATAGTTAGTATGGACCTAGGGTTAGTTACCCCCCACCCATCACTCAAATTGTTGGTTTGTTTTGAAGAAAACTTGGAAAAAAGGTGGGAGCGTCTTTTTTTCCTAGAAGCGAGCTTTTTGAAAATGCTCCCATACGGGAGCATTTAGGAAGCGCGCTTTCCCAACGCTTCATTCAGAAACGAGCTTCGGTAGCGAGGGGGGAAGGGGAGGGGAGAGGGAGGCACTCCCACACAACATAGGGATGAACTAATGGTGCCAGGAAAGAGCTGGAACCAAATGATGACAAAGGCTGGTAGCCTAAGGATCAATCATGGTTAAACAATGGAGCCTAAATAAATGATGGCTATTAAGTTGGATTCACATCAAATATTGTTTGATGAGCCTGACAAGAGAGTTTATACTGGTGGAAGTTTGGTTTTTTTCCTTTGCTTTTAGATATCTGGAAGGGCTCACTTTTGCTTCCTATCAGTCTTGGATCAAATCTAAAATGGTTCACAGCTCTCCATACTCCCCTTTGGTTTAGTTTTGATTGATCAGATTTCTCTTTATCAATCTCATTATTTTTTTTATTTTTCTTCCCACTACAAGTGTGGTGTTGATTAGCAGGGAACATGCCTTTCTCAAAGGCTCTTCTGCCTCGGATTCTCACCAGGGGATTCCTTGTTTTTCTATGATTGAATTTAGTTTAGTCCATGTGATTGTTGTGAATCCTCTTCTAGAATGACTCCCATCCCTATCAGTGGAGTTTGATGACTACAAATCTAAGGTTGGTATGGTTTCTGATGAGGAGGGGGAATCTAGATCGAGGACCCAATCTAAAACCACTTCTGAGTCTTCTAGCTCAGTAATGCCCAAGATGCCTTAGTCAACATGAAGGGGGGAAGGAAAGGGGAAAAAAAGTTGTAGCTGATTGTTCTGGTATGTCATATGTGCACTGAGGCTCAGACTAAGTTCCTTAAAGAGCTAGAGAAGTGGGGTGCTACTTGGAAATACACAAAAATTATGCTAGCCCACCAGTATAAATAAAACCCCCAAAAGGCACAGTCTACACCATTGGAAGGGAAATTCTGAATAAGTCCACCATGGAACTAGATTTCTTTGTTCAGGACATAATTCTCGGCTCATTGGATAAATCAGCGGATGAAGTCCACAATCTACAAATCCAACTCACTGAATGGACCCTTGACTCTGAAAACAAAGCCATGGGAATCAATATCAGTAAAGAGGATTGGTAGGAGGATATAAATGGAAAGGCTATTAATGTCATTGAGGAATTTGACAAGCTAAAGGATCAAGCACAATCCCATTTTACCAATCCGGTGGATTGAAAGGTGAGGTTTCCTATTTCACGGATATTATTGTCACAAGGGATTGTGCATGGATAAAACCTGAAGCTATCCTCAACATAAAATAAAAATACAAGCACCTCTAGAGATTAATGTTGAGTAATTCTTCTATATACTTATGCTACTGAATACAATAAGCTAAATATGGGGTACCATATATGCCTAGATTCAGAATTAGGACCATATACCGAGATCAGCGTTGAAATTTGGAATTGGAAATAACTTGACAAAGCCAAAAAGTTAGAATGACTTGAACAAAATTCGGAAAGCATTCAAAATGAAAAATATTTCATTTTTTTCAATTAAATTAAAATATAAACTTACAACAACAGAGCAATCGATAATGATTAAATGAGATGAGAAGTTGTAAATGTAAGGTCATGAGTTCAAATCCCTTGTGCTGCAGGCAATATGAATTGCATTTTTTCAATAACAAATGTAAATTTTCCAATCCTTTTATTATGATTTCATGGTTGGAGATTAACTTGGGTAAAATTAAACAATCAACAATAAATTAGTGGTTTTTGCAATGGAGGTAATCTCAGCCATCACCCTCAAAAGAAGACCATCCATGTCTTTGTAAATCTATATAGTATAAATATAATGTTTGTGCCAGTTTGCTGGAATAGCCCGTAAATCCTGAAGTTGTATTCAAGACAAAAGAAAAAACCAAGCCCCTCTCGAGATTGATGATGAGTAATGGATGAATAAAAAATGAAAGATAATTCATTGATTATTATCATACTTATGCTATTGGATGTAGTCATCTAAATACGGCATGCTATATACAGCTAGGTTTAGAACTAGGACCATATACCGACGTACGGAAAGCAGTGACAAGTGTTGCAAAATTTGGACTTGGTAATAACTTGACGGGACCATAGAAAGGGAATAACTTAGCCCAAAGTCATAATGCAAATAATTCATTTTTTATTATATTAAACTATAAACTTACAACAACAACAGAGAAAGATTTTGACTTCAATAACATAATTTCGCGCTGCAAGCAATTTTTTTCCAAAAAATGTGACTTTTTAGAGTTTTTAAAACTCACAATTTTTTTATTGTGATTTCCTATTTGGGGATTAACTTAGGGAAAATCGATAAATCCACTATTCTCACAACATTTTCAAGATAATCATATTCTCTGCCCTTTTGATGTGGTCAACCATAGTTTCCCGACAAGTAAAAAATAGTAGTATATCAAAGACATCTACAATTAGCAGAAACATTGACAGTCATCCCTCACACTCAGAAGAAGACAATCCATGTCTTTGTAAATTCTGTAAATATAGTGCTTATGCTAGTTTACTGGAAGCCTACAACTCATGTACAACATATTCAAACGCCAAATTTGAACAGAGTAGGGGTAATCCTGAATTTCCCAATTTTATATATTTAATATAAATACTTATTTATATTTTCCCAAAAACAACCAAGACAATGGCATGTAACGGAGTTTAATGTTCAAAAGCATCATGATGCTATAATGTTTTCAATTGTTGTTAATGCTTTTACCCTACTTGTAATAATACACATAAATGTCAAATACAAAATTTTAAAAACATATATATATATACTAACCTTATTAGTCTGTTGGCAATGAGGGCAGGTCCAAGGATCGATCTTGGGTGCCTCCAGCATTCCCAATCAACTCAAATGAAAACTTCTCCTGCATTGCCCACAATATTGTAAGCACTTTCCATGTCCCTCCTCGCAAGGCAAACAACAGGAGGGTGAGGCAAGCAAAACTCTGTCACCTACCGGAGATATTTTCTGGTCTCTGCTGGACCCCTTATTTCCTTTCCTACTCTCAGTCTCCATTTTGTTCAATATATTTTTTCCAGTGTAATGAAAACTAAAAACCGGCTATACTGAATAATTTTTTTGAAACAAGATTTTACGAAACAGGTGGCATTTTTTCAGTCGAAGAACAACTACGTGAATAGTGTTTTCTCAAAGAACTTCAGAGAAGAAAACATCTATCAACGTAAATATATGTAGCCACATTTAAATTACATACATGGGGTGATCCACATAAGGGGCTTGTAAATGGAAGAAAATGAAGGCATATTTTTTTTTTTCAGGGAGAAAAAGCTTGTCCTTGTTATTCTTATTAGGAATCAAAGGGCATTGATAACAGCCACCCAAGAAGGGTTACATCACAAGAGAATATAGCTAGCCGGGAGAGATCACATCCAATCGCAGCCGGGGGGAATGGCATGCAATAGTAAGTGTAGTTCCCATCATAAATCTGTCTCATCATGCAAATGATCAATCTCAATCAAACCTAACTATCATGAACCAAAAGGACCAGATCTACGATCCAAAAGAGCCACTCAGAAAAAAGAGTGCAAGTATCCAATAGGGGAGGAAGGTCCCCAAAAACATGGCTCAAATGAGTTGGAAAGAGTCACAAGTGACAAAATGGTCATCTATAAATTCAGAAAAATAGCCAAATCCTGGAGAGAGAGTGAGTGTTGTTTTTGAAAGACGGTCTGCAATCCAATTGTGTTCATGATAGATGTGACTGAATGAGAGATCCTGGAAGCTTGAAATAATCTTTTGTGATTCCCTACACCAGTGAAAAAGTTCTAGTGGGGAGAGAGCAGTGTATCCCTTAGACCAATTTATGATGACCTGTGAGTCACCGTATATGTGGACTAGAGGGATTCCCATCATTTGGGAGGAGTGCAGAAGGGCCCACAGGCCCAGAAGTTCTGCCTTTGTATTGGAACCATATCCAACCCCCATTGCAAAATCCAAACGGTGATTCTCATTAAGGAACAAGCTATATCCAATTCCTGCTGCTGAAGAAGTAGAAGCACCATCAAAGTAACCACATGGGAAAGTCATAGAAGGTCTTGGTCCAATCTGTCTAGCAATTTTTAATTTCCTATCCTTTATGACAGGCCGAGAGGGAATCAACTAAGCAGCATTTAAAATATGATGAAAAATTCCTAGGACAGTCACCTTTTTCCCATCAAAAATAGCCCGATTACGAGCTTTCCAAATAGCCCAAATCGTATGGTGAGGGATATAGAAGAGAGCAGAGCTGCGTGGGTTTGTGGAAGCCCAGAATTCCAAAAATTCAGTAATAGAATCAGCTTCAGGAGGAATATTCAGCTGTAGTTGGTCACATAGAAGCCCCAGAACACTTTTCCATACCGAATAGCGAGAAAAGAGGTGGATGACAGTCTCTTCATTTCAAAAACATAAAGGACATATACCCAGTCCAGACTTCCCTCTTTTCTGTAAATTGTCCCAAGTGAGTACATTGTTTCTCAATACCAGCCAGGAGAAACAACCAATTTTGCGTGGAAGGAGTCCTGACCAAAGCGATTTGTACAGTCGGCTGCCCAATATAGGATTGGAAGAGTTTACAATGCAATCATAAACTTTATCAGTAGAAATCATGCCATCTTTTTTATTATAATCCCATATCAGCGAGTCAGAATCAGATGAAAGACGAATACCATTAAGATCCAGATCTCTTGTGAACGTGTTCCATACTTCTTTCCACTCACCATCCAGATATAATTCTTCAGCCGAGTACCAGTATTGATGGGCATCCGATAGGGTATTGCAGGCCTGGGCAAGTGTTTTAATATCCAAGTCTTCAAGATAAGATCTCAATCCATCAGGAAAGAGGTGAGAGGTAGGATTACCTATCATTGGATCAATTCCTATTAAGATATCATTTCCATTCCCAACCTGCCATGCGAGATGACACCCCATCCAGGGGATTGTCTGAATGAACCCCCTCCATATAGAAGAAACACCACGAGTACTGAACTTTTTCTCTCGGAGCCAAGAAACCACAAAGGACTGCTTCATATATTTTGTGGTGAGGACTCGATGCCAAAGACTGTCACTGAAGAGGACTTTCCAGAAATTTTTGAGACGTAGGGCAATGCTGAACCATTGGAGATTCTTAATTCCCCACCCTTCAAATTCCTTTGGCCAAGATAGATCAGACCAGCATGCCAGGTGAAATCTACAAATATTTCCTAAAGATCCCCATAAGAAAGCGAAGGTAATGCTCCTGATCTTGTGCAGAATAGAAATCGGAAAAGGGGCGAGACCCATCCAGTAGAACGAAATACTGGAAAGTACGGACTGCACTAGAATCATCCTGCCTCCCAGTGAGAGCAATTGATGGGTCCAGAGACTGATTTTATTTTCAAATTTTTGTACCAGCCAGTTCCAATCTCTAGATCTGTATCCCAGGGGTTTGATATAAAACCCAAGATAATTGAAGCCAGTAGTGATAGGGAGCATTTTATAAGGGATGACTCTGGAAAGGTTCATGAGTTCCAAAGCTGGAATATTATTATGGAGGAGAATAGATTTATCCAGACTTATAGACATTCCCAAAGCTTTACAGAAGGTTTCAAGTATGACATCGAATGCTACCCATTCCTGAATAGTATCAATGCCCATAAGAATAACATCACCCACAAAAAGAAGATGAGTCAAAGCAAGTGAGGAACAGATCTGTATCCCTCGGATAAGTCCATGGTTTTGAGCATCAGTAATTAAAAGACTGAGACCTTCAATGACTAGGATGAAAAGCGGGGGTGAAATAGGACAGCCTTGATGTATACCCCGAGAAGCAGGGAAAAAATTTGAGGGGGTACCATTGATCAACACAGCAAAGGTGGCAGAGGATAGACAACCCAGAATCCAGTTGACAATCTGAAGGGGGGCTCCAATCTGAATCAGTATGAGGCGAATAAAAGTACAGTTAACCCGATCAAAGGCTTTAATCAAATTGAGCTTGAGGATGAAAGCACAGAGGTTTTTGGATTTGATAGAGTGGAGTGATTCCTGAACAATTCCAATGGGTTCAATGATTTGGCAGTTTTTGAGGAACCCATATTGTCCCTGAGAAATGCTGGAGTCCAAGAAGGGTTTGATTCTAACCGCAATAACTTTAGAGATTAGTTTGTACAGAAGGTTGCACAAAGAGATGGGTCTAAAGTCAGCAAAGGTCTGCGGCTTGTCTCTTTTAGGAATCAGTGCAATGAAGGTGGTGTTCATAGAAATGGGAATGATTCCAGTGACTCTTGTGTCGACAGCAGACAGAAGTTCCCTTCCCAAAAGATCGAAAAAGTGCAAGTAGAACTCGACAGGCCAACCGTCTGAACCTGGACTTCTATATTTTTTAAAATATTTTAGAGCTAGTTCAATTTCCCCAAGAGTAACCTGACAGGTAAGATCAGTGGCTTTCTCATCTGGAATCATCCTAGGATAAAGTAGGACTACCTTAAGTTGATGGGATATGCAGGTTCCCCCATCATCTTTGAAAATATTAGCAAAATGTGTTTGTCCCAGTTCTTTGAGAGCAGTCTCATCCTCATAAGTATTACCTGCCTCATCTGATAGAGACCAAATCGAATTCTGGTTTCTCCTACCAGAAGCCAACATGTGAAAGTATTTCGTATTCGAATCACCCTATAGGGCCCATATTGCTCTAATTTTTAATTGCCAAGTGAGAAGAGAATGATTCAAGATCAGTTTCCTTTTAGATCTGTATTGGGCAAGTAGAGCCATGTCTCTCGAAGATAATATGCCATTGGAAGAGCCAGCACGGAGGGAGGTGATGGCCTGTTCAATTTTGTATAAGTCATCATCGAGTCAGACCTGTTTGTCCTTGATCCATACTTTGGCATCATATTTGAGAGAACGGAGCTTTTGTTGGAGAGAGTCAAAATTCGAGACAGAGACACCCAGGGAGAGGAGGGGCCACCTAGTCGATAACCAATCAGTAAAAGCAAGGTCATTGAGCCAACATCGGTTAAACTTGAAAGGGTAGTTAAAGGAAACTCTTTGGTTGTTCCATTCCAAGACAATAGGGTAGTGGTTAGAAATATCCGAGCAATGAGTCTAGACCCTATGGATCCCCAAGGAGGGAATTAAGGAGCCTGAGATCATAAATCTATATAGTCTTTTTCTTATGCCCTCAGTTCCAGTACGACCATTACGCCACGTAGGGCCAACACACTGGGGGGCAAGATCCATCAGGCCGAGAGAGTTGAACAGTGATAAGAAGTGTCCAGAGAGGGGATCTGGAGAAGATTTATGTCCCCAAATCTCAGAAGAGTGTAATGTGAGATTAAGGTCGCCACCAAGAATCAGGTTGGGAGAGCTGAGGAGCCCACTTCTATGAGCTTTTTCCCAGAATGTTTCACGGTCTTTATAGGGGCCATATATATTGAGGACAGTGATGGGATAGGAGAGGCCCCGAAAACATGCCTGAATTAGGAGTCCAACACAAGTCTGCTAAGCTCGACATCTGACCTTGTGGGGGTTCCATGTTGATAGGAGACCACCAGAGAGGCCAGTGGCATCGATAGCACAAAACTCCCAGGAGGGGAGAAGCTTAGAGAAAGCCAGTAAGGCAGGGAAAGAGCTACACATGGTTTCCTGGATAAGAATCATGTCCGGGCTAAGAGAGCTGAAGAGAGTATGGAGGCAGTGAAGCTTAGCCTTGCCTCCAAGGCCCCTAATGTTGAGGGAGACTATCTTCATGGTTCACCATGTTGGGGAGACAGTGCTCTAAGTCCCCGAAGAGGCAAGTTATGGGCAGCATCTTTTAAGCAGACAGAGAAAGGGATATAGGGGGAAGATGCAGAGGATAGATCCACCTGTGACTTACCCTTTTTTTCCCTTTTTTTTCTAACCGTTACATTGGTGAAACAAATAGAGTTCAAAGGTAGAGTAGAGGGAGAGGTTGGAGTGGTGGCAGTGAATATGGAGAAAGAGTGTTTGAGGGAAGGATCGGAGAAATAAGGGGAGGTGGTTGGGCTAATAGGGGAGGGGGGAAGAGGGGGGGACAAACCTCGAGTAACCAATGGCGGAAACTCAACCAGCAAGGACAATGAAGGAACAAGTATAGCCTGAGAAGGTGAGGCCGGAGACAGAGGTAAAGACAAAGTCAAGGATTGAATGAGGGTAGAGCAGTCCACGTCCAAAGTAGGGATTAAAGAAGTGTGTGGACTCGAAACCGGAGAGACAGATACAACAGGAGAAGCATCATCTGGGGGTGAGGAGGGTTGTGAGCCCAAATTTATAAATGGAGTTTGAGAGGAGTCTGGCTGAGATCCTTTAGTATGGGACAGTATTATCCCATCAATAGCATCTAAATAAGAGGCCGAAACGTAATCAGTAGGAATAGGAGAAACAGTAAGTGTACCTAGAGAAGGGACTGATAAACTGGAACTTTTCAAAGCCTCAGCTGTCAAGAGTACACCAGAGTCTGAATCTGCATCATGCGAGCAGAGAGAGGGAAAATGGCATCGTAGATGTCTGGTCTCATGACAGATACTGCATTTGAAAGGAACTCGGAGGTAATCGAGCTTCTGAATAAAAAGATGTTCCCCGCAAAGGATTTCCACTTCTGCAGGTAAGCCCAGGGATACATCCAGCTTGGCAAGTACTCTTGCTATCGTTTTATCAAAAGCAAGGAGAAATTCCGTCTCCACAGCCACAAATTGCCCAATAGAGTTAGCAATACCCTCCAACACATTTTTATTCCACAGAGGGAATGGCAAGTGTGGGAGCATAACCCATAAGTGGCGTTTGGAGATTCTTTCTTTGAGAGGATCAAATCGAGTGTGCCAGCAGTCCAGAAGCAAGGAGCCAGCCTCCATGCACCAGATTCCTTCCAAAATGCGGGTACAATGTGCCTCCTCGAGAAAGACAAAGACTATCCATCCTCTAGATAATAAGCTAATCGTAGGAACATAATCGATCAGGGGTTTCCAGTTTGCAGTAGCCCACTCCACCCATGCTGATTTATTCATCCGAGTGTACTCTAAATGCCCAACCAGAGCACGGGAGCAGAGAGAGGTTACTCTGTCCATATATATATCGTGTTCGAGCACATAGCGGTAGCGCCCCTCCTGGGCTTTAATACATTTTAAATTTCTCCTCCGGAAGAAGCGGGAGGGAGGAACCTGTTCAGACATAATCAAAGCTCTGAGGACTGTAACCCACCACAATGGGACCCCAATACAGTAGTTTACACCTCAGCAAAACCCCAGAAGGTGGCAGGGGGACCACGAGGGTCCAACACGTCCTTCTCAGAAGAAGGTTCGAGAAACCATACACCACGCCTAGAAGCCGAACCACCGAAACAAGGTCAAACCCCAAGAATATTAGTCACACAGGGAACAAAATTCAGCCCAGTATCCCTTGTAATGATGAAACCCTAACCCTGGAGGGTAAGCCTGAAACCATCTATCAGACCAAGTATCTCCCACCCGAGGCGAAGTGTGACGTTGGGGAGTAACCCCCGGTTAAGCCATGGAAGTAGGGAGACTGATAACCACTAGGTAAGAGAAACCCTAACCCCCAAATTTGTGGGTTCCAGGGTCAACCCAAAACCATTCAAGAGGACAGACAGACAAGAGAATCTAGAAAAACGACGCAAAAACCATGCAGAGGTGTCAGCACCTGACCAAAAACTGCGCAGTCAGCCAAGAAGCGATATCGAGTCCCACTTATTTTTTATCTTGGTTGGTACTAGTCCCCCAATAAAGGAGAGGGACTCCAAGATACTGTCTACGTCAGACCACCCTGCAATCCGAAATAAACCCAGACACGAGACCAGACAAGAAGTGGACAAACTCAGGAAACCCAAAGCCAAACTAAAAGAGAGAGGGCGAGTTCCGGAACCAAAAAATCCTGTGGCAATCATCCCTGATGGAAGGTAAGGTGACACCATGAGCACCGCGATCTGCAGTGGCCGATGCATACCAGGAGAAAAATGAGGTTCGGCCTCATTGCTCTCTCAAAATGAAGGCATATTACGACCCACAAGGGTTAGAATAACCACAAACTAGTATCATTTAAAATGTTTTTTACATAAATACATTTAGTTGTTAGAAAAGGTAGTTAATTGATTTTATGCTTTTGGATTTTAATGCATTGAAGTGATAGAGAGCATAAAAGAAATAAAAAGTAGTCAATGACCCGTATTAAAAAAATCAAGTAGAATTCTCCGCTACATACGTAATTATAGAATTTCATGAGGCGATGAAGGAAATATTGATATGGGACATTTTGCATGATAATGACGAAGATCGAGGTGGATGTGTGATTTTAGGAAATTTGAAGTGGATTAGTTGAAAGGATTTGACATTATTCAAAATCTTTGTGACAAGATTAAATGCAAATTTAATGGTAGCAAAGGCGAACATGAATAGGGGAAATTGGAAAATCTTATAAAATAACGAGAAATTAAAGAGAATGTGCCATTTTAAAAGTGATAGAGCATTGTAAAAATCATAGTGAAGAGTTTTATGTGATAGTGATAATTGTTGTAGAAACCATGTCGACACCCACAACACCTAGAGCTCGACCTAGATAGTGAAGGAAGCTTAGATGCAAGTAGCAAAGATTCATGAAAAAGTAGACATCATGCAATTTCTATTAGGGAAGGTACCGACATTGAAATTCAAGTATTTGAATCTTTAGGATGAATCAAGTCTCTTGGGAATCTTTAGGGACTCATGTTTGGTGTTTATTTGAAGGGATTGTTTTTGGATTAGTTTCATATTTTGTGAATAGTTTAGTACTTATTTTTGCATTGTTTTCTCATTCATAAAAAGGAAAATTTTAAAAATGCATTTTCATTGGGTGCTTGTTTGCATTGGAAACGAAAAAACTCTCTCTATCCCATAGATAGTGTTCATTGAAGTGAAGAATTTGCATCTCATTTCTTTGCGTGGTTTAGAGTTAGGTCTTCACATCAATAGTTTCATTTTCTAACTTTTTTGAGTAAGGAACAACCTTTTAAATAAATCAACACACTAATAAACTAAATTAGACATTTTTATTTATAGCACACCAACAGTATCTTAAGCATTAGGGCCTTTAGACTAGGAAAATTGAGAAAATTGTCCAAGGCTACTAAACAAGACCGTAGAACACTAATGAGTGCAAAATACAATAATAGAAAATGGCGTGGTCGTAAAGCTCCTCTCAACTCGGAGTCAAACATGAGGTTAATTGAAGTGATCGATTGAGAATCCCCTCTTGCATTCACCCAGTGGAGTTATGCAAGTTTGGGGATTTGAAGAACTAGTAGATCCTCGAGGTGAAACCTTTTCTTATTAGTTTTGGGGTCATATATTTGTTCCCAACATCCCCATTCATATTTGCTAATATTGAATGTCGAATGTACCCTCCCAACCATCCATTGTGATTTAGTGACCATAATATCTTATCTTTAGGGTTCCACACAAGTGTTTTTAAGGGGATTCCTTTGCAAAAAAGGTTCCTTGCAGTTCCTTCGACATGAATTCAATCTTCATTTCATTGATCCTAGAGGGTGTTTTCTTGTGGGAACTTACTTGCACATTGGGGTATTTATCTAAGAATTTTATCGTAATTGTCTCTCACATATTTGATGGCAACTTGATATCCCATATTCGGAAGGTTCCTTTACCTATTGTTTGCTTGGATGATCATCTTATATTTTTATAGGGGTGTGTTTGTTCTGAGAGGGCCCCTCATCAACCAGAGGTTTTTTTCTTGTGTAATTTTGTTATATTTATGTTGTCATCAGATCTGCTCCAACAAAATTTTAGTTTCTGACAGCATCTAGATAGCAAAGTGACCACTCAGGTTTCAATTTGAATATCGAGATCAGATAGAAAGGCACTCATGATGGCACTCATGTGGAAGAAAAGTTTACAATTTGTGTGTTTGAGCAGATTTCCAAGAATTTCATCCTACGAGCAAGTGCCTATGAGGTAATAACACCATTTGTACAATAAAATAATTTGATTAAAGCCTGAAGGGACAGATCATAGTAGAGACTAGAACTGCATAACAAAGTGTTTTTGTGTTGTGATTTCGAACCTTTGGTTCACCCTGAAGAATATTGGTTCAGATGCTTCTCCACTTGCTATACAAGTTTCAGGTGACAATTTGGATGCAGACAATGAGGATAATATATTCTCCAAGCAAGACCCAGTTGTGGAGAATTCTTTTGTTCTAGATCAACCGGCCTTTTTTGCAAATCAACTAGAGGTTCCTTCAGGAAACTCAATATATCCAGATGATAATGATAAGCTGGGTATATTATTGTTTGCGTGCCTTGTTGCTCCAGAGAACAGTCTGCAACTGCATCACTTAAATTGTAAATAGAGATTGGGTAGCTTTACAATCTCTGAAATCTACAAAGCCAAGCTACAGGAGGCTTCTTGGAGATTTAATTTACCTAGATGTGTTGACATTAGAAGGTCGTAGTTACTGCATTACAACACATACACGTGGCTTTTACAACAATGCCACAAATGGAAACCTATTGGAACCCAAATCTGCAAAGCCTGCTCATGAATCGACCTGATTAGTTGGATTGCTACGCCAAATCAGTGACAAGTTCAAAAAAGGGTTTCGTGAAGTTCTAGAAAGGAGGGCCTCTGGGCATCCTTTTGAAAATGTACCAAGTTTGTTACCACTAAATCCATGGCTTGGTGTTCATCCCCCACCAGCTCATAGGCGAGATGTTTCTAGAGCTAGGGATGCTTTGGCTCTACCTTATCGGACTGACTCGATAGGGATGCAGTGAGACTGGAACGAGGAGTCACAGTCATGTAGGGAATTTCCTCATAAATCACTTCAAGATAGGATTTTGCGTGATAGGGCTCTCTTTAAGGTAAGTTGCGATTTTGTTGACGCAGCAATAAAAGGTGCCAAGGGTGTTATTAATAGATGCATACCACCAATCAACCCTACAGATCCGGAATGATTTCATATGTATGTTCATAACAACATATTCTTTATCTTTGTTCTCGATGCCGACTTCACACAAATGCAGCAGTCATATGAACAAGTGACAAAGTTGGATCATGCTAGGCCATCAAAGAAAGTTGAAAGTGTTGTGTGCAACTCGTTATCGGATGAGAATCATCTAGAGAAAGCTGAAAGTCCAAAATCTGAAGTCTTTTCATATCAAAAGGATTTAGAGGGCCAAGTAAATGTGGCTACGGAGCCTACAAGTGAAAATTCAGGACTGAAAATCCTGGACAAGGAAAAGGAAGTTTGTCTTGCGGTGCACTACAGAGGATTAAAACTTGGTATGGTGCGGAATGATTTTGAAGGATCCGAGTGGAAGATGATGATGATGGAATGATTGCATTTTGTTCCTACTTTTCAAAATATATTTCTCTTTCCCCAAGAATCACTATCGATTTTCATCGTTTGTCAGGAGGACGGTTGTGGACAGAGATTGGTGGCAGAGTAATGTTATTCATTCAGGAAATATTGGGACAGCTGGAAAATATTGGTTCCGGAGTTTAAGCCAACAACTTAAATAGATAGACATCTTCAAGGAGATAAATTAGTAATCATACGAGTGACCCCATATTTTAGGAATCATTCGATCCTTCAAATACAGGTGGCAAGTAATGGTTATCAAGGCAACATTTGGAAAATAGATCCAAAAGGGGATGATACAGGCTGTTCGAAATTGATTGCATACTGTTAATTATTATTAACGATTTTTATTCTTCTTTCTTTTATAAATTGGGGATTTTTTAATTTCGGAGGGGTGATGTGAGGAGCGGAGGTACCAGCCAAGATGGCTGAGATTGTATTGGAAGTAATTTGAACATTCTGATATTGGAGTGGCAGGAGCATATATACACTCTATTTTTGTTAGCTGCTTTGAAATGATTATGTTCATATGAGCCACCTTTCTGTTTCAATAATTGAATTTCATCTGTTGTGATTTATCTTTTGAATGGTCAATTAAAATCCATCGCTAGATTCTCACGATTAATGTGAAGTTATCCTTAAGTACTATATGCAGAACCTGGTTCATGTTTTTCATAAATTCATACTCATAGCTTTGTCTTATCAGTCTTGATTGTGATATATATATACTACTGTTCAGTATTGGCTTTCAAACCTAGCCTGATCTCTGTACTATTATACCTCTAGCACTCTATCAATTCAGTTACCCATTAAACCAAAATTTCAGATTTCTCTAACCTTGACCCTAGCAGTCGGGGTTCAACTTTAGTGATAACATCTTCTGGCGCCATTACCGGGGATGAAGGAGCAAAGATATCTTCCCCGAGAAGAATGACAACGAATATATCCAGCCTTTGATGGTGAACGAGGGCTGGTGACATAGTGGCTGCAAATTATTCACCTGCTGACTCCATCTACTGCAGATCCATATTTCAAAGCTTCATTGATGATTTCATTGGACTAATGAAGACTTTTGATCCGACTTCTATTGTTTCAAGGTATGCATGTCTAGATTTTGCAGAACTTCCCAGTTTTCCGAATCTTCTTCCTTCGGATGAATATTTGTTGAGAAATGGTCCTAAATTCAATGGACAAAATTTCAGTTTAGCCGTGAAACACATATCTAATTTCCATGAATTTACAGAGTTACTCAGTGTTAAACATGAAGATGTCTTCATTAGATTATTCTTTGATTCATTACAAGGGAAGTGTAAAATTTGGGTTGAATATTTGTTTATTGGGTCAATTAGATCATTAACATATTTTTGGATTATATTTCTCAAGACATGGATGGAGAAGACAGAGTTTAGTGCAGATTCTCTTTCCATTAAAAATTTCAGGGAATGGAGTGATATGAGCACTGATGAGGAAACAGATGAAAAAATTTCTTCCATTTTGTCTTCTTATTTAAAGTCAAACTCATGTAACTATGAATCTAAAGTCATATTTTTAAAAGAATTTGCTGCATATATTGAGAAAGGGATTGAAGCTTTAGAGGTCAAGATACATAGTTTGTCGTTTCAAAGCCCATTTCAGCTGTCTTTTGTTATCAAGATTGAGAATAAAGACAAATGTGATGATCCAAAATTGAGAAAGTGGTATGACCCGGTAGCCGACTATATCAAGGAATTTATCGATTCAAGGTTTCAGTTTTCATTTTATGATAAGTCTGAAAATCAAAATTACAAACACAAGTTGATTGTTGTTCCTATGTTCATCTTGCTAATACACAGATCAAGATTTTCATCAAGTATTTAGATACTTGTATGGCTTCACTAGAAGCATGATTTTACTTGACCAGAGTTGTAGTTTTTGTTAGTGTAGATAGTGTGAATAAATAAGCTTGATTCTTCAAGTGTTTCCTTAAGTTTGCAGTGTGAGCAATTTTGAATTTATAGTGTGCTTTAACTTTGCAGTATGAGAAGAGCAGGCTTTCAAGGTTTGTAACAAGTTAGGAATAATATATAAAGACTCCAGCCCAATGGAGACAAAATACTGGTTGCAGTGATGGATTGGAAAGGCACAGGACTACTTTTTATTGGCAACTCATAGGGAGCATGACATCCCCAGATGAAGCCAGATGTTGTCATCAGATCTGCTCCAACAAAATTTCAGTTTCTGGCAGCATCCAGATATCAAAGTGACCACTCATGTTTCAATTTGAATACCGAGTTCAGAGACAAAATCACTCATGATGGCACTCATGTGGAAGAAAAGTTTACAATTTGTGTGTTTGATCATATTGCCAAGAATTTCATCCTTCGAGCAAGTGCCTGTGAGGTAATAACACCATCTGTACAATAAAATAATTTGATTAAAACCCTGACACAAGATTGAAGGAATATGTGTGGGAGGTATTAGGGAGGAGGTGTTAAAATTTCACATTCTTCCTACAAGGTTTCTTGGATCTTAGCCCTAAATTTTCATCCTTAGGACTATTGTAAATTAAAGTATAAAATGGTAGTGAAAGGTCACAATAATTCACTTCAATTAGCCCCACGCTTCACAGTAATTCAAGGAGAAAATATACCAAACAATCAGATCATTTTCAATCTCTTATAGGGAAAATTATAAGCCAATAACTATATCTATAAATGTAATTTTACAACATTAACTGCAACAATATAACAATAGTAAATTCAACCCCTTATCTTCTTTATTACGTGTTATTACACTTTAACAATTTTCCCTTTTACTTATGTCAAATCCGCAAGACCCAAACATATGTAAATATCGATGCATAAAGAATATATAAATATTAAATTCAAATATGGAAATCGCATGACTTATGGACACTTGGAAACTTTGTATGTAAGCTCAAGATTAAGTACGAGTACATACCATAGACTTCTCTCAAGGATATTACAAAAGATCCAAATATACAAAAATATATTACAAGGGTAAGTCATCAAACCCTAGCTCAACCAAGAATATCCATTGTACAAGAATCTCTCCAACACGTCATCCAAGGAAGAACATCCTCCTCTTCTCTTCTTCTTCATTGATCCACCCTGAATTTTTCTCTCAAAACCTTAATCTCCAATCTCCAAGGGTAAAACCTTAACCATAGAACTCCAAGGAACTCCAAAAATACTAAGTATCCCTAGCACCTCAAGAGAAAGATAGATATCAAGTACAAGTGAAGACACCGAGAGAGAGAGAGAGAGAGAGAGAGAGGTGCTCCTCTTCCAAGTCATGTTTATACACAAGAGCGAGTAAGAATGAACACAAAAGTGATGTAAATGTAAAGACTTCATCCTTCCTCTCTTTATATGAGAGGTAAGGGAGGACAACAATCTTGTGTGGGCACAAACCCTTACAAGCAACCTACATGAGCCTTTGTAGGACAACACAAGTGAGCAATCCACTCTAAAGTACACATGGAATGCTTCAAGTTGATGCCATACATAAAAAAATACTCTAGATGATGTAGTTATGTAAGTAAATACCATACCACTCCATCATGAGCCTCCATAGACTCCATTGATCCTCTTAATCATTGTATTCCACTGGATCAACTACCTTTTGCAAGAACATTTTCACATTCCTATGCATCTCTAATCCATCCCCAATCCTCCAAACAATAATCCAAGACACCATATGTCATCTAGGGCTTGAATCCCTCCTTTATGGTGCAAAATGCTCCTTATCACAAGTGAGGAATCCTCCTAGTAAGTAGTTCCTCCATGTGTCCATCATTAAGGGAATCCACCAATCAAGTAAGGGGAATCCAATGTCTACAGGAAGAATGCTAATGCAACACTATCATAAGGTTAATCATCCACTAAGCGAGCAATCTCAACTATGCATATCCATCATGGACCATCTCTCATGTTGCAATCCATCTCAGACCATTAAGGAGATAAACACACACCATGTACCCCAAATGTCATGAAGAACCATCAAACCTAGAGTAAACGCTTTTAGAGCAACCTGGAAATATAACACTCCCTCTTTAAAAGGAAAGTGTTTACATCGACAAACATTGACTCCCTCTAGAACTCTACCAAATTTATTGTTTGTATATTGGTATTGGTTGTGATCCTAGAATCAAATACTAACATTTGAAACAAAACTGCCAATTTTGCACTATCTCATCATCTTGATCATCTAGTGAATAGTGACCACATATTTATATAAAAGAATATATCCCTAGAGAAAAAATTAATTTCCAACCTACATTATCCTCAACATCACAAGCCAACACCAAAAGGACACCATGTCAAGAACTCCCTATGACATCTTATAAAGGACAACCACATCTCAATTAAATATTAAGTTGATCTTGGAATATAAAACTCTTGTCAATGCCATAAAACTATGCAAGATCATCACCAACATATCAGCATGAGAATCCCTCTTAATATGTACCTCAAATCCTTCAGCAACTAACCCATCAACCTAAATAGGGTCAACTTCTTTATCCCGAGAGAATCCTGAAGTAAAGTAACATCAAAGGGAAACTCCCTATGTCTAAGATAATCTACAATGCTTGAATTTGTATTGCATCATAATCTCATCAACTGCAACTTTGAAATCAATCTCAACAACATCGTCCATTATGGCATCACACCTCTCCTCCAATGACCAACTAAGAGGCTCTCATGATCATATCACTCATTTGTGTAACTAGAAGTCTCATAGATAGAATGAACCAATGCTACATGTCTATCATATGTCATAGAAGGTACACTCACTCCTATATGCTCTTGAGCACCTAAATACATAATGACAAACTCCACATTCTCCTCAACCACTAAAGGAGAATCTTGCGAACTAAAGGATCTCATATCAACATGAGTATGATCAAAATGTTTGAGATCAAAGTTGTACATGGATCTATGACCTCTCACCATGCATGTTGTAATATCTACATGAGACATCTAGAATTCCTACAACCTTGAGTCGGTTAGGGCATATCCACACTCAATCTCACCTCAACTCCTAGTGAATTAGACTCATCTTGAATTTGTGGAATGACAACTTCTACATTCTCCTCAATCACCAAAGGAGAATATTCTGAACTAGAAGATCTCATATCCTCATTAAATATCACATCTCTGCTCACCATAGTCTCCCATTGTTCCATAATCGTGATCAAGTAAGATATATAAGTATCATTGTATCCATTAACGTAAGATGTTATTACAACATATAGAATCTTAGAATCAATTATTGAAACCATAGCAGGCTATCAATCCATCACCATGGCATCCCATCGTGAATGAGTCTCCTCTAAACTACAAGGTTAATCCAATATCCCACCAAAATGTGCAAGTGCCACTAGAACAACAAGTAACTTGTAAAGGAAACCCTCTCTCGCCCCTCCAGCTAAAGTCTTTGGACTAGCTAGTCTACAATATTTGATATTGGTGCATTGGCGTCCTTCAAATACAACTCTACAATCTATATATGTCATGAAACAAACTAAAAGGAGGTTTTTCCTTAACCTTGGAACAAATAAAATTTCATCTAGCTAAAGAATATCACCTAAGGCATCCATAATGAAATGGAGCCAACTCCTTGCATAGGGCATGTGGCATCATCACCAACCTCCATAGTCATGCCTTCTCTGTATCTTGAATTTTGTTTAATAATGAGATGTCATATGTCATATGCCATATGTCTCGAAGCTCCAATGTCACAAACCATCCAACACTAGACAGAGTGTTAGATGAAAAGCAAGAGACTAAATCAATATCCATCCTAGAAAATATGGAATATGAAGAAGATTCTCCATCAATCATAGGTGAACAATAAGCTAACATCTACATGAACAAATCAACCACCTATTGCAAGTCCTTTTAAGTATCTCATTCACTAAAAATGCAACCATGTCAATCAATAATCACATAGGTCTACCACCTATCATTGGAAATCACTAGAACAATTCAACCACCTATCATAAGTCATCATAGGAAACACACCAGCTAAAAATACATCCATAACATACATCGATGAAATAGATCCATCACCTCTCATCGCAAGAGACACTCGTCAAAACATATCATATATACAAGTGATTATCTCAAGTACACATGATCAACGAATAAAGAAGACAAACCCCTTTCTCAAGTCCAATTATTTCTCCAAGCAACCTTTGGTTTCTCACCCAATTACTTCAACTAGGTAAATTTCCTGTCCCAAGTAAACTCCATTTGAAATACAAACTCCCTCTTATTTAAGAATGATCTCAAGTGTAACAAGCTTTAATACCATGCTGAAATTTTGTGCACTCGTTCAATTAACGAAATTTCACCTTCTTCATAAAAAGGTTTCCTGGATCTTACCCCTGGAATTTCCAACATCATGATTGCTATAAATTAAAGTATAAAATGGAAATGGGTAGATCATTACAATTCACTTCAAACAATTACATAATTCATGATAATTCAAGGAGAAAGGATACCAAACAATTAAATAAGTTTCAACCCCTTCTGGATCAACTTATCTACCAATAAGCATATCTAAATAATGAACTTTAATAGTATAACAACAATAAACTAACCTCTTATCTTCTTCATTAGATGTTAATACACATAACAATTTACCCTTTTACTTATATCAATTTAGCAAGACATAGACAACTATAAATAACAATACATAAAGAACATATATAGCTGAAATTAAAATATGGAAATTGCACAATATACATGTACTTAGAAACTTCACATATAATCTCAATATGAAGTACAATAACATACCATAACCTTCTCTCAATGCTACTACAAAAGCTCCAACTATCAATAAATATATACCTAAGTCAAATAATCAAATCCTAGCTCAACCAAGAATATCTAGTGTGCAAAAATATCTCCAACACATATTCAAAGGCAATATATCCTCCTCTTGTCTTGTTTTTCACCAACCCATACCAGGTTTTTCTCTAAAAACCCTAGCCTCTAATCTCCAAGGGTAAAACCTAGTCCATGGAAGTCCATGATGCTCCAAGAAACTTCAAGAAGACCAAGAAATATCGATGCCTCAAGAAAGAGAGACACACAAAGTACAAGTGAAGACTCCAAGAGAGAGAGAGGATAAGTGTGATTCTCTTATATGTCACATCACTACAAGATTGAGTAAGTATCAACACACAAGTGATATGAATGGAAAGACTATCTCCTTTTTTAATTTATATGATAAGTAAGGGATGCCAACAATAGTATGTTGATACAAACCCTTACAAACAACCTACATGATCCCTTATAGTCCAACACAGGTGAGACATCCACTCTAAAGTACATGTGTCATGCTCAAAGTTAATGTCATAGACATTGAGGACTCTAAGGTGATGCAACTACACAAGGAAATTCCACCTCACTTCATCACGAGTCTCCACGAACTCCATTAATGATCTTAAGTAATGCACTCCAATGGGTCAGTTACCCCCTACATGAACATTGTTGAATTCCTAAGTGTCCTTGAGCCATCTCTAATATTTTGAACAAGAATCCAAGCCACCACATTCCATCTAGGGATTCAATCCCTTCTATATGATCCAAAACACACCTCATTCCGAGTGGGACACTCTCCAAGCAGGTGGTTGCTCAAAGGGCATCCAATAATCAAAGAGAACTTCAATGGCAAAGGGAAGAACACCAAACTAGCACCATCTTAAGGTCAAGAATCCACTAAGCAAGCAATCTCAAAGGCGTATATCTATCATGGACCATATCTCATGTTGGATCTAGGGGTAAAACATGAAACATATACCCCAAATATCATGAATCACCCCCAAAAATGATGTAAACACTTTCAAAGTAACTGAAAAATCCAACACGAGGGTGGCATTATTTTGTTGTCCTTAAAGTTCTCCAATCGCAATCTATCCATATTTGTTCCAATTCTAAAGTGGCTAAGGTTGCATGGTATTAGACGAGGGTTTGGAACACCCCCATTTTGAACCAATTCCCCTTTGCACATTACACTGCCATGTTAGGCATGGCATCTACTCAATTGTTACAACCACAAAGGATATTGTAAAACTTAATCTAATCAAAACTAGCAATTAGATGACTAATAAAGATAATATACTTGGAGATGAGTGATGATAAGTCAAATGTTGATCTCCTTATTTGCCAATTATAAGTGAGGAATCACCAAAAATTGAGATCCTTTTATCTTTGTTGGCTTGCAAAATCACTAAACCTTGGTATAGGGCCAAAATTTCTGCTTAATTGTTAAACGTCATGCCTAGGCCCCATGCAAATGTTATTTCTTGTTGTCCATAAGGTTAATGATAACCCCTCACACTTACCACCCCTTAAACCATTTTTATATATCAATACACTTTAATTACTCTATTTAAACTCTATTTTTACGCTTAAAACTTAATTAAATATAATATTAAATTTAAACATAAATTATATAAACTATATTTAAACATAAATTACATGATACTATTGGACAATTTACCCTTAAAAACTCTACAAACCTAAATTATGTACTAATAAACTATAATTAAGCCAAATAAATCCTAAATAAATTCCTTATTTAAATTTAGTATAATAATGTTAAAATAAGTTATAAATCCAAAATAATCCAAATAAATTCCTTATTTACATTTAGTATAATAATGTTAAAATAAGTTATAAATCCTAAATGGATCGACCTTTTGGCACTAGGGTTTCTACAAGCTGCTTGATGGCTTCTCTGTGACCTGGTACTGTCATGCTCCTATTTCCTCTCCCTTAACCATGTTCTTCTTTACCTCCCTTTTATCTTGTATCCACTCATGGCCACCTGCACAGGAGGGACACTTAGTCACTCCCAGACCCCCTTGGATTCTTCATGTCCCATGCATTTTCAGGACAATTCTCTGCCCTCTGGCAGCTCCCTGACCACTGATGCCCCGCAACCTTACATTATTGGGCACATTGATGATCGGTTTATTCTAACTACAGCAACAAATAAACCCAAAGCTCATACATGCATAGCCATGTCTTCTGAAAAACCTAGGATCCATCTCCCTCCTTCCATAATCAACGCCAAAATCGAATAAATGAAGACCTATGCCCTCATTGGGAAATTCATAGGTATTTGGCCTACGGAAAAATCTCTTCTCAACTAGATCGCCATTAAATGGAAGACAAAAGCGCAGTTCAACCTACAACTAGTCTCCAAAGGGTTCTTCACCATTATTTTCTCCTTGCTGGAGACAGAGATCGTATACTCGAAGGAGGACCATATTTCTTCAACTCTGCGGGCCTCTTTCTCATAAACTGGGATAAACACTTCAATACAGACACTGAAAAATTCTCCTAGGAACCAATCTAGGTTCGGTTATACTCACTTCCTTGGGATTACTAGGACGAAGAGACTCTCAAGGATATCGGTGATTACCTGGGAGATTTTGTCAAGGTTGTTGATCAAACCAAACAACAAAGTTACACATCTTATGCCTTAATCTATGTCTACATGCACATAGCTAAAACACTACCGAACTCTGTCACTCTGGAACATGAGGATACAGAATGGGTGCAGCCGCTAGATGGTGAGCATGTGCCTTTCAGATGCAAAAAGTGTCATGAGCATGAACATCTATTTCGAAATTGCCCTCAGATCAGAGCCCCCATTGAGCGCAAACAAAACCCTAATGTAGATGAAGAGGGCTTCAAGAAAGTCACGAATAGAAGGAAACAAGGCAAGAATAATCCCATTGTTAGCAAACCCTCCAATCCCACTACCAGCAACATATTGAGGCACTGGATACCCAACATGATGAAGAGGAAACTAGAGAGGATGGAGCACCTCCTACAATGAAGTGAATCCATCAAGAATCCCAGAAAGGCAAGAAAGTTGTAGAATCTGGACAAGAACACAAAAGATTATTCCTCCAAACAGCCTTAACCCCCTGAAGAAATCACTCATGGCCCGGATATTCCCACCTCCACTCAATACATTGTTGTCTTAATGGATGAGGATATGGGGGACATAGATCTAGGAGATATAAATCTTTTAGGACTAGAAGATGGCTGCAAAAACAACACATTACATGCAATAGCTCCCAAGCAAATTCAACTATTAACTGATATATTAAGCTCAGTTAGAAATCATGCTAGACTTGGGATTATCATAGGTACTCCCAAGGAAGCAAAAAAGAGTGTTAAAGAAGTAAAAAAGAGAGGCAGGAAAACAGAAATATAAAGAATTGTCACTCTTGGAAGTGGGCTAGTGGAATCAGGGCAATATTCCTAGCTTACAGAGTTCTTCCCTTCCAACCCAACTGTTAATCAATGAAGGTGATCTCCTGGAATATAAGGGGAATAAACAGTCCCAGAAAACATAGAATGTTGAAAAGGAAGATCCTGTGGGAAAAACCCACCATCCTCATGTTACAAGAAACCAAATCCAACAGCAATAACCTAGACAATTTGATGTCTAGATTATGGCGGGGTAGCAAATCCATTTTTGTTGACTCAACAGAGGCTTGAGGGGGTATAAATATCTCCTAGAACCCTATGGAAGTAAATTTTTAGATAACTTCTAAGCCTCTTGCCACTCCATCTTGGATCATTTCCATCGTATTGGAACCAACATACATGGCATAATTACCAATGTGTATGGTCCTCAACTCTTTGGTCAAAGACTTTGTTTCCTGGAATTTTTACACTGTAACATTCAGGATCAACCCTATCCCATAGATATTCCTAGAGAGTATTTCAATATTATCACCTCATTGAAAGATAAACGAGGAGGACGTCGCTCACTCTCCCAGGAAGATCTTCTCTTCAAGGACTTCATTGACAATAATGGATTGGTAGACATGGATACCAACAATGGCATTCACACCTAGAACAATCACAGGGGGGGAATTTCCTAGATATCCACCAAGCTTGATCATTTCCTCATCACGGAACATCTCATGCTCACAAACGAGGAACTCACAGCATCCATTCTTCCAGCTGCAGGATCTAATCACTAGCCCATATTCTTAAATTGGCAGCTGGATGAGGCAGCCCGTAGAAATCCTTTTTGCTTTGAAAATTTGTGTCTCACTCATCCTGATTTTCCTAATATTAACAAGGATTGGTACCTAACCACTCAGGTCACCGGTTCCTCCTACATGTACAGAATGTAGACGAAACTAAAGCTCTTAAAGAATCATCTCAAAGACTAGAGCAGACACACTTTTGGCAATTTTTTCACCTGCAAAGCTCAAATTGAACATGAGATGGAGCAATTGCAACAATAAATCATTACCACTGGAAGAAAAGAGGAGATGAATAAGCAAGAGAAACAACTTTATTCCTAGATAGAGGAGCGATCCAAACATGAAGAGATACTCTGGAAGCAAAAATCCAAAATTAAATGGCTACATGATGGGGAGCACAACACTTCCTTCTTCCATCACTCCACTATCCAACACCACATGCATAATCACATTACCCATCTCAAAAACATAAAGGGAAATAGACTAGAAACTCACAAGGATATTGAAGCAGAACTTGTTTCATTTTATGAATATCTGCTCACAGAAAATTATCAGGATTGAGATGAGGCTACACAGTAGGTGAATTCACACATCCCCTCCTTGGTCATGACTAACCAAAATTCCATGCTGATGAGACCCACCACACTCCAAGAGGTGTAAATAGCTATCAAACAAATGAAGGAAGACAAAAGCCCCAGGACCGGACGGTTTCACGGTCAATTTATTTCACTTCTGTTGGGATTTACTCAAACACAATATCTAGGAAATGGTGGAAGAATATACAAGCAATCAAAAGATTCTACTTTCTATCAATGCCACCTTCCTTGTGCTTATTCCCAAATAGGACAAATATTCCACTCCAGGTAAGTACATACCCATAGCTCTCTGCAATGTCCTTTACAAAATCATCACCAAATTCATTGCTGACCGCCTCAAATATTCACTTCCTCACCTCATCTCCCTAGAATAAACCGGTTATGTGGAAGGATGTCAAATCCTTGATGGAATCATTATGGCTTACGAAGTTATCCACTCCCTCAAAATATCCAAAAATATCAGTATTCTCCTCAAACTTGATCTCTCTAGATCCTTCGACAAACTCAATTCGAATTTCATCAAACAAATCCTTCTTGCCTTTGGGTTTGATCACTCCTGGATATGCCGGGTTCTCCGCCTCATTTCCACTGCTTTCTTCTTTGTTCTCATCAATGGTGTCCCCTCTAGAACTTTCAACCCTTCTCAAGGTATCTGACAAGGATATCCACTCTCTCCCTTCCTTTTTATTCTCATGACTGAAGGTTTGGGGAGATTGCTCACACATGCCAATGCTCTTGGCACTCTAAAAGGTATCTCACTTCATGATCATACCTCTCTCACCCATCAACAATTTGTGGACGATAATCTACGTATGGGACATCCCTCTTTCTATCAAGATAGAACTCTCATTAATGTCCTTTCCACCTTATCTAAAGCCTCTAGTATGGCCCTTAATCCCAAAAAATATGAATTCTTTTTTTTAACAACCCCCTTCTTTCCCAACGAAACATTTCCAAAATATTAGGCTTCAAGGTTTCTAGCCTCCCCTCGAAGTATCTTGGTGCTCCACTCATAGACTTTGCACTCAAACATTCTTCTTGGAGGTATATTCTTGTCAAACTTGAGCTCTTGCTCTCACAATGGACCCTACGCACCCTCAACCTCGTTGAACGTCTTGTTCTTATCAAATTTGTTTTTTAAGTTATGCCCCTCTATCTTTTCTCTGTGCTAGCCGCCCCTAAATGGGTTCTCAAATCCATTAGAGCTCTGCAACGCAACTTCCTTTGGAAAGGGGATAAAGCCTCACATAATTGGTCCTTGGTCAAATGGGAAATCGTTTTCCATACCAATATTGATGGGGGACTTGGCCTTTGGGATCCATGTCAAAATAATGAAATACTAAGTGCTTAAATTTGGTGGAACTAGATCACTAAAAAAAACATCCCTTGGGCACATCTCTAGAACAAAAAATACGTCGCCAACAGTCCAGCTCAGAGCCTCATAAGGTACTCACAAGACACACAAGGTTGTCTCATATGGAATGCAACTAGCTCTCAATGTCATCTTGTCTAGCAACACAGCTTCTAGGAGATTCATGATGGATCCTTATCCAACTTCTAGATGGACTCTTGGAACCAGTTCCCATGCTTGGAGCCTATGCACAATCTTCATCCTTATCATGACACCTTTTAGCTCCCTCACCATGAAAAAGTCAACACTTTTTGGGTTCAGAACACTCAACAAGACTTTTGTGATTGGTTGACCCATGACAAACGGCATCCGACACAACAACATGAATATTCTGAATCACTATGGGAGGACATTTAGCAAAGACTCATCAGAACCAGGCATGGTCCTCATATCCTCATATGGGTATACAAGCCCAAAGGTATGCTCTCCATAAAATAAGCATACCATCTTTCCATCAATCTCCCCAATGAGAAATTGGAACAATCTCCTCAAGCGAGGCTTCATTAGAACATCGCAATGTGTTCTCTATAAAGAAGAAGAGGAAACCATGGACCATATTATGGATGAGTATTCCTTCTCTAGCGGACTCTAGGACAGGATTGCCTCCAGTTGCAAGAGAATTGATTGCTGCAGGGGGGGCATTTCAGAAACCATCAAGTGTTGGCACAATCATCCCTATCAAAATCCTCTACTCAACAGGATTTGGCAACTCATCTCTGGTTTCATCATCTGGAATATCTGGAAGGAACGTAATCACAGGATCTTTGAAGGAAAAGTTAATCCTGTGGAAAGAGTCTGGGCCTCCTGTCAATAACACGTCAAGGAAACCACTACACTACACAAGTGGTATAATCAGGATCTACAGGCGATCCCCATGGAAAAAAACATCCTGGAAAACTGGCTAATTTCACCTCTTCAGGCTTCCACTACTCACATGATACGAGCTCCTCACTCCTCCAATCCCCAAATTTGGAAAGGTCCACCCCATGGCTTCTTTAAACTCAATTTTTATTAGGCCTCTAAAGGAAATCCTAGAAAAATTGGTTATGGGGGGGCCTTCAGATCTTTTACTGGTCATATTCTTCATGTTTTTTATGGTATACTAGGGATTGAAAGCAACAATGCAGCTAAATTAACAGGCCTTCTTCAGGGAATCTGTATCGCCTTCAATCAGGATCTCTTTCTACTCATCATGGAGGGGGACTCGAAGCTTATCCTGAACATGGCCATCAAGCTGTAGAACGGTTCTAGTTGCACCAAGGTTTCCCCCAGCTAGAGATTGGATTATGATCTGCAACAACTAGCTCTTCTCCTTTATTAACCTGCAATCATTACCTTTCAGAACGTTCGACACGAAGTTATCTCTCTCGTAGATAAACTATCCAATTGGAGAGTTTATTCAACCTCCTTTCTACAACATTTCCCCCTTAAAGAGATTCCTAACTCCACTCTCAAGAATGGCTGCATTCATATTGCTGAGAACAATATGTCCCCGGATGCAAGTGGTTCATTGCCACATGGACAACAAGGAGTGACCGTTGATACAGACAGTTGTCACTCGACATCACTCCTCTGACATCATCTCAACTCACCCTTAATTGTCACGGGATGGCAGCCACTTTGAACAACGCGAGCTTCAAACTCATGATGGGAAGCAATCTTATTACCGTCATCCGGTACCTCACATCACCTTGTAGAGTTAAGGCCATATTAATGTTAGGATTATTAATCCTCCCTTGTCCAAATTTGGTCATATGTCTAAATCGGGAGTCCATCCAGTCTACTTATAGTCATTAGCACCATTGGTTAAACTGGACCTAATTGGGGCACATGTTTCAGTTACCTAAGTATGGGGAACACTAATTGAGGCTCACTGCCGCTTATTGCACTTGATTGCATAAGTTTAGGAGTCTCCTAGATCAATCCCTATAATTTAGGAAGCAACTAGGAGTGCTGAAACCAACCAAGGTCAGTTCACTTCCATTAATGAGTAGTCAAGCCAAGTTAGGAGTCAGTTACATTCAGTTCTGGCCCTCTACATTCAGTTAAATAATGGTTTGATTAATTGCACACATGTGGGGCGCATTTCTCACCTACCACAGTCAGTTAACCATTATTTAATACTAAATGTAACACTTGGTTGTGTTTTAGAACTCCGGTTATGATTTAGACAAGGACAGTTAACTACTAGGTCCTCCAAAAGTGATTTAGATAATGTCTTGGTTACCTACAGTCAAGTAGAGTCATCAATTCGAACCTCCTCATGTGGATTCGAATTGCTTGTGGCTATTAAAGCCATTTTACATTATTGTAATTATCATCTGAATTACTTTTTGATTAATGAAAGCATTCATAGCTGCAAGCCTTTTGCACTGTTTCATTCTTCAATTGCTGAGTAAATTGTGAGATCTTCTTTGTGAGTTTTGTTTCTTGTCTACAGATCTATATGCTCAAATTTACAATTAATGGCTCCTCAAGATATGTGTCCCTTCATTAAGGGATGCCTACTCATTGTTATTCACCTCACTCATTTGCTTCGATTAAATTCCGCGAAGACAGGTTATTCTGCAACAACAGAGGCGACAAAGAAACATCATAGTCTTCAACCTCCCGCTCTCTGCCTCTCTATCGATGCTCAGCAACTTCATTACTCTAAGTTGTCAGTCAAGCAGATCAAGTCGCGCAGATTGCAAGCCACACACAGACGAGGTCACGATAGTCATAGTAATGTTAATGAGTGAGACAGAAGCTTCATGGATCAAGAAAACACAAAAGATGATGACTTGGAAATTCCTTACTCTCTCTTCCAACTCTTCGACGATTGGGAAGAAGAGCTCATAGGTTCTCACACAGCGGGAAATCGATCGGTTGACCGCAAGCGCAATTACTGGCTTGTCAAAAATATATTAGCCAAAATTCTCCTTCATCCCATTGGCCCCCAGCATAATCCTCCAACTCCTCTCGTGAATCTATCAGTGGCTCCTTCCGTGAATCCTTCAGCAGCTCCTATGGAAATTGAACAGCGCCCCCCCCTCCCCATAGGATCATGTCCAGCTCTAAGCACGACAAAACTGCCATCAACATTGCGGCTGAATACAGAAAAAATGAGCTGCTTCCGGTCAAGCGGAGCCCCTATAGCGGTGAGGAGGACATCAGCAGTGAAGAAGCTACCAGCAACGATGGCAAAAGTCCAGGAAAACACGATGGTCAATATTTTTCCAACCCACTTGCTTCCTTAGTGACGGGTCAACCAAACTCTCAGCTAGGATTCGAAATTCGGGGTTCCAATAGAGGAGGAGCCACCCTCCAAGCCATAATCCAGGTTTCATGGCTTCATTGCTTTCTCTTTTTTATTGGGCCTCAATGGGGTTTAGACTCCCCTGCTAATTACAGTAGTTATTTTCAGTTTTCATATTTCAATACTATCAATTTTTGTATTAATATGATTTGTTTTCCCTCTCACAGGGAGGATGACTTGGCCTGTAAAATCCTAAATTGCCCTAAGGCGCAGGCCTCAACTCCATCTTTGCGACATTCTGCTTGCAGAATTTCTAATCTGAACTGTATTTTTTATTGTACTACTATTTTACTTCGATAGACTAGTTTCTGATCTTACAAAAAAAAAAGTTATAAATCCTAAATAATGTTAAATTTTGTATCCTAAATAAATTCCTTATTTACATTTAGTATAATAATGTTAAAACAAGTTATAAATCCTAAATAATGTTAAATTCCTTATTTACATTTAGTATAATAATGTTACAATAAGTTATAAATCCTAATAAATTTCTTTATTTATATTTAGTATAACTAAATAAATTCCTTATTTACATTTAGTATAATAATGTTATAGACCAACCCTGGATGCGGGTGATAAGTGTCCCGGCAGCAGTGGTGGAATTGGGAGTTGTAATGCCATGATGGCAGGAACCCCACCAAGCATTCGACACACTTCACCTCCACCTACGCCGCATTTATTGAACAGAGATGACGCGGCTCTGTTTTTTAAGGCTGGCAAGGTTGGCAGCCATTGGCATTTACAAGATGTGTCTAGAAATGACCCTACGATCATATCGTTTGCTAGCCGACATGAGTTTAAGCTACGTCGGGACCTGGAAGGGGCACCGCCATCTTAAATCCCCATTAATGGCTGCCATGTTTTCTTCCAATATCACTGGGGTTATGAAGCTAACAAACTCAGTCTTATGGTTTTCTCCTCTAGTAAGAGATCCGGCATTGGCTTTTATTCCTCGCTACTGGTTCGACTTGTACACGTCTGGTTTATCTTGTACATAATCTTGTTGCGTCCCTGATTCTGTTGAGCAAGCCATCCTGCCGACCTCTTTCTGTCTTGGCTCTGACATTGATCTTCATCACCATTTCACTATGTCTCAGCAGTGTGGAACGCCCCGCCGAGCTAGCAGTTGTCATGGTCGATCTCAACGGGGAGCACATTTGTTATAGGAAGATGGGTATGCCGGTGGGGTTTCAATGTCGGTGTGTAATCTTATAGATGAATGGGAAGCTAGGTTAATCAATGAAAATCTGGCTAGAGGAATCGGAGGAGGGCGCTTGAACCACTACTGGATCATAAAGAATATGATGGGCTCACTTATGAAGGAGATTGTGGGTACCTGGAATCACACAAGAAGTTCAGTCTTACAAGACAAAACCAAGATTATGGAATTAGACGTTGTGCTCAATCGCAGGGACCCGATGACTACATGGAAGAGATTAGTCTTTGGATTGTGTACATTGGGAGAAGGAGGAAGCAGTAGCGTCCCAACGGTACCGACGGCGTCAATGAACATGGGCTCAGTTCCCACTATGCCTCATTCATCGTCTGTGCCATTCCCGACACCGTCTACAATCACCCAGCTCCAACGCAAATGGGTACGTGATCTTGAAGTTTCGGTTCGCAAAAATGCTCCTCTTCCTGTCAAGCCAAGTGAACCCTCAACTTATGAAGAATTCTACAGTGCCTGCTCGATCCTTGAAGAAAACCAGGAGACTCCGGACCCTGCAACCATGACCCAGTGAAGCTCTGTAGTTTGCTAGGCTCTTTCAATATTTTTACTGTGCTGGTAATTTTGTTTATATCTAGTATTTTTTATGTTACTAGTTCCATGGTTTCCCTATGAACGTCTTTGCTCTTAATATTTTGTTTTAGGCCCCCATCTTATGAATGCGTTATTGTGCATTTTTTTATATATATTGTTGAACTTTTATGCTATGTTAATTTTGCATCAAGCCCCCATCTGTTGAATGGGTTATTGTGCCTTCTCTTGCAAAAACTGATGGGTTTTTTGTTTTTGACGGACTAGGGTGGTAAGTTTAGACCACCCCAATCATCTATCCAAGATGCTTCATTCTGTACTTTTTTTGTTTTGACTGGTTAATACATTGCAGACTTGCACAAAAAAAAAATGTTACAGACTAAGTTATATATAAATATATATATGTTTATGTCTTAACTTGAAAATATATATCTAAACTTAGATGTTAAAAGGAAAAAATTGTAAAAATTGTAAAAATTATTTTTAAATGTTAAATAATATGTTTTTTTTTTTTAATGTTTATTATCACATTATTAAAGTAGTAAAATAATAAGTTAAAAAATGTACAAACTCAATTATATTTATATCATTTTTCTTAAAATTAGATAGGAATTTTACTATAAGTTATAGTTCCACTTAATAATGAGAATTTTGTCCTTAAAAGTTTTAGTACATTTTTTAAAAATTAATTATTAGAATTTAAAACAAATACGTATATCTAAATAAAACTTCCTCTTACTGATTAAAAAAAACACAAACCAAGAAAAGCTAAGTTTCTCTATTTTGTAGCTCGCTCCTTTATAACACTTATTCTTATTCATAGTTATGCACCCACACAATACTCCCACATAGAAAGAGGGATAACCAAGTAGACAGCTTATTGTTATCACATAATCAACCATTATATGAGTAAGAAGGTCGCTATTTTTAATACCCTTATTGATACGATTATTGTGTATATATAAAGGTCGCTATTTTTTTTAATACCCTTATTGTTACGAGTATTGTGTATATATAAGTATTAGTGACTAAGTAGATGTGAATATAAATCACATCTTTAAATTTAAGGCACATAAAAGAATTTATGTGCTCATAACATTTAATAACAATTAATATAAAAAAATTAAGTTATAGTGGTGTTTATTTGGTCATAACAATTAATATGAAGAAAGAAAGAAAAAGGAAGACATAGTAACTAAGTAGATGTAAGTAGAAATCACGTCTTTAAATTTCAAGGCACATAAAAGAGTTTATGAGTTTATAACATTTAATAACAATTAACATGAAAAGATAAAGTTATAGTGGATTTTATTTGGCTAAAACATATAATAACAATTAATATGAAAAAAAAAGGAAGACATAGTTTGAGAAAGAAAGGTAGTGTTCTTTTATTAAAATATTTTAATGCTAGAATAATAATTGATAAAAATATTTTAAGTAATTATTTTAACTTTAATTTTTTATGGCTAGACGAGGACCTTGTTTTAGCTAGCAGATACAAAATAAGTTTTGAAGACTTGGTTGAGAATTTGTTCAATATCGAGTTAATCAAATCTTGCATTTTTCAAGATATAATAATTTGCAATAGTCTAATGAAATGGTTGAAATCCAACGAGATGACTTGTATTCATGGACCTGGCAACAATGTCGTAGATTATATGATATTTGATATCCTATACAACCAAAGAGTAAATTTCGACATCTTAAATGACCATGAGCCCAACTTTAATTATAGACCTTTAATCCTAACTCTAAACTTTGTTAGGCACAAAATCCTCATATAAGATAATTATGATAACCAAAAGCACTTTAAAGTTCAACAAAAATAAAGTTGAACTTTTTAAAAGGATTTAAACAATGAATTAAATCTCCTTTACAATATCGATGGACTTTTATCATGACTTTAAGACAATCCTCTCTACTCCCATTAACAAGTTCTCTATGGTGGTGTCATGTAAAAAGGAAAATAGAATGGCCAACCCTTGGTATGATAAAGTGTGTAAGATTGCTAGAAAACCATTAGGGATGCTTTTAATAGGTCCTTAAAATACAACAAGATAAATAGGTACATAGCCCTAATTAAAATGAAGAAATGTACTATATAAATATAAAGTGAGAGAAGCTTTATATTCTAACTCTAGCTAGACCCTGACAAACTATAGAGGCAAATTCTAACTTGTATAACTAGAGAAAACAATATAATTCCCTTTAAGGACTGTAATTCCTACCTCAAAAAGCTTTGCATAACGCCTGATGTTGTGGACATTGAGTTTGGGGTTAAGTGGCTTGTAAAAGGGAGAGCTAAGGACATCAAAGAATTCTAAGCAAAAATTTGTTATTATTGCAAAATATAGAGCTACTTAAATTGGAAAAAATATATAAAAAAGTCAGTGCATACAAAATTACCATTAAGAGATCCTTGAAAGGAGTTGGGTCAAAATTAATAAGTGTTTTTTTTTCTCAGGTCAACACTTCTCCTCATTTTCCTCTTGCAAAGATGATATTCAAGATAAACCATAAATTCCTTATGGAAGAAGGTTAAATCAACAAAGATGATATTCGAGATAAACCATAAATTCCTTACGAAAGAAGGTTAAATCAACAACTAGTGAATAAATCATCAATAACTTAACAATGATCAAACTCACTAAAATCAAACCTATCACATAATAAGATTTGAATACAAGTAAAAAGAATAACAACTTTTTTTCTCACAACCACTAATTACAATCATTAAATTAAATTATTCGCTCTTACTTTACTTACTCTCGATGGCTGGTGTCATCGTATTAGGGAGCTGGAACCATACTTCATCCATCTAAAGGCCATTCACAGATATAGAGAACACAATACTAAGGCCGATAGCTTATCCAAAGAAGCATTAAACTTGGCCTCAGGCCCGTTTCTGTTTTCAGAATTCACCAACGGTGAAGGTACTGATCAAGGCTCCTTCCAGCTTTTCTAGCCCTTAGTACTTGTTCTTTTGTGCTGATACTTTTGACATCCTTTGGATGATGGTGGTGGATGACCCTCTTATTTCTGCACTATTGGTATAATGCTTCTTTGGATTAGCTACTTCAGAATTAGTATGGAACTCTCTATGTATTGAAGGGTATGGTAGAGGATGTAGTCATATTTCCTAGCTTGTTTGTGCTCACTGTGAATTAATGTTGTGACGTTGATCATAGACTAGCTGATAGATGTTGAAGAACTTGATGTTTCTCACCCATGAGCTCAGTGGTAGTTGAAGCAGTAGTATTTTGATGATGAACAAAGTTGCATTCTCCATGAGCTCAGCACTTGCTGAAGTTGGATCTATGTTCCCTTTGATTTCAATGAAATAGCAAGGAACTGATATTTTATCCTAAAAAAATCAATAAATTAAATTAATAAATAATTACATACAATATAACTTTTATCCACAATGTTAATACATCGATTATAATTTAGACAATACATCCATATCATAATACATCAATGATAATATGGATATTACACCCATCTCATGATACATCACTGATAATATGGATACGTGTCAATACTGATTAAAAATATCAAAATTGGTCAACAAAATATGTAGAAAATAAAGGATAGATCAATCAAACAACCAACCATCTACAACTACATTGAAACACAAAAAGTGTATTGAAATACAAAAAGTGTATGTGAGCGGAACTTTACATTTCTCACGCCAACAGCCCATGTGCACTACATGCTAACAACCATTCTATCGAATCTTTGTTAATATAGATATATTCATGTGTTTATGTGTGAACCTCTATTTCATAAATTTGGAAATATAATAAACTATAAAGATACATTCACACTTTTGATTACATGGATCAATAATGGAATTCTCCAACGAGGCGAGGGTGTATATATATATAATTTAGAGTTTATTTTATTAATTCATTCTATTTTTTTAATTTAAAGTTTATTTTTTATGAGTGAAAACTTGTGAATGATTGTTATTTTTCTCTCTTATATATGAGTGGGCCTAATGGTTAAGAGCATGTGTTTCTTCTTAGGAGGTCAAGGGTTCAAATCCAGAGGGGGGTAGTGTATGTACACCTCTGTAGACTTTAGCAGCTAAATCGCTGCGCAGAGGGGGGTCCCTTGTCCCACAAACAAGGGGGTCTCATACACCAATTTGGTGTCTCGCTTGGCGGTGACCTTAAAAATAGATTATNGTTTTGGGAGTCCAAGATATTGTAGGCAACACATTCAAGTATGTAGGTTGTTTTAAGCCAGATGAGTAAACGTCACAGAACGTACTCCTTGGGATTATGGTTTGATTAAGACTGAATCACATGGTTGTAATCTCACAGTTCATAATCCTTGGGATTAGGGTTGTTTAGTGTTAGGGTGTGTTTGCTTCGCTTTTCTTTTTTAGGATTAGGGGTTTATTTACGTTTTGATTACAGATCGTATTCCTTGGGGTGCTTGCGTCCAGGGTTTACTTTACACCTGGGTTCTCCTCTGCGTGCCACGTCCAAGTATGTCTATTCGAGACTTCAAGGTCTTGGCTTGTACTCCTCCCATCGGACGGTGAGCTATTAAACCTTCAGGCAGGGGTTTTGCTAAGGTTTCACCTGTTGTGTATCATGAGGTTTTGTCGTCTAATGAAGAGTCTGAACAACAAGATATGGTGTTCCCTATGGAGTTGGGGGATGGTCTGGCATCACCTATTTGTTCTCCTGGCCTGGGGAGGCATTCTGATAAGGTTCTAGAGCCGGTGGGTGTTGTTGGTGATGGTTTTCTATCGGTTGGTTCGTCGAAGGAGGTTGTGACATCACTGGTTTTCTTAGGTGCTGGAGATGGGATGCCCGTTTTTTGGACTGATGATCCTATTTTATCTATGGAGAAGACTCCTAGTTTTTTTCCTATGGATGGTGTATCAGAACCTTTGGCGGAGGTTTTAACATGTGAACCGATGCAAGGGTTTGCTCCTAGTGAGGTTTCTTTGTATCATAAGCATCCATGGTTGGAGGGGTTTAATGCTCTTGATGGGGCTTCCTCTCTAGGCCATCAGTTTCTGGGGGGTCCGGGGATACCTGTTCATGGCGGACGTTCGCAGAGATCGAAGCGTGTTATTCGGAAGACAGATAATCCTATTCTGCTGGTAGTCGATGAGGACGATTCTATGAACGATGTTGTTCTGACGAATGCCCTTACCCTGGTGGGCCAGTTCGAGGGTTGCAAACTTAGTCCGACTGGTGTTAAGAAATGGGTTTTTGAAACTTGGAAGGATGCGGCTTCCTCAATCCCTAAGGTTTGTGTGTTTCCAGGGGGTTGGATTGCTTTTAAATTCCATTCTGATTTGGATTTGGTCGTTGTTCTCTCGGCTTCTTGGTTATGGGATGGTTCTAGTCTTTTAATGAAGAGGTGGACGCCTTTGTTCGATCCGCATAATGAAAGGTATCACTCTATGTCAATTTGGGTTAAATTTCCCAACCTTCCGTTCAAATTCTTATCTCTTGACTTTTTTAAACTAGTGGGTAATGCTTTGGGAACTTTTTTAGAGGCGGACTTATCCTTTCGAGAGTCTGGTGTTTGTTTCCTAGGGAAGGTTCTGGTTCTTATAGATGTGCGTAAGGGTTTAGTTGCTGACTTGATGATTAGGAGAGGCGATTATGTTTTCAGCCAACCTTTGGACTACATTGGGATCACCTTCCGTTGTAATAGGTGTCATGGCTATGAGCATTTAATCCCTCATTGTAGTCTTTCTTTTAGTAAGAAGTTTAAGCATGGTTCTGTTTTAAAGGCTAAAACTGAATGGAGGGTCGATAAGGATGTAGTTTTGCCTGTTTTTACACCTGATATTTCATCGAATGTTATTCTGGAGGTAGATTTGGGTGCACTTAAATCGCTCTGTCTATCCTCTTTATCAGATTCCGTGAAGGGCGCTAATTTTATGATTAGGGATTTGAAGAATTCATTTTTGGATCTTGTTTCTTCCTGTGAGTTCATTCCTTCTAATTCATGCTTGGGAAGGTTAGGGTTTGTATCACCTGTCAAATATTTTCCTGTTAAGGATGTTGGTTATTTCCTTAGGTCTAGTACCAAGGTTTCCGTTGATACTTTGGGGATAAAGATTGGAGATAGATGCCTCTGCGGTATTTATTCCTGTCAAGGGAAAGGCGGCCATCCTTCTGCTGTGGAACCTGTATGTTCATCTGAAAAATCGGGGGCACTTAGAGCAGTGTTTTCCCTTTCCAGGGTTTTATCATGATCGTGGCGACTCTCAATTGTAGGGTGTTAGCTAGTTTGGCCAAAAAACTAGCAGTTCGTAGGCTGGTTGTTGATCAGCTCATTGATGTTTTATTTCTTCAAGAAAGTATGGGTGATGGGAAAAATCTTGACCCCCTTCGTTCCCCTGAGACAGTCGTTCTTTGAGAAAGAAAATTTTGTGTTTTGGACAAAGTTGTCATTGTGTGATTTTTCCAAGAGAAGGTAAGTGTTTCTGATTTGTATAAATGTTATGCAGCTAACAGTTGTGTTACTAACACATTTGCAGAATCATAGTCACCTTCAAGGGAAGTATTCCAGATAATGCAGTTTGGTAAAGTAAGTTGTGGTTTAGCCATGAGGACCCATTACAAATATGATGCTCAGGATTCCTACAAGCGTGCACGAGATGCCATGGGAGAAAATCTCGAAGTTGGAAATGATGACATAGAGTCTAATGGAAGGAGATTCCAAGAGACACCGCCAAATATTGCAGCCACCATGAGAAGCTTGATTAAAGCCCAGGAACAGCAGCATCAGTTGAATGCTTCTATGTTGCATAGTTTGACAGACTTGAAAAGAAAGATAGACTCTGGACAAGGTACAGTAAAACCTGAAGGCAGTAAGAGTAGTACCAGGAGAAGAAGAAGGACTTCTAGTAGATCATCGGACTCAGAAGAATCTAGTGGGGACTCAAACTCTTCTTCTCGCAAGGGTAAGAGAAAGAGGCACCATAGGGATCGCTCTCGAGATGAATTTAAGAAGGCTAAACCTCCTACATTTGACGGTGAAGTAAGGACTGGACAAGAGGCTGAAGCTTGGCTTCTTAGGATAAAGAAGTACTTTCAAGTTCAGGATTATTTGGGAAACATGAAGGCAAGGGTTGCGATATTCAATCTAAATGGAAGAGCATCCATTTGGTGGGATCACTTCAAGCAAGTAAAAAGGATCAGTGAAAGGATACTTAAGTGGAAACAGTTCAAGAAGTATTTCAAGCAAAAATACCTCTCTAATAGGTATTATGATGACAAAATTAAGGAGTTCCATGAGCTGAGATTAGGACAACAGACCATGGAAGAGTATGCAAATAAGTTCTTAGAATTGTATCTATCTAGTTTGAAGGAGGGCGACCATGCCCTAACTCTGAAGCTGCCTCTCCAGATGCTCAGAATGGGTGGAGCTATGGCTCAACACACCAAGGGAATGGGAATGAGAAAGTGAAGCAATGGAGCAACGAGGGATGAATAGCTTGAGAGTGAAAGGGCTCTTAAGGTACTCATGCGGGAATTATAACGACAGGGAAAAATGGGAGTGTTGATGGTGACCCCCACGTCTCCTTTAATAGCTTTTTTCTCCACTTAGGGATTTTAGCCCTTGGTCAAGGTTTTGGCCCCTACCTAGGGTTTTAAGCCATTTTTCCTTATTTCGTAGCTCCTTTTGGGGTATTTAAGCCCTTTTATGGATTTTAGCCCCTTTTTGGGCCTTTTAGCCCCTTTGTGAGCCTTTTGGCTCCTTGGTGAGCTATTTTGGCTCTTTTGGAGTTTTTTAAGCCCCTTTTTAATTATTTTTTATCCTTTGGGAGAAAATCATAGGGTAAAGATGGGTGTGGGAGTCAAATTGGTTAGGATATGGATGTCTCCAAATGGTGTAGGCTAGACGGAGCATGGTGAGCAAATTTTTACATTAACAGATTGCCCCCTGATGTGTGAGGGCAAGAGCTCATCGTATGGCCGACGGACATCATTGGATCATTAGGATAGTGGAGAGGCCTGTGAAGAAGCAGTGCTTCCTCGTTCGGGACATGGTGGCTGTTGGTTTTGTATTAATTTTGGTTCCCATCAATGGGTGAGATACAATGAATATGTGACATGTATATGGATGAGACAATCATCCCCATGCTCGTAACAATGTCAAAATAATAATGTGATCTAGGCTCCAAAATGCGATAGCCGATCACGTACAACTGTTGTTACATAATGGTTGCCTCAATAAGAGGCTGAACACAATACTGATCTGAAGAACTGATTCATCGGACCCATGACATTCTCATGGAATGTTATAGCCCCATAACTGATGATCTACTGGATCTGGAACGGTACCTAACTGTAGGGACTTACTGACGGAACCAGTTGTGGTACAATATGTTGCGTCAGTCATGAATCTATACAGAAGTGCTACTATGGGGCTTCTAAACATTGTTTCCATCGCAACCCAGAAATCACAAGGGACATGAACCTGTCTGGGTCCCTTTATAGACTCACCAATGTGCTAGAGTCAGGTGACACCTGGGGTCTTCGACCAAATATTGCACGGACCAATACCATGTACGAATCTCAACGATGTGATGATGTAGCTGGAGTCGAGCACGTGAGACACAACCATCCTGAGAGGCACTAAGGACTCCTCTCAAGTGGTCCACAGAACTCATCAATGAGGTTACTGAAACCAGGATACAGGGAACTCTGGGTCTATCCTATGGAATAGATGTGTTGTCGTCAACACAGGGAGACCTGCAACTGATCAAGGTAATGATGTTTCCTTGACCAGAAGCGTGAGGGAGATAACCAAGGGTGTGAGACAATCTAGGGATTGACACAATGAATTGGGGAATAAGGGAAGAAGGGGTACAGGGGACTCAAACTTCCTTTGTTCAAAGTATGACGGTAGGGCTGACCTGGCAGCAAATGAAAGTGATTCATAAGAGAGGGATCATAGCTGTAATACCGGGAATGTAATTGTTGATGGGACGTACTTGGGGGAGGTAGAAACTTTTGGTGTTCATGGGATCCAAGGAAGACTCATCGCAGAATACTCTAAACAAAGGCGACCCAAAGGGGGAATGTTGTCGAACTATAACATGTGGGGTGGTGTCTAAAGACACCATTATGGTACGATCTCGTGGATTTTTAGCAAGCCCAAGAAAGTAAATGCTCGATGGTGCTTTCAATTTTAGAGAGTCTAAAAGCATGAAGAAGAATCCAATGGAGTCTCTTTTTCATTGATAGTCTCCTGTGCCCGAAAAAAGGATAAAAGTGTACATAGGAAATCTCGCCCATCCTTTAGGGGATGGGAGACTTCTTTACCATTGGTAGTCCAATCAGGTCGGGAAAGGTTAAACCTGTACTGACTGGACGGTCATTCAAATACTTTTACGAGCATGAACAAAACCAAGTTTTCTCGATGATCTTTTCTTTATGAGAAGGCTGGAAAAGAGCTTAAAAGACAACCCATGATGATCTTTTTTGTAAATTTCAGTCCCACTGCTCGAGAAAGCATAAAAGGATGCAGAGGGAAACGTTCTTGGCTTTGAATGTGCCAAGGTGGTCCTTTTCATGTGGTAGTTTACATAGTCCGTAAAAGGAGGTAAATGAGACAATGTAGATGCCCTTTCCTATAATTTAACGAGCAAGAAAGGAAGCAAGGGCACTCGACAATATTTTCATTCTTTAGGAGTCAGAAAAGATCTTAACAGAAACTCCATTATGGTCATCAAGTCGGGGCACTAGTGCCGCCCCATGGCGGTACAATGAAAGGTGGTCAAAGGTGACCAACCGTGTAGTATGGATGGAGCAGGTGGATCTTGAACATACCAATACATGCACGGGACTGTTTGCGGCAAGGGCACGCAAATCGATGCGGTAGAGGCATGTAAATCGATGCAGTGGAGGAACACAAATCGAGGTGACCTCCAGAAAAAATTCCGGAGAAACAAGTATTAAACATGAGACAATGGTCTCATCAAAAGACAGAGGACGAAAAACTAAACCTAGAGGTGTGACTCTGGATGACTTGGACTAGCATCTAATGGTGCTGCCCCTAGTGCATTGGTGCACTTAGGTTTTATGTATCGCGACGTATATTCAGTTGAGAAAGCATATGTAGCTTCTCATTTTGTACTGGACATATTTTGGACATGTGACTTATATATATATATATATATATGCGCACGTGGATGTGCTTTTATAATTTTTATATGTGAGTCTTTTATGATGATGTGAAAAAGTTCCTAGATGATGTATTTTTACATGTGTATGCATGTTTATGTGAAATGATGCATGATGCAATTTTTTGTATGCTTCTTATATGCGATGATGAATATGCCAATTTAGAATGTCATTAGCCATTTGATCTGCTACACTATTGAGGTTCCTGGGAACATGTGTGAATGTGATGGATTCAAATGTTCTAACCATCTGTTTAATGCGCAGGAATTTTCTAAAGAGGTAGGGATCAGGTACCCGGTAGCGATTATTCAACTAGAAGACAAGCAACTAGGAGTATAAGAAGACATCGAGGTGGTGAATACCCAACTGGAGGGCGACAACCAAGAGGCCTGTTACACCATCTTACTCAGCCTAATTGTTGGTTGCAATTCCCACACATATTCCATCAATATGGATCAACTCATGTGACGGGGAGTAGATGACCCATGCAGCTAAGGCGAGGTTTGGAGACCATCTGCTTGCTCCGTCAGTAAATCCAATGTACCGAAATGAGGTAGGATCCATCTGGAGCAGTCACGGAAACAATATGTAAGACTCATTTCAAAAAATGTGTAAAACAAAAAATACAATACTATGATACAAGTGACTCATTGGTGATGTTAAGCATAAAATCTCTTGAGGTAGAGCCTATTACAGGGGTTCTCCAAGAGTTGTCCATCATAATCAACAAGAATGTATGCCCCTTTTCCAAGGAAATAGTGGACGACATATGGGCCATACCACATTGACTCGAACTTTCCTTTGCCCAACTTATCATTGGCTTGGTCATAAACCAGAACCATATCGCCTTCGCTAAAGGTGCGAGGGTGGTGCTAGTTGGTTTTATGGTTTCCTACCATCCTTTGGAGCATAGTTTTGATAATTTTGTTGACCCCTTCAACTTGGCCATTGCCTTGGGGATAGTAGCAAGATGAGTACTGGTGTTCGAACTTCAACCTGGTTGAAAGCTCAACCCAAAGAGCGTCTTCAAAATGTGAACCATGGTCTGAGACCAACTGTTTGGGAACACCAAAGCACGAAATGACATGGTTAAAGAAGAAACATGTCGTCGTTTCACTTTTGCAATGGAACGTGGGCATGGCCTTGGCCCACTTAGTGAAGTAATCAACAGCCACAATGATATATTTATGATCGTTGGTCGAGGTAGGGTTGATTGTCATGAAGTTGATACCCCATTTACAGAAGGGATTGACTATGACCACGGGGTGTAATGGTGTAGGGGGGGTTCTTTCCTTTGGGGCAAAGAGCTGACAGTTGCAGCAGTCTTTGACTGCTTCGATGCAATCAGCAAAGATAGAAGGCAAAAAATATCCAGCATGTAGAATCTTCTGAGCGGTTTCTAGATTGGAAAGGTGACCCCCACAGGCTCCACTATGACAATCATTAAGGAATTTCTCAGCCTTGTCATGGGTGAGGCAACAACATAAGATGGTGTCAATGCCCCGACGATATAAAACATCTCCAATAAGAAGATGGCGAGTGGCTTAATGTCGGATGCGCAGCCTGTCTTTGCGTTTTAAGTGGGTTGGAAAATTTTGGGTGCGTAAATACAGAAGGATGCCCCCATACCATGGGTCTTTCATGGATATGACAAATAGGAAGCCATCAGGATGGTCGTCTTTGAGTGGTGGTGGTGTGGACAATGGGGGTAGATTTGTCATGAGTGCAGCTAGCGCTAGTGCCTTGGTGATTTTTGGGGAAACAAACTCCAAGTTGAACCCTTGGAGAATGACTACCCACTTGGACACGCGGACTTGTAGGAGGTGGCGGCTTAAGAGGTACCGCATTGTGTTGGAATCGGCCACTACTTGGGTATGGTTTTCAATAATGTAGTGGTGCAGTTTCTAGGCTAAGAAGACAATAGCGAGGGCCAGTTTCTTCTCAGGTGAATATTGCAAAGGGGGACCTATCAACTTCTAGCTAACATAATAAATTATGTGCTCTTGACGAGCATTGTCTTCCTGTACCAAGACACCGGTAATGGCATTTTCTAAGGCCGACAGTTAAAGGATGAAGTCTCGGGTGAAGTCAAGTGTAGCGAGTAATGGTACGGAAGCCAGGGCTTGTTTCAGTGCGTCAAACAATTCATGGGCCTGTTGATCCCAAACAAAGGGTATGTTGGTACGGAGCAAGTGTACGAATCCATGGGATTTCGTCGCATACTCTGGTACAAAGCGGCGGAGGAATTTGGCCTTGCCTTGGAGGCTCTATAGTTGGCACAGAGTTCATGGTGAAGGGAGATCAAGAATAGCTTGAACTTTGAGAGGGTCCACCATTATCCCTTTGTGGGACACGATGAACCCAAGCAAATGGCCTGCTGGGAAAAAAAACACACTTGAGGGGGTTCAAGAGAATTTTGTACTAGCGACATCGCAAAAAGACTTGCTGCAAGTCGTCTATGTGTTGTGCTCACTTTCGTGATTGAGCGGTAAGGTTGTCTAGGTAGACCAATATTATGTGGATGAGGTCAAGGAAGCAATATGTCATGGCGCACTGGAAAGTGTCTCCAACGTTCTTTAGACCAAAGCGCCTTACTCGATATGTGAATGTGCCCCAAGGGGTTGTAAACACAATCTTGTAACAACCTTCTTTCCGGCTCTGAATTTGGTTGTATCTGTAAAATCCGTCCATGAAGGAAAAGACTTCATGTCTGGCACACGCATCAATGATCTGATCGATGAAGGGTGTTGGGAAGTTGTCTTTGGGAAATGCCTAATTTAGTTCGTGGAAGTTAGTATAGACGTGAATGGTAGCCTATTTTTTATTCACGGGGACAGGATTTGAAACCCACGTTGTGTAAGCGGTTGTGCGTAGCTTCTCAATTTCTGCTTTAACCGCGGCAGCTTTGGAAGGATGGATCGGCTGTTGCTTTTGGCGTACAGGTACCACGTCAGGCCATGTCTCGATGTGGTGCTCAAAAATTGACAAATCCAATCTGGGCATTTCAATGTAGGACCAAGCAAAGATATCCCAGAACTCTTGGAAAAGTGCTTTGTAGGAAGCAACTTCTTCAGAAGAGCAAGATGCCCCCAACATGATTTCTTCAACAATCCCAGGTTTGGTTGAGATGTTGACTTTAATGGTTGGTGAAATATTAGCCATGTTCCCTTCTTTGAAAGCATCGGGTGCCGGAATGGGATCTTTGAACCAGTCAACTTTCCCATGAATGAAATCTTTGGTCCCAACTGAAAAATGATCAGACAGCGACGACGGTCCTTCGGGGATGAAGAATGATCGATGGTGCATGTCGTCCCAAGGGTATTCAGGAGTGGTTAAGGCTTCAAGTATTTCCTCGTCGTTGCAGAAACAACGATGGGACATATCTGAGGGACTGTCAGTGATTACGGGGATAAGAGGGTCTATGGAACTGGACACCATGTAGATGGACATGGTGTCTAAGGAAGGGGGTGGGGGTGGATTTCTTCAATCATAGTAATCTCGGATTCAAGGGCATGCTTTCGAAGTTTAGAGAGGGTCGTTCGAAACTTGGGTAAGTCTTGGAAGTGGTGAGAATAATGTCCATACAATCCACAAAGGGCACATGCATGGTTTGTCCTTAAAGACTTGTTTTTCACTATTGGCCCACTCGGGAGAACAACCACAGGGATGTTTTCTATTGTATCCATGGCATCTAAGTGTGTGCGAAGCATGGGAATCTCAGGGCATTTTTGAGTTGTGTGTCCTTGCATATTGCACAAGGTGCATGGTGGATTCTATCGGGGTTCAGCTGTTGCTTTCACATTTTTTCCCTTGGCTATTTTTAGGTGGGGTAGGGGAGGTGCGAGTGCGGTCGATCGTTTTTGCGGGAAAGACGGAGGACGTGATTCGATCGCAATGGGTTGAACAGGAGTCAACACAACCTGGGGCATCGGAGGTTGAGCCGGTGGGTCGAGGTACCACACCGGAATCCCCAATGTAAAGTTGGGTAAGTTTAAGGTAGCCATTATTGGCTTACTTACAATGCCAGATGGGGGAAAGAGGAAGGGAATTGTATGGACTAGGAAGGAGCCCCAATAGTTCCTTGGTGACTATGTTTGGGGATGTGGTTATGGTTGCGGCTGCGGATGATGTTGCGGCTGCAGTGGGGTTTGGGTGTAACGGTGCTAGATGAGAGCATGCACAAATCTGCAGTATCACTTGGTGTTGGCGGAGGTGACACGAAGGGGAAGGGAGCCATCATGGAGGTGTCAGATAACAACCCAGGGCCTACGTTCAACAATGGGGGGGTGGTTGTGTTCTCTACGGTGGTGTCGACAGTAGGGATAATGTTGGTCGGTGTCATTGGCCCCTACGGATCGTGATAAGTTAGTTGGTCCAATGTCATGATCTTCTCGTCATGAGGGAATATCATGAGGCGGAAAACAGTGGATGCCATGGCTCTCATGCCGTACATATAAATCCTTCCCATGAGAAGGTTATAGTCCAACTATGCATTGAAAACTTCTATGTCGATCAGTATTGTTTTTCCAGCTAATGTTATGGGTACATGTGGAAGGATACCCTAGGTTTTTGTGGGGCGGCCATCATAAGCACACAGAGTAGTTGTGGATGGTTGCAGAATAAGAGACCCAAGTTTCTGCCAGACCAAGGTTGACATAACACAAGTTGATGCCCCCTTATCGACATTGCACCGATGTACGACCAGATTTCGAATGGATACCGAAATTTGGAAGGAAATGGTTGATGGCATCCAGGGTTCTCCGTTATCTACAACAAAAGTGATCCAATTTGGAGTCAGAGGGGTCTACGGCACTGAGGGCGCCTAGTAGAGCTTTTTGTTTTGTTGGGCATGTTTTAAGTACCTCAAGAAAATACATGGACATAGGTGTTTGGGCCAAGTCATCAATAATGTTGTAGCTCACTGCAGCTCTATTAGTGGCATTGTTGGCAACCTGCAGCATAGGGGGGTGGGGGGGGAAAGGGGATAAGTGAAGAGGTATGTTGGTTGTGTTGGACATGGATGCCGCTGATGAGTTAGCGGCTTCAGTATTGGATCCATACTGATTTTTCCTGGTCTGCAAATTGACCTCTTCGGTTGTCAGGGCTAGCAGGTGGTGGACACCTGTCTCTGTAGATGGGACCGCAGCAGGGCCTGTGGGGGCAGGTGGGGGCATGGGTGCGGTTGCTACCAACCCTTGGAGTGGTAATGGGTTCTGGAGCACCATGGGTGGAGGACCTGGTGGTGTTGGGTTGGGTTGAGCTGGGAATGTTGCATTGGTACCGTGTTGAAATTCATTCTGAATGGCATGCTTAGCGCGACCCATGAAGGGGAATTCATGCATATAATTCCCATAGACGTCGCATAGTTTGCATGGATGATTTATGCATAACAGATCATTGTGTCTAGGTGGTTTTGGTTGTTGGAGATTTTGATCTGTCTAATTTTCCCCATTGTTGTTGGGAGGCTTTGGCTGCTGGCCTCCTCCTTGCGATTGGTTGTTGCCCTGATTCCTAGCTCAGTTATTTCTGGCTTGCCCTTGTTGGTTATTGGGGGCAGGTTGGTTGGGACAATTTTACTGAGAAAATACTTGTCCCAAAGGTGCTGACGAAGCTGGGGTGGGGGTTGGAGCGACTTGCGCTGGTGGTGCATAGTAGACGGGGGGAGTTGGTGCTACAAATCCGGTCATTTGTCCCGAATATTGTTGTGCCAGCCAAGTTGGTGCATGAGCATGCTGCAGTGGCATGGGTTGTGTGTAGGAGGTTATGGCTCTAGATTGAGACATCATCCTCGAATAGTCAGGAGTTTGGTTTGGGTGGGAAACACTAGGTATGTTTCCTGAGTGTGGTGGCATCATAGGTGGTGTCACATGGTGTTGTGATTGATGGGAAACAAAGCCTATGATGCCATCCGTGGAATGGGATGCCCCCGGCGTGTCATGATAGGAAGTGCCCGCATGGGGAGCATCTGGAATAATGGTATCAAGGTATCCAGACTAAGTGTAAATCAAGTTAAATTGTTGGGCCTTCAAGATGGCCTCCTCTTCGGATTGGGGACGCTCGGATGCGAGGTCCTTTGCTATAGGTGGTAGCAAAGTTTCCTAGAACCAATCTAGGAATATCTTGTCATCAAGGTGAATCTTGCACAAACTACGACGTCGTCGCCACTCATGGATGTGGTCGGTTATGTGGGTCGCAGTATTCTGGCAGCAAGATAGCAATATCTCCACCCCTTCATCGTATCTGACGGAGAGTTGGAAATACTGCAAGAACATAAAAGCCAAGGAGTTAAAATATGGGTATTTGGATTGGGGTAGCTCAATGTACCATTTGGCTGCGGCACCTGTGAGGGTGCGTTGGAACAGCCTAAGTCTGATCGAGTCATCGACGATGTGTTTTTATGAGCATTGTAGGTAAAACGTCATTATGTAGTTTTGAGCGCATTCCCCTGCCTTGCCTTCAAACATCAAAATGTCTAATGGGAGTTTGGTTGGCATGGGAGGCCAATGGACTTGATGGCAGATTGGGTCTTTGGTTAACCTAGCCAAGTCAAGCAAGTTAAGGCAAGCCATAAAAGGGTGGTTAGATGCAACGTTAGTGAAGGAGGGACCAGCAATGGCATTGGGGTTTATAGGAATGTGATGTCCCTGTGTGACTAGGGGCACCTACAACTGATCTCCCACGATGGGGATAGCTGACACGGTTGTGGAAGAGCCATTGCCCCTGGGTACAACAAGTGGGACAAAGGGTATGGTCGATATAGGTGTGGATTTTCTACTATTGGGTAGCTGAGTTAAAACGGTCTACGCAGATGTGCTAGGACCACTGATAGGGATGTTGGTGACTATTTGTGGTATGGACATTGGTCCACTGCCAATCAACCCTCCAGAGAAGGGATCCGAGTTTGCACCATCCATGGGGCTAGAGGGTGTAGTGTGTAGGTGTGGCTCATATTGGTATGAATCTGAGTTTGAGTTAGAGGTTGTATGGCCTTCTGATGGTGAAGAAGGTTGTCGAGAATGGTCTCGATGGTGCTGGTTTAACAGTCCAAACTGAGGGGACTCCCCCCTGAGGCAAGAGGAAGAACGTGGTGGATCAATGGTGTTTGTCTGGTGGATCAATTAGTGTAACCGGAAGTGGAGATATGGACCCTGGTTTAATGGCTTCCTAGTGGCTTGCAGGTGGTCGCTCGGCCATCAAGACTGTCAGAAGATAGCACTTGGCTTTTACCTCACAGGATTTACTAGTCAATCGAAAGGGGTCGTTGTCCCGTTTCGCTTGGAAATTCCTCTCATTGGCCAACTACTTTGGGGTTCCTATGGTACTCCTCATAATTATTTTTAGGGAATATCCCAAGCACTTCCCACAGTTTACGGCAGTCAGGGACTTATGTCCTCAGATTGCAAATTTTAACTTAGAGTAAATTAACTGATTTTAAGAGGTTCCCTCGACATCATGAACTGAATTTGGTTGGATTAAGTGGTGTGGTTGTGTGCATTTTAAGTGTATGAGTATTGTTCATTTAACATTACTTTCTGCAATTATGTGGTTTAGCAGATGTTTCTGGTTTTGTAGATTGAACAATGAGCAACCTATAATATATGGAAAAACCAATGAAATTAAACAGAACTGAAAATGAAACTATGAACTAACAGCCATGTACATTTGTCCAATGACTACCCTATCCTTGTATCCCTCTTAGGCCAAGAAAGGGTGTTTGGCTCTCATCAAAGTGGGAAAAATACCACCCGTAGATCCACAAGTCACCCTTCAAGTGCAAGGTTACTCAACAGGGAGGACGCGAACACCATGAGACCCCCAATGGTCTCCACCCCCTCTACCTTCCAAGTCACCCATGTTTAATGGCTTGGAGCAATAACACTGACAGGTGCCTATTACTATACTTGATCAACCCTCCGTCTTATCTCAGAATACCCATGCAGGTGATGACTAAGTAGAGGAGGAAGGGTTGTGCAAGGGGGTTTATTTCCACTGATTCTTTAAAACTGAAAAAATAACTGTGTAGAAATAAAACTAAGCATTTAGGCAGATTTTTTACGTGCAAATAGATTACCACACAAACAAACGAACTAAAAAACTACTTGCAAGAAAAGACAGGTTGCTAGACAGAGTCAGTTGAGCCGCACAGACTGTCCAAACAGAAGCAAATAGGCAATCCGAAAGTCATAAGGTTTGCAATGTTAATACACAGTATTTAAAAATGGATCACGCACATGTAGAAGACATGTTTTTGCGGGGATTATTGTGATCAAACCGTGAGGAATTAACTCAAAAGGTTGAAACCCCACTTCCAAAACATGCCCATTTACCCCTAACCGCAAACAGATTGGATAATTGATCAACAGTTTGGGAGGAAAACGTGACCGAACAGAGGTGAAGTTTCCAGAAATTCCATTCGGTCATTTTCCATAGTTGAACGATTTAAAAATGTGGGGATTATCAAAGGACGGCCGATAGTAACTGAAACTGTGGCCGAAAGAAAGGAACTAAAAAGAAATGATAGCAAAGAAAATGAAAGAAAACTACTGATCAACTATTTAAAATCTATAAAAACTACTAAACTACAGGGATCCTGTGGGATCGACCCAACGGATTCGCCAAACTGCAGCTAAGGAAAAGCCTTGGCTACGTGCAGAAACACCTGCCATTTCGTCTATAGGATGAAAGGGTAGAGTCTCTTTGAATAAAGCAAAAGAAAACCCTGCAACACACTGTTACAAATGAACAGAAGTAACCCTGCAACAAACCATTAGAACTAAACTAAGCATGAGCATGTACAGATTGCAAAATAAATTAACAGAACACAAAAAAAGTATACCTATCTATCTAGTTTGAAGGAGGGCCACCATGCCCTAACTCTGAAGTTGCCTCTCCATAGGCTAGGAATGGATGGAGTTATGGGTCAACATACCAAGGGAATGGGAATGAGCAAGTGGAGGAATGGAGCAATGAGGAATGAATAGCTTGAGAGTGAAAGGGCTCTCAAGGTACTCATGCGGGCATTATAAAGACAGGGAAAAATGGGAGTGTTTGATGGTGACCCCCACCCCTCCTGTTATAGCTTTTTTCTCTACTTAGGGATTTTAGCCCTTGATCAGGGTTTTGGGCCCTACCTAGGGTTTGAAGCCATGTTTCCTTATTTCGTAGCTCCTTTTGAGGGATTTAAGCCATTTTAGGGATTTTAGCCCCTTTTTGGGCTTTTTAGCCCCTTTATGAGCCTTTTGGCTCCTTGGTGCACTGTTTTGGCTCTTTTGGGGTTTTTTAAGCCCCTTTTTAATTATTTTTGAGCCTTTGGGAGAAAATCATAGGCTAAAGATGTGTGTGGGGGTCAAATGGGTTAGGAGATGGATGTTTGCAAATGGTGTAGGATAGATGGAGCATAGTGAGCAAATTTGTATGTTAACATCCATCAACATAGGAAATAACGTGGAAACCCATCTAGGAAAAACCCCCAAGGTGCTCTACATATGGCATGAGAAATATAGGTAGCACCTTACAGTCTGCAATTTACAGACTGTTCTTAAGATATGTCTTTTTCTCAACTCTACTTTCTCACATGCTCTCTAGTTTATTCGTCTATCTACTCCTATTGATCCGCACATAGCATGAATCGACTCTTCTACTTTACTATCTTCACACTCAGTTGTAGATCAACTCCTACAAAATAGTTTGCAAACTCAGCTGCATATCCGTGGATGAACAGCCTTCTACTATCAGACTCCTCGTTGATCTTCTATAATAACTTAAACTACTTCTTGAAGCTAAATCTTCAAGCTAACAACAAACAATACTGAAGTTAACTCTTATACAGAGCGGGTTCCTCCTATTTATAGTATTTACAAGACTACGCAGGGTCAACTGAGTACAGCACAGTTATTACAGTCTCAAGTAGCTACAAAATATCTACTTTTACATTAATGTCAAGCCATATTGGCCACAAAATTCTTGCATTACATTAACCACAGCCTTAACTAGTCACGGAAACATCTTTCAACCCATCTATACAGGTCATAAATAGCCGCAAAACTGTCATTTATTCTTTCATCGGCTCGTCCTTCTACAGTCTTCCTTGACTTGCACCTATTCAGCTTTAACACTTCGACCAACCTCTTCCATTGACCTGGATTTTCCTTTCCTCGTCGCATCAATCCATGTTGTAGCTTCCTGAATCCTCTGCTTCTACGCTTGCACTTCTTCCTTTACCTTCCTTTCTCTGTTGCGTGCCCATTTTACCTGTCTTGCACTTGCGCGTCAGATTATTCCTTGCACACTTTTCCAGGCCTAATAGGCCCCCAAGACCCACATGTGGCTTGTCCCAAGCCACTAAGAAAAATTTAAGAAAATTTCACTTCCCTGCGAAATTTCAAGTCTCTGGCGCAGGTTGCGCCACAAGACCAACCTTGTCCTGGAATTCCTACAAAATTTGTTGCACCCAAGAAACATTCACGCTGACCTCTTTAGCTTTCTTTGCCAATTGTTCTAAACGGTTGGAACTGATATGTTCTGATGGTCATGCTTCTAATGACTAAGTGATATGTTGAAGCTTCTACTGTACGGGATGAATAAGCCATGTAACTCGCTCTTCTTCCGACTGCTATGTTGTCACTTCATCATTTCTAATCTTCTCTTTATTGTAAAGAGCTTGGACTTCCTGCTAGAGCTGCTTCAACTCAAATACTTTTGCAACCTTCTCCTTAAGCGGCAGCTTCTTCATGTCTTCCTTTACCGTTGCAATTTTCAGTTCGTCTTGTTGTGCTTCTTCCTTGATATTTTCCATTGCTTCATCTTACATAAGCAATCCCCATGTCACGGAGACAGCTTCAACTGCCTCAATGTAGAGTTGTTATCCTTGCCTTATCCTTCCCGCAGCTTTGGATGTTGTATTTCTATGTTGTTCAAGCACCTCAAGAGTTGTACTTGGTATTTATCGCCCCTGCAGCTCCTCGACCTATTTCCTTAGTTCCACTGCAATCCGTGACAGCCGATCAACCTTCACAGTTGAATCCTCATATTCTTAGCCTTTTTCTGGTACGAACTATGTGATGGCACTCTTTACGGCTTCTACTAGTGTAAGTCGGCTCTGTTCACACACCTCGATCTCTTGGTCCTTCTCCTTAAGGAGGACCTTGCACTCCTTTACCTTCCTTGTCTTCTTGGCTGCTTGATACGCCACCACATTTTCTCTGATGCGGAGTTCAGTGGCAGCCAGATATTGAATGGAGTATACACCAGCCAATGGTAGCTTTGAAAAATCCAGTGTTAGCATCCCCATTTCCTTGAGAATAGGGTCATACTCTTCACTTCCTGACTACAGTGCGTGCACTCACAATTCCATCTTGAGGGGCAGCAACAGTATTGGCGTAACTAAAGTGTCTCCGGGGTCCACGCCATACGTCTCAGCCTCAACAGTGGTTTTACTTTATTAATGGCCTCTGTGAGCTTATTGAGGTGCTTAGCGACTTGACCGTCCACTTACGTCTAATGTGCAGTAAGACCCTCCAGGATGCTCTTGGCTACTTCCGCGACAGCGTCTACAAGTAGGCCTATGTCTTCTTTATCCAAGCTAACAGTATTAGACGTTTTTTCATATTTTTGCTTCTTGCGTGGATGTGTGCACTCGTATTCCTGTTCTTGTCGCTGGGTCTGCACATCCTAATCAGTAGGTGCACCTTCTGAGTCATCGTCGCTAGAGTTGTGATGATTGTCATTATCGTAAGAACTTAGCGACTGGTTTTCTTTCCCATTGCCATCGTCATTTCCTTGCCCATCATCTTGGTCATTATCTTGACCATTCCCTTGGTCATTTCCTTGGCCCTCTCCATGGTCGCTTCCTTAGTCATTTCCTTCCTCGTTTCCTCTCTAGTCCATCTGCACGTCGCTCTATATGCGCCATTCTTTAGGACAATATTGGACAAATGTTTCTACATATGCATCAGTGATCACAAACCCTGCCTAGTGTGCTTGCTTGGTCGGGTCCCGCCGCGGCTCCAATATAACATTGTGGACATTGGCTTGAAAGGATATAAAGGAACTGATCATCAGCTTAAGGAACTGGTCACTGGAAATACCACTACCTTCAACCTCGTGTGTACCCTCTGACTCTGGTATGTCGACATTAGTTGGATCATCATCTGGTTCTCCAGCCAGGTTGTCACAAGCCATCCATTGCTGGATGGTCGTGCTGCACTGGTGGGAACTTGCTACTTCAACAGGGATTTCTGCAAATATTTTCTCCTTGATTGTCTGAAGCGCAACATCAACTATAGGTTTCTCGTCATCAAATTCAAATGTGTGCGTGAACTTCTTAGCTATTCCTTCCCAACCTTGAGTCCCTTGTCACAATTCCATGGATTTATACTAGCTTCTGGGTGTCATTTCCAATGTGTGAATGAAATGATGGGCCCATTCCTGTCTCGGGTATTCTGCAAATGTTGTGCGACATTGATTAATGTACTCAACTGGGTTTGACAACCCTATGTATTTCTGACTCACGACATTGACTTCTTTGTCGAATCTAACTTCCAACAATATTCTACATTGTGGCCATTCTGATATGGATTGCTTATGTGTACCCCATCATCTGGCAGGCATAGACTTTAATACATAGTCTAACGCAGACAATCATTGTGGTTCTATTACCAATCCTTCGAATTAACAAAGGTAGGTCGCAAGGTTAGGAAAGCCCTCATATGTGGGTAACTCCCTCAACTAATTCTCCACCCGTCGCATGAATCGGGTAAATCTGGCACATCACCTCATAGAGACTTCATGCAATATGTTCTGCCAGTTCTCTAAGGCCTCCCCTGAGTCGGATGTGTAGGAACTAGCACTCTTCCAGCTCAGGTTTCCATCCGTTCTCGGGTTGATGTAATCTTCTTGTAAGGCAGTGACATTGTAGATATGGTCGAGATGATCACCATGTCCCTCATTGTAGACAGGCTCGACGTATCTTTATCCCTCTAATGGATTAATGGACGAGACTACCCTCATCTCATCATCTTCAAAGGATAATATCCTTTTCTTGAAATTGATAATGGTCTGATTATCTATGGCCCAATCTATCCCTAAGAGCACAGGTCATGGGTTTGTGTCATCAACAATGTTAATGACTTCAAAGTCTACAAATGTGTGCAACCCCTCAATGTCGACAGGGACTTGACTCAACCTACCAATTGGTAGGACCTTCGCCTGATTGGAAAGTTGCAACTGGATAGAGGACCAGTCCAAGCATGGATTTCCCATGCTCTCCCAATTTTGTCGCATCAAAATATTGATGTCCAACCCCATATCTAGAATGATGTAATCCATGTCATAATCCCCTATCTGCGTAGTCATTCTTAACTCGCGCCCGTTTTTGAATTTCTTATTGACATGGTTAACCTTCTTTCTAGGTTGCGACTCTTCTAGAGTTTCTTCTATTAGTGCTTGTAGTTCTGCGATAACATCTTTATCTTGAATTAGCGCTAAGTAACTTGACAGAAACGACTTGATCTTACTAACCTTTTTCGAAATCTGCTTTTGGAATAGCTGTTGAAAGCGTTAAGGCATCTCCCTAACTTTAGCTAATGTCGATGCTTGTTCTTGATCCACAAACTATGGTCGTACGTCCAAAAATACTTGCTTATGTTTTTTAACGTCAAATGGTACTTTCTTTTGCGCCGTCGGTCTCACCTGCGACTCCAGTCGCGGTTGTTCTTGCATTATATCCTGATCAGCTCCGGTCGCAACACCTCCTCGTGTTATGACAACAACGCTCATTTCTCTTGGCTCAGTAGCAATCATTTGAACATTAAGGTTAGGATTTGGATTTGGGTTCGATGCAGGGTTAGGACCTAAGATGGTACGAGCTTGCCACTTTGCAATCAACTACGGGCATTTTTCCACACTATGGTCCTGTGCTTTGCAATATGAACATGTCTTTGCAGGATCTTGCCAATATCTAGCATAATGGTCTGGCTGTCCACAGTTATAGCATGTAACCTGACCACTTCCTCTACCAAGTCCTCCTCCTCCTCTTCCTCCAAAGTTTCCACCACCCCTTCCCTGAGGGTGTGGTTGCTGCTGTGGGTACTAATTATGTTGATATTGCAGCTGATATTGGTTCTGCGGTGCATATTGATTATGAGGTGGATACTAATTCTGGGGCACATACTACAGCTGATATTGGTTTGGTGGGAAAGGCACAGGATGGTAGTGCAGTTGGGCCTGTTCATCCTAAACCTGCCCATCGTTCTTCATCAAGTATGTGGCTATCATCTTTTTCTTCAAGAGTTGGTATGCTCTGCAATCCTTCTCTTCATGCCCCATTGACTTACAAAATTTACAAAAAAGGCTTTTTGGGGTGCTTATAATCTGTTGCAAGTATAAACACTCCTTTTCGCAATGTCCTCTAGTCCGGCATATGCGGCACCAGGATAGTCTGTGGGTACTCAATGGGTTCCGCGCACCTGATGAGATGTAGTTCATGTAGGTCAGACAATTATCCTTGGTGTGTCCATCCGTTCTGTATTTCGTACACCATAAATCTTCTTGGTCTTCCTTGCCCTTATCCTGAAGCTGTGTCGTCATATTAGCCAGTTGCGACTGAATCTGCACCATTCCTGCGGCACCATCTCCGATTGGTGAGGCTTCCATCTCCATTGCTAATTCCAGTGCTTCTGTCCGCGATTCAATATTTTGTTGCATCAATGGGCCTCGGATGTGTGGTAGTAGCGCGGAAATAAACCACTCTTTATACTGGACATCTGACATTTGGAAACTAACTTTGGCCCTCAAAGTTTTAAACCGTTGGTCAAAGTCCCATACGGATTCTGCCAACAATTGTTTTATCTCCTTGATCTCAGTGATAAACTACAACTCATATTTAGGTTTTTTGAACTCACAGATCATCATGAGTTGGATCTCTTCAAGGGTCTTTTGTGGGGTTCCTAGTGGTACTACGCAGAACTTCATAAACCATTCCAGCACACGACCCCTCAAATCCATGATCATATGCGCCTTCTTTAGGTCTGCATTATGAACTAGGCGAACCATCAAAACAGCTTCACAGAGGAACCAATACTGCTCTGGATCCTTTGCTCCATTCCCATTAAATGTGGGTAATCTAATATCATTCCCGGTCATTGGGTTGGCGTCGGGGTTATCTGATGAATAATATAAGGGAGGTGTTCCCTCTTGCTCTCTAGTCGCAGTACTAGCACTATTGGTATTAACATCTCTTTCAGGAGATGAGGCTCTATAACTTACCTGTGGTGATACTCCAGGAGTTATGCAGTTGCATCCTGATCTTGGTGTCTCTGCAGATTCTTCGGACTCTTTCGCTCCTTTAGAAATTAGGATATAGTCTTCCTCTTTGTCGCAAGACCCTTCGTCTAGCCGCGACTCAACTTCATAGTCACTTTCTCCGAACAAACTATGACTTGTCTTTCTCCTTTTTCCAAACCTGAATCTCCTTCCACTCCTTAGGAATCCAGCTTCTAGTTAAGTTTATGTACTTACTGGGAACATCTCAGCTCACCATTTCCCATTTTCTCTGCAAACCGTCCGCGACATATCCCCTCCTGTGGATATGCGATTCAACTGCTCAACTACAAGATACCCTTCTCATAGACTAGCATTTTTATCCATGTACTTATAAATAACAAGAATCTTTGTCGAGGTCCTTGGAAAAAATTTCTTTCAGCCTCACTATATGAGGTTATCGTCTCTACTGCAAACTCAATAATATACCCCTGCCAAATACTGTAAACCCAAAAATCAACAGCTCTAGAGATGGGGTTACTTACACTAGTTATCTCACGAACTAACTAATCACTCCACTCAATCACCTCTCTTCTTTGGAAATTTGTCTGTCGAGTCGCCAATCTTGACAGCCGCTCATGCAGCACAATGGGAAACTCTGCAAAGAAGATCTCGTGAATATCAGAGTATATGTACTGATCTAAACATATTTATGCGCTCAATCGTGATCATGCGCTCTCTTCTTGTGTAAAGGTTAGCATCTTAGACTCCAACCAATCCTCTATTTCCTTCTTTGTTGGATGCCACAACATCTCCCTCGACTCAAATGATTAAGGGTATCGGTAATAGAACCATTTGTTGGACTCTTTTCCTTACTTACATCACCCAGGTTCAACAACAACACAAAACCAATAAAACACCCAAATACATTGGCCCGACAGAGCAAGATTAGTCGGCAACACCCGCGAGGCAGGCGTAGTCTCACCCGAGATATATTAATGTGTAACTTCCAGAACCATGTTTCCATAGTTGGCGAGGGAGTATAGTCCATTTGCGCGCGACCAAGGCACTCGATAGAGATGGAGGGATGGAGTCTTTCACTACTCGACTGTAGTGCAACAGTGCAACACAGCTGGTTCCTTTAAAGTAAATGATTGCACTACGACTAATATTATGACTTAACATCTTGACATGAACTAATACATAGTGCTTGTCAATGCTTTAGTCATTCATTCAGACAATAAATATAAATAAAGGGATCTAATCAAACATTGAACATTGACAATTAAACATTCAACCCTTCACATTCACCATTCAACATCCATCAACACAGGAAATAACGTGGAAACCCATATGGGAAAAACCACCAAGGTGCTCTTCATCTAGCATCAGAAATATAGGTAGCATCTTGCAGTCTGTGATTTACAGACTGTTCTTAAGATATGTCTTTTTCTCAACTCTTCTTGCTCTCATTCTCTCTAGTTTATTCTTCTATCTACTCCTACTGATCCGCACACAGCCTGGATCGACTCTTCTACTTTACTATATGCGCACTCAACTGTAGATCAACTCCTGCAAAACGGTCTGCACACTCAGTTGCAGATCCACAACTCAATAGCCTTCTATTATCAGACTCCTCGCTGATCTTCTACAATAACTTAAACTACTTCTTGAAGCTAACTCTTCAAGCTAACAACAAACAATACTGAAGCTAACTCTTATACAGAGCGGGTTCCTCCTATGTATAGTGTTTACTAATGATCTCCTGTTTTTGCTTGTCTACCACCCTATTCCTAGTTCGAAGCTATATGGGATCAAGTATATTTGATTCTATTTTGTTGTATTTTGTGTTTGAATATGTATATTCAAGGACAACATCCCAAGATTCTTTAAACAGGTAAATTATTGACATTTTTATCACTTTATTTATCATTTTGATGGATTTCAATTCATAACTAAAACTTTACATTTGGATTAAATGTTGATCATATGTCAAAATCTTGTTTCCCACGCAGTTGTTTTTCTGGTGGCTCAATCCGACACCTGTTTCGACACTCACTGAGCATGTCTTAAGGCTATGAATTTTTCTGGGACGTGTCGATATCATTATAAGGCAAGGAAGTGTGGGCAGTATGTGCCTTGATCTGCTATAATTTCCTTAGCACGTACATCATTACCATCATATTTTTTTCCCTTTGCCATTATATTTTTAAATGGACCGGTTCCGGCTTTCATCTTTACCATCTGGAGGGAGGTTGATAGAGGTTTTTAATTGTCCTTCGAGTTATTGTGTGCTCTCATTTCGCCATTCGCTTTGTCCCTCATCTTATTCCCATGTCTCCACGATGCTCAATCACCATGAACCCACCGCGTATGGACAGTTATTGGCCATGCTCGAGTTTTAGCTTGCAATGAGTTGTTTGTCCAAGCTGGGTGGCACCCTTTCTTGACCACTTTGCAGGGGCACAATGATGCCGTGTCTCTGCAATTTTCCCTGGGGTTCGATGGTCACACTGCCAAGGTGGGATCGTTGGTGTTTCCATTCACGGAGGAGTCAATCGCGCAGGCTACAGGGCTTCCACGAACAGGGGATCGCTGGTTCAAGAACTTTAAGCTGCCGCACAAGGACTATGATTACATTTTTTAACCTAAATTCCTGGCTGTGAAGGGTGAAAAAGGATTTTCAAAACTATGGATCAGAGAATAATTTATCAATCCTTTAGTAATTATCACCAAGCTCATTACTTGTGAGGGTCGATTATCTACTTTCAAAGCCTGTCACTTTCGATTGCTTGCACATTTTGAATTCGGTAAGCTCCTCAACTTTCCATTTTATTTCTGGAAAAGTTTGGGTAAGATGGTTTCTCAGGTCAAGAAAAATGTAGAAAACCCTACTCATAGACTGTATCATCGTTAGCTTATCAAGATGGTCATTTTAGCTGAGTTGAAGAAGAAAAAAATCAAGCATGGGAACAATTTCTATAAGAATTGTCCAATTCTCATATTAGTTCACCCATGGTTAATGAAGTGAGCAGACCTCATATTCCTGATCTTATTGACAAAGTATCCTCTGTGAATGTTTCTAAATGTCAAACTAGTCACATTCAGGAACAAGAAGTTAAGAGTTGTAAGAAGGCAAGAAGGTCCCATGCCAAGAAGCCTCGGGGGTTAAAAGGGCGGCAATCAAATTTTTAGTTTGAGAGTGGACAAGGTCGGCCTGATTGTGGGAAATTTCCTGTTCCATCAACCCGTAGGTTTACCTATAGTATGGCTACCCAAGAGAAAAAAAATAGAATCTAAAGGTAAAACACCTGTTCATGTTCAGCTATCTTCATCCACTTCTTCATCTACACATGATGATTCTTATGATTCCCATGATAATCCTTCAATACCGATTCCTATTGTAGATTCTTCATTGCCATTTCATTTTTTAGCATCTCAGACTTTAAAATCTGATCAAAAGTCTATCAAGTCTCACCGATCAGATACTTCAGCCTCAGTCTCTGGAATTTAACCCAAAGTTTGGTCATCAATTTTGATTCTCAATTTTGTATGTCTGGGTCAAAATTTTCTTGCATTGGGACATGCAAGGTCTTCAGTCTGGGGGAGATGATGATCTCATGTTTTTGCTTGTCTACCACCCTATTCCTAGTTTGAAGCTATATGGGATCAAGTATATTTGACTCTATTTTGTTGTATTTTGTGTTTGAATATGTATTTTCAAGGACAACAGCCCAAGATGCTTTAAACAGGTAAATTCTTGACATTTTTATCACTTTATTTATCATTTTGATGGATTTCAATTCATAACTAAAACTTTAGCTTTTGATTAAATGCTGATCATTTGTCAAAATCTTGTTTCCCACGCAGTTGTTTTTCTGGTGGCTTGATCCGACACCTGTTCCGGCACTCACTAAGCATGTATTGATTGGTTCAGATATTTAGGGGATTCATTTGTCCAAAATTACGCATGGATTTTATGCTTGGTCATTTCAATATGGATTATGAGCTATGAGTCATCATTCAAATGCTATGTTTCCTCCAGAAGTCGTGGCCCTAATCTCAAGCAATCTGGCAATGGCATTCCTATCATTAATCAAGAACCTAATTTCGGGCTCAATTTCTGAGCAATCGGTGGGGAATTATTCAAACGGTTCAAAACCCACTTCATAAATGGTCCCATTTACCCCTAATCACGGGAAAGTTTCAGAATTTTTGAACGAATGTGGAGAAATCCTTTCCGGAACAGACGTGGTTTTTCCAGATTTTGGTGTTGGTCGTTTTCTGGGTGGTTGCACGAATTTCTGATTTTTGGGATGGATCTTATCCATCTATTCATGTATAAATAAAGCCTTAGAAGGATGAGACGGGAGATAATACACTGTAAAACTCTGTTTTTTAATTAATTGATCGACTACTGCATTTGCTTTCTTAAAGGTTCAATTTCAAATCTAGAGGTGTTGAAGGCCAGGCCCACCTTCAACTCCGATTGTTTATGTGTAGTTTTGTTTTCTCTTCACTACTGTAAGCAAGTTTGTGTCATTTATTTTTGATATTGTTCTTCATATATATGTATGCTGGTAAGCTTTATAGACTCATGATTGAAAATATATTGATGCTTGTGTTGAATTAGTTTTGAATGTATGTAAACAAGCTTGGGTAATTTTAGTTCTAGTTGTGGATTTGATTTAGTGAACTGTAGGTTTAAATAATAACAAGAGTAGCTGAATATGCCGGATTTAAATTCTCTCTTCTTTCATTTTCAGAACTAGGTCAGGCTATAGTATTGAGGATTGAAGGGTTAAATTTCTTATTTAGGGTTTCCATAATTCACAGGGTTTACAAAGTTTAATAAGCATTTCAAGGATTTGCAGAATTTTTAGAGTTTAAAGAATTGGCAGAGTTTATAGAGTCCATAAAGGTTTTTAGAGCTTATAACGTTCATAGGATTTATCAAATAGCATATGCAGACTTGTTGTAGAAGGTTTTGATCATGTATTGCTTATTTCAAGATCTCAAGAAAGTCGAAAGAAATCAGAGAGAGGAAGTTACAGTTTATTGATATTTGGCAATGTGTCTTTGCCAGTGTATTTAGATTTCCGTTATTCAATCATTTATAACTATAGATTGAATTCAAAACCTAATGCTAAATATTGTAGATTGCTTGAATTGAATTAAAACAGAGTTTTGTTTAAACATTTCCAGTTCATTTTCATGATCATAGGGTATTGCTTCTTGTTAAAAAGACAAATTCAGTATGGTAGGTGTTTTGTGAATGATAACATTGGTATGAAGTAAGGCTCGATAATCTTCAAAGTAATAAGTTTTCAATTTGTGATAGATTTTCCTCTGATGGTAAAACAGTTTTAGAAGTCTAGTATATACAGAGCAGAGGTAGAAGCCGTGGTGAAGTTGTGTAAGGTATCAAAGATTGATCAAATATTATTTCTTCAATAGGCAAGTTTGAGGATCTCTTTTTGCAGTAAGATTTCTTTCATTGAAAATACTTGATTGCTTGGTTGTTCTTTTGAGAAATAGGTTAACATTGAGTATGGTTTGAAATTGCTTTTGTTAAATTTGGTATACCTTTGGATTGTAAACAGCACTTAAAGGATTGATTTCTTTTCCTAGATTAGGTTTAACAGTTTCAAATCTTGGTTGTTCAATAGAATAGTTCATTTTAGGAATTACATTTGTGTGTGAGTAGATTAAAGTTACCCTAGGCATGAGCTTGAAACCATTTTAGCCTGCACATATAGTGTAGTAACTCAAAGTTTACGTGTCCTGGTTGATAATTAAATTGAAGGTAAATTAATTAGTGAACATTTTACCCAACATTTACAAGACTACACAGGGTCGAATGAGTACAACTCAGTTATTACAGAATCAAGTAGCTACAAAATATCTGCTTTTGCATTAATTTCAGGCCATACTGGCCGCAAAAGTCCTGCATTACATTAACCACAACCTTAAATAATCGCAAAAACGTCTTTCATCCCATTTGTACAAGTCATAAATAGCCGCAAAACTGTCCTTTAGTCTTTTGTTGGCTCGTCCTTCCGCAGTCTTCATTGAATTGCACCTGTTCATATTTAACTCTTCTACATGCCTCTTCCACCGACTCGGATCTGCCTTTCCTCGTCGCAGCTTCCTATGCTTATGCGCTTGCGCTTCCTCCTTTACCTGCTTTTCTCCATCACGCGCTCATTTTACCTGTCTTGCACTTACGCGTCGGAATCTTCCTTGCACACTTTTCCTGTCCCAACAAAAATGTTGAACATCAGTTTTAAGACCATCCCAAAAAAAAACTTTCTTTACCCTGTGGTAGGTTTTTAAGAAACCTGAGTGACCTCCTATTAGTGAGGAGTGGAATTCAAAAAGCGCCTTTTGCTTGATCTGGAAACTCTTACCAAGATATAGGCGATCCTTGTACCATAGCAAGTCATCTTTCCACCCAAATGTATTAGAGGCACTAGGATCCTGGTGTGGCTTTTGAATGAATGTCCATATGTATTCCCCATCTTTCCATTCATCCCTTACTTCGACTATCCAATCAGGCTAGATGATCGAGATAGCATAGAGTAATGCTTCAACATCCTCATCTTTCCTGGAGAGTGCATCTATGACAAAAAAAATCTTCCCACTTTTGTAGATGATTTCAAAGTCATATCCCAAAATCTTGGCCACCCATTTGTGTTTCTCTGTTGAAGATAGCCTTTGTTCCAAGAATTATTTAAGGCTATCATGATCATTTTCAACCTTGAAATGTCTCCCCATAAGGTAGGGGCGCCATTGCTTCAAGGCATGTAGTATTGCCAACATTTCCTTCTCATATATGGGATTTCTTAAGTTCTTTCCCTTGATTAGATGACTTGTCAAGGCAAAAGGGTGTCCTTTTTGCATTAGTACAGTTCCAATTCCATTTCCTCAAGCATAACATTCCACAATAAAGGTTTTTTTGAATTCTATTGTCACCAAAACCGAAGCTTTACACATTTCCTCTTTGAGTTGTTGAAAAGCTTGAGTTGCCTCTGGAGTCCAATAAAATGCACCTTTATTCAATAATGTTGTTAGAGGAGTTGTTATTCTTCCATAGTTCTGAACAAACTTATGGTAGTACAATGTCATACCTAAGAATCCTCGAATATTCTTTTGGGTTTTTGGAATCGACCAGTCCATCATGGATTTAATTTTTTTAGGGTCTACCTTGACACCTTCATGAGATGCAATATGGCCCAAATACTCTATCTCCTTTATCCCAAAGAAACATTTTGAGGGTTTTACTTATAGTTCTTTCTCCTTTAGTAATTGTAGTGCCCTATGAACATGGTGAAGATGTTCTTCCCAACACTTGCTATAGATTAGTATATCATCAAAGAATACTAGCACAAATTTTCTAAGGAAAGTCTTAAAAATAGAATTCATCAAACCTTGAAATGTGGAAGGCACATTTGTGAGACCAAATGGCATGACAAAAAATTCATATGACCTTCATAAGTTCTAAATGTTCTTTTGGGGATGTATTCATCTTGTTACCACCTAAGTTGTACTTAGTGGTTTTTTATCAAGTGACCCTAGTGAACCGGACAAAGATGATTTGTTCGAACTTCAGAACACCTTCAGAATTGCTTCTGGGAAGTGCTTGTTGTACTATATCACATGTTCATACCCCGTAGGGGAGTTGTAAAAAAATGTTCTAGAATGGTAGTGTCTGTAAAAGACTCAGTCTCTTGGACTTTATTTGTCAATCCGATCAGCCCAGAGTGTTTTTTCCCTTGGTTATCATTGGTTGTTGAATAAACGACTGATAATTTCTGAGTTTTTCACTCAATACCTCCAAATTTGGGGTGGTCGGCTTGGCATTTAGGCCTATTGAGGTTATTAGAGTCTGTGTGTCAATGTATAAACATGCTAGGCATTATGGTCATGTCATATGAACATGTCTAAGTCCCCCTTGGTTTTAATTTTTTAATTTTTAATTTTTTAATTTTTTTTTGCTCTAGATTATATTCATTTATGAAAAATAGTGTACTTTGATTACTTTCACCATATCTTCCATATTATAAAGTCCAATTAACTTGAATACTTACCCCACGAATCCCGATTGAACCGAAAGGTGAAAGAGGATCGTGGTAGATTTAATTAGAGAACCTGTGGTTTGTTTTATTTTTGCTGCTTCATTGTTCACTGTTAATTCTTGCAAGCAGTCAATTAAAATCAACCCCCTCCTTGATTCCTCGATTGAGGTCCACTTGGACCGAAAGAGGTTCCTGGAGAGTTTTCTTTCTAAAAAAGACACATCGATTAAAATTTACTAAAAATTACAAAGACTCCGCTGTGTATGCCCTGTGTTTTCACTGCGGTTCGTCCGATCAGTCAAGCTGTATCAAAAGCAACGTGAGTGACTAGATTAATTAGGGTTCACTTTCCCCAATTAACCACCATCAGGAGAAAATCAAACGCCTCGAACAAACCGTAATCGATGGCAAAATACCCAAAGGAAGTGGGAACTCCTGGACAGTGACCTCAAGGCGCTGATCTCTGTTACACCCTAGCGGGTGTATTATGAACACAGTCTCAGAGACTCCATTTAGCCCACACATTCCATGCGGGTAGCCGTGAAGGTTTTATTTTTTGGACATACTCCAAGTACCCCTTGGGTATATCTGGAGTCCCCATTCGCCTAATTTAATCCACTCATTTTTTCATATTAACTTAAAACATACCAAGAGACAATTGCAAAACATTCACTCCAAGCACATGCAAGCACATTTAATCATTTTGCGAATCCGTTTTAAGGCACTTGTTATTTGTTTACTTCTTTCGATATATATATTGTGTGTCATCATTGTGCTTACCTGTGTTTATTTTTCATCTTGTCATCTGTGGTTCTCAATTGTTAATTTCAAAATCCTAAGCAACTTATTCAATTTAATACCATCATACTAAAGTAGTTAGCCTTAGTAACTTAATAGGGTCTACCCCCCTTGGCTTTGTTAAGAGTTGATCCTAAACGGAGGAGTCAAGAACAAGGTGACAGCCTTGACTCGAGACTTTCCCCCAAGGACACACTGAGTGGCTTGAAGATTTATGCCACGTCCCCCCCAGGTGTGTGAAAGGCGACAACACTTTTTGGCGCCGTTGCCGGGGATAAATCTTTTTATTCATGAGTACAACTTAGCTTAAATTTTTTCTAAACAACCAAAAGATAAAAAAAAATGATTGATCTTGTCTTTAAAAAACATAAAAATTAAAACTCGGTCCATCTGGCGACTCCACTGTCTAACATCCCTCCAAGAATTTCTACCCGAAGAAACCGTCAGCATTTATTCAATCCTCTCCTTGATCCCGAAAGGTTTATTAGAGAAAGATTGAATAGGCAGACTTCTCATAGAAACCTTGAAGATTTAGGAGACCAATCCCTCTCAGATATCCATCGCATATTTGTAGAGAGTTATATTCACCAATCTCAAGAAATGACGAAATTCTTCAAACCCCTTGACTTTTCTCAGATAGCAGGTGCTCCCCATGCCATTCCAAATGATGCTATCAAGAAGCTCCCCATATTTCATGGAAATAATTTCATCACTACCAAGTCTCACCTCCGAAAGTTTGAAAAGCACCTAGTCAGTTACTGCAATGATGCTGCCCATGACCATGACGATGTCAAAATGAATCTCTTTGCTTTATCCTTAGAAGATGAAGCTGGAGAATGGTACCTCAACCTAGATGATGATTCATATAGAAATCTTAGTGAATTCCAAGATGGTTTTAGAAAGAAATGGGGACAAAAGAAGGAACCAAGACATCTTCTTGATGCCCTTCATAGTATAAAGAAGATGGAGAATGAAACCATGGATTAATTCAACACTAAATTCAGGTGTGTGGTTGCAAACATTCCTAGAGACATCAATCCAAAAGATGCCTCTATCCTCATATCCTACATTGAAGCTTTCACCGGTGACTTAAGGTACCAGTTGAGAGATAAAGAGCTGGCCAATCTAAAAACTGCCCAGAAATTGGCCGAGAAAATAGAAAAGAATATGCAATATTCAGGCAAGTCCAACATTCCAGGTTACACTAGGGGAAACACTTCCTACAACAAAGAGACCAAGGGTAAAGCTGTTGAATCAGAAGAAAACGAAACTTCTAAAGATCCCATGGAAAAGGTGGCGAACATGATAAAAAACTTGGTTACTAGTCAAAACCAACAAATGGCCAATCATGCTGCACAATTGAATCACATGCACAATAGATTGATCACAATGGAAAGGAATAATCGACCTAGGAACTTTCAGCCCAAGCAAAATCAGATGTATCAGAAGAATTCCCCTCAGCAAGAGCCTAGGATTCCAAACCAGTTAGACTCAGCTAACATGGTAGAAGAAGTCATTCAATGGTGTAGACCCTGTGAACAATTCCACCAAGAAAGCACTTGTTATGTTGCAAATCAAGTCATGGAATATAGACTTCCCGAGGTCAGTAGTTAGGAAACAAATTCAAGCAAGCCTGATCATGTATACATGGTAGGCTAGGCCTACCCTTTGTCAAACTAGCATGGGAAGCAAGCCACATATTACAGTTATGAGAAGGACCTCCTTTCCAACTTCTATGGTGAAATGCCTACTCCAGAAAAAATTCAGGAAATGAAGAAGGCTAGATTCAATGGTGTAGTTTATCAAAAGAAAGAGAAGTCTTCACCAGCTAAACAGTACAAACCTAAGGTAACCACTTCTCCTCTCCCAGATCCCCCTGTTATACCAGAATCGAAGATTGACATGGGAGAATGGTTAAGTAGTGTTAAGGTTTCTGTTTATGCAACTGATATCCTTAAAATTCCTAGTCAAAAAGAAAAGTTGTTTAAAGCCGTAGAGGATAGTCAAAATAAAACTCATGATGTTTTCAAAGAGGATCTTACCCATAGTAATAATGCTATATTTGAAGAGGAACATATTGAACCTATGGATATGCCTATAGTCCTCAATAGTGTTGATCCGAAAAGAGAAGACCACCCGCCTTTTTATGTCTCTCTCTTAGTTGATAATCTTCTCCTTCATAACTGCATGTTAGATTCAGGTGCTTCATCAAATGTCACGACAAGAAAAGTAATGGAACAGCTAAATCTAAGGATCACCCGACCCTACCACAATGTTTTTGCAATGGATGCAAGAGAAGTTGAAGTGGTAGGGATAATCTTAAATCTACATGTTAAGTTGGCCAAGTATCCTGACATCAACATGTCGATGGATGTGGTAGTGATTGATGTGCCAGATAATTGGGGTATGTTGCTATCCATAAAGTGGACCGCAACTCTTGGTGGGTACATTCAAATGGATTGGACATATGCTACTATACCTATGTCGGAAAACGCTAGGGTTATACTCCATAGAGAGAAGCTAAGGAAATAGCATGTAGAAAACCCTAAAAATCCTGGAAATGAATTTGTACATTGCACTAATAACTTTGGAAACTATGCTATCTCGTCAAATTTCATGGCCCCTATTAAGGAAAACATTAAAGATGAAAAGATAGATGAGGTTTGGCAAATGTACTTTGACGGGGCTTGTTCTAAAGCCAAAAAGGGTGTGGGCATCGTGATCATTTCTCCTTCAAATAAAATCTACAACTTTGCTTTTAGGTTGGAGTTTGAAGCATCAAACAATGTAGCTGGGTATGAGGCATTGCTTCTAGGGTTAGAAACCACTAAAGACATGGGGATAAGGATGTTGAACATAAAAGGTGATTCATACATAGTCATCCTCCAGCTTAAGAATCGGTATTAGTGTAAAAGTGATAGACTAAGGAAGTATAGGAATGCCATATGGGACACCATGGAATGGTTTGATGCACTTAACATTCAAAAGATCCCTAGGGAAATGAATGGGTTAGCAGACAAGTTCGCGGTAGCAGCATCCACCCTCTAACCTTCAAATGAAATGATTAATGGGAATGGGAAAATGGAAATTAATTTTAGACCTTCAATTCCAGATAATGTAGATCACTGGCAGGTGTTTAAAGATGATGAGCAACTCTTGAGATTCATCCATAATCTCCAAGAGTTTGAATGTTGCAAGATCAGTTATCAGCAGGAGGGTAAAGAGTATCAGGAATGCAAGGATAATGAAAGGAATCACATCCCGAGTACCATTATAGCTTTTGAAAATCTGTTTGATCGACAAGATCGTCATAAAAACAAAAAAGAAGCAATAAAAATAAGGGATTATATGGAAATAAACATAGGAACAAATAAAGACCCCAAGTTAATAAAAATTGGAAAAGGAAAGGAACAGTTTGATCAACTTAATCAAAGAGTATAGAGATGTGTTGCCCTTTAGTTATGATGAGCTTAAATCCTATCGGGACGATGTGTTTCAACACACTATTCCCCTCACAGAAGAGGCTAAGGAGGTCAAGCCTTTTCGACAAAAACTTAGGCGAAGAAATCCTAAGTTGGCCCCCATTGTGCAAAAGGAGCTTCAGAAGATGTTAGCAGCAGGGATCATAGCACCTACAAGACATTCATCATGGTGCTCCAACTTGGTTGTTGTTAAAAAGAAGAATGGGTCAATTAGAATATGTATAGATTTCAGAAATCTAAATACATCATGCCTTAAAGATAATTACCCATTTCCCGACATGGAAACATTGCTTCAAAGAGTAACGAGGTCAGGAATGATGTCCATGTTGGATGGCTTTTCTGGTTATAACCAAGTGTTGGTAAATAAAGAGGATCAACATAAAACTACTTTCACCACACCTTGGGGCACCTATAAATTTTTAAGAATGCCTTTTGGATTATTGAATGTTGGTGCCACCTTCCAAAGAGCCATGGATTTTGCCTTCAAAGAACTTATAGGAAAAATAATCGAAATATATCAAGATGACTTAATTATTTTCTCAAAAGAAAGATCTGACCACATAAGTAATCTTAGGCAGGTTTTCATAAGATGTCGGAAATATGGTATTTCTTTAAACCCTTCCAAGTCAATATTTGGGGTTGATGAAGGCAAGTTGTTGGGACACATCATTTCTAAGGATGGTGTCAAAGTCGACCCTGAGCAAGTTGAAGCCATTAAGAAAGCCCCCTTGCCTCAGAATCTTAAAGCTCTCCATTATTTCAATGGTCAGATTAATTTCATATGGAGATTCATCCCAAATTTAGCAGAACTAATGAAGCCTCTACAAAAGTTGTTAAAGAAAGATGCTAAATTTGAGTGGACGGATGAAGGGAAAGATGATTTCAACTCTATCAAATATGCCATATCCAAGTCCCCAGTCTTGATCAGTCCATATTATTCCAAGGAATTTCAGATATTTTCCTTTGCCACAAAGGACACCATTGCTGGTGTTTTGCTTCAAAAGAATAAGGAGGGACAAGAGCAACCTATAGCCTTTACGAGTAGAGCCTTGCAACATTCAGAGTTGAAGTATACCACCATGGATAAATAGGCTTATGATATTTTCAAGTCCCTTAAACATTTCAGAACTTATGTAGGATACTCCAAAATCATTGGGTATGTGCCCCATGCAGCTGTCAAGGATATCATGTCTCAACAAGATTGTCTAGGAATCAAGGGTAAGTGGGTTTCAAAGATTCAAGAGTATGATTTAGAGATAAAACCTACTAAGTTAACTAAGGGACAAGGTCTTGCAAAGATGTTGACCCAAGGAAATGAAAAGGCCTTAGGAATAATCTGCAAAAAAAGTGATCCAGAACAATGTGTATCAGACAAGCTTTAGAGATTAGAGCAGCAAACTTGGTATACCGACATCATATTTTTCCTCTGTAACCTTACATTTCCTGATCACCTACTTGGCCATAAAAGAAGAGAATTAAGGTTAAAAGCAACTAAGTATTGTTTAGCAAAAGATGGTTTGGGTTGGAGAAACCTCGATGGTTTGATACTTAGATGTGTCGATGAACTTGAGTCCAAAAAACTCATGGTTGAGTTCCATGCAGGATTTTGTGGTGGACATTTTGTAGAAAGAACAACCGCCCATTAAATCCTTAGAGCAGGCTACTATTGGCCGAACCTTTTTTCAGATGTGCATAAGTCTGTCAGAGTTTGTCCCCAGTGTCAGTTGTTCACTGGAAAGCAGCAAATGAAAGCCTTTTCTTTAAACCCAATAGTAGTCCAAGCCCCTTTCCAGCAGTGGGGGCTTGATTTCATCGGTAAGTTCAAGGATAACTCGAGCAATGGTTATTCTTGGATACTCACTGCCACTGATTATTTCACCAAGTGGGTATAGGCGATACCCACCAAGAAGGCAACCGATGCTGTAGTCATGGATTTCTTAGAAGATAAGATTATCACAAGATTCGGTGTGCCATCCAGAATCATCATAGATAATGGACCGTGTTTCGTTTCCTCTGAGATGTCATCCTTTTGTTTCAAGTACGGCATTGTCCTATCCCATTCATCCAATTACTATCCCCAAGGAAATGGTCTAGCTGAGTCAAGTAATAAAAACTTAATTACCATAATCAAGAAAATTGTGGGTGATAATAAAAAGGCTTGGGATAGCAAGATCAAGTTAGCATTATGGGCCGATAGAATCACAAAGAAAAGTTCAACCAAAAGGAGCCCTTTTGAACTTGTCTATGGCCTAGATGTCACCTTACCTGTCCACTTAAAGCTTCCAGTGTATCGGCTTCTCCAGACCTTCAGCTCATATCAGGTTTCCATTCAGAACAGAGTCAACCAGTTGATTCAGTTAGATGAGAGTAGAAGAAATTCCCTTGACCAAAGTATCAGAAATTCAGACAAAGTCAATAGAAACTTTGATAGATATACCTGGCCTGGATCCTTTCAAGTAGGGAACACAGTCTTGCATTGGGACAAACGGTGGGAGAAACCTAGGAAACACGGAAAGTTCAACAGCTTATGGTTGGGGCCATATATCATTGATGAAGTAGCACGAACAAATTCTTTCTATCTAAATGACCTAGAAGGAGAAAGGTTAAGCCTACCAGTGAATGGATTTCTCCTCAAGATGTTCTTCGTTGAGATGGTTTGATGCCTTTATTGGCATCGGTGGTTTCGAGGCCAATTTCTAAATTTTTCCCTGCATGTATTTTTAGATTTCATGTATCATATTGGTGTATTATAGATGTTTTGTACCATGGTACTAACCTTGGAATTTTTCTTTCGTATATTAGTCTTGTGAAATATTGTTTTTTTTGTACATCATAGACTAATTATGTACATTAATCTGCTTTTATAGTTGGTTTCTTTTATATACATATTACTGACAAGCTTTAATTGCTATGCAGGACCTAGAGATTCTGGAGTTCTCACATCCTCTTCTTTGATCAGAAGATTAGTCAGAGTATGTGTCCCTAGATGGAGCCAGATGTTACCACCTAAGTTGTACTTAGTGGTTTTTTATCAAGTGATCATGGTGAATAGGACAAAGATTATTTGTTCGGACTTCAGAAGACCTTCAGAATTGCTTCTGGGAAGTGCTTGTTGTACTATATCACATGTTCATACCCCGTAGGAGAGTTGTAATAAAATGTTCTAGCATGGAAGTGTCTGTAAAAGACTCAGTCTCTTGGACTTTATTTGTCAATCCGATCAGCCCAAAGTGTTTTTTCCCTTGGTTATTTTTGGTTGTTGAATAAACAACGGATAATTTATGAGTTCTTCACTCAATACCTCCAAATTTGGGGTGGTAGGCTTGGCATTTAGGCCTATTGAGGTTATTAGAGTCAGTGTGTCAATGTATAAACATGCTAGGCATTATGGTCGAGTCATATGAACATGTCTAAGTCTCCCTAGGTTTAATTTTTTTTAATTTTTAAAGTTTTTTTAAAGTTTTAATTTTTCCAAAACTAGGCTATTTTTTTATAGTCTAAATGGAAAAATTGGTTTCGTAATAAAAGTGGGCTCATAAATCAGTTTCAGTCATGGGGGTGCTCATTTTCTAACTCAGAGCACCCGGTAAACCCATAAATCCACTTTTCCTAAGTTTTGAGTGATTTTCCCATCACTTAGGTCAGAAAACCCTAAAAATCAAATATTGATTATTTTAATTGATAAATTAATTAAATAATGGAGAAAATCCAAATTCCTAAATCAGTGGGATTTGCTCCGATTTGACTGAAATCAGTCTCGTCTGCTTTGGATTGACTAGAGTTGACCATGCCTTGATTGAAGGAGTTGATCTGGGCTAAAGAGGGAGTGCACCACAGCATGCATCCTTGGGATTTGTGCCCTCTCTCTCTCCTCCACACGTGTGGGCTCATCTGGATGTGGTTTGGTTGATGTTTCAGTTAACCGATTGATGTGTCAATCCGATTAGCACTCTGTTTGTCAGTTACACTCAGATCAGACTCAGTTAGACTCGGATCAAGCTTAGCTTGACTCCTCATGCAGTTGCAGTCCCTCTCTCTTTGGGAATTGCGCCCCCTCTAGGCTAGGGTTTCAGTTTTTTCTATAAATAAAGCATAGTTTCCTCCTTTCCAAGCTAGTTAGTGTTGGATTGAAGAGTTGTTGCTATTGTAATGTTGCTATATTTTTCATTAAAATAAAGAGAAGCTTTGGAGGCAATATGGTGTCATGTTACTATGTGTGGATGAGTATTGCCATGTTTTACTGAGATAACATGTATTTGTGTTCATAACTTGCTTATTTTGATATTGTGGATCTAGTGCTAAAAGATTGATAATAAGTTTATTATGATATTGATAGCAAAGGAATTTTTTAATAATTTTATTGGCTATCTCTTTTTCTTGTATGCATGTCTAGAGATCTAGATTTAACATGATTTATAAGATTATATGCATGTTATTCTAATATCTCTGTTTATGTATTAATAGGATCTCACAAGCATCTTGGAAAGCCTTTGGATTAGTTGCAGGTTCCTATCTTGGAGAGGGTGCTGATCTAGTTTTCTTCCTCACTTTCTCCAAACTTTCTCAAAGGAATAGTCCCTCTACATTCCACTGAAAAGCTCCACGGTTGATCTTCATGGCTACAGACTTGCCTTCTTCTCTTTCTCCTCTTAAAATTTAAGATATACTCGGTTACTTGGTTCATATCTTTGATTTGTTTAGATCTATCATCTTAGAATGAAATTTAACATATATCTATCTTCTTAAAGCTCATAATCTAGATCTTGTTCTTAAAAAAGGTTTCATAAGCATTCTAGATCTAGCTTTAGGGAAATCATCCTTTTTTGCACGGTATTTTAAAGAAAATCTGCAGCTTACATGCATTAGATTTATTTTTCATAATTTAAAAGATGAATCCAGCATTCAGTTCACATCATATTGGCTTCCCAAGAGGCAAGCCAAGATCCCAAGAAAAGCTTGCTTTCCTGGGTTCCTTTTTCACCTTTTTTTAATTGGTTTTAACTTAGTTATTTTCGGTTAAAAGTGTGTTGACCCAAAGGTACTTTGAAAGTGCTTTTGGGCATATTTAAGTTTAATAAGCTTGCTGGTTTTTATCAGGTATAACATAAAAGAGGAGGAGGTGATGTCCGAGAAGTAATTTTTGGGCCATCCGGAACCCCCTATGGGTCTCCCCTTTTTCCCAAAATCTTTAATTTTTTGCACTTTGTAAGCTCTTGGGTTTGTTCTATATAAGAACCAAGAGGAATTATATCAATTTTCTGATATTGTAACCGCTGGTAATAAAAAATAATTTCAAATAGGCTCATCATATATTCCATATTATAAAGTCAAAGTAACTTGAATACTTACCCCATGAATCCCGATTGAACCAAAAGGTGAAAGAGGATCATGGTAGATTTAATTAGAGAACCTATGGTTTGTTTTATTTTTGTTGCTTCATTGTTCACTATTAATTCTTGCAAGCAGTCAATTAAAATCAACCCCCTCCTTGATTCCCCGATTGAGGTCCACTTGGACCGAAAGAGGTTCCTGGAGGGTTTTCTTTCTAATAAAGACACATCGATTAAAATTTACTAAAAATTACAAAGAATCCGGTGTGTATGCTCTGCATTTTGGCTGCAGTTCGTCTGATCACTCAAGCTGCATTAAAAGAAATGTGAGTGACTAGATTAATTAGGTTTCACTTTCCCCAATTAACCACCATCAGGCGGAAATCCAACACCTCGAACAAACCGTAAGCGGTGGAAAAATACCTGAAGGAAGTGGGAACTCCTAGAAAGTGACCTTGAGGTGCCGATCTCTATTACACCCTAGTGGGTGTATTATGAACACAGTCTCAGAGACTCCATTCAACCCACACATTCCTTGTGGGTAGCCATGAAGGTTTTATTTTTTGGACATACTCCAAGTACCCCTCGGGTATATCTGGAGTTCCCCTTCGCCTAATTTAATCCACTCATTTTTCATAATAACTTAAAACATACCAAGAGACAATTGCAAAACATTCACTCCAAGCACATGCAAGCAAATTTAATCATTTTGCGACTCCATTTTAAGGCACTGGTTATTTGTTTACTTCTTTCGATATAAATATTGTGTGTCATCATTGTGCTTACTTGTGTTTATTTTTGATCTTGTGATATGTGGTTCTCAATTGTTAATTTCAAACTCCTAAGCAACTTATTCAATTTAATACCATCATACTAAAGCAGTTAACCTTAGTAACTTAATAGGGTCTACCCCCCTTGGCTTCGTTAGGAGTTGATCCTAAACAGAGGAGTCAAGAACAAGGTAACAGCCTTGACTCGAGACTTGCCCCCAAGGACACACCAAGTGGCTTGAAGATTTATGCCATGTCCCCCCCCCCAGGTGTGTGAAAGGCGGCAACACATCCTTCATTAGAATCTGATGATACTCAGAACAAATATCCAACTTTGTGAAGACAATTCATCAATGACAGGAATGGGAAACTAATCTTTAATGGTGATCTTGTTGAGCTCTCTATAATCAGGACACATACTCCCTGATCCACCTGACTTGGGTACCATTACCACTGGTACAAAGTAAGAACTTTGGCTAGGCCTAATTATGCCATCATATAACATATCAGCAACCATACGCTCAATTTCACTCTTCTGGCTATAGGGATATCGGTAAGGCCTAATGTTAGGAGGAACACTGCCTGGAATTAAGTGGATAGCATGATCAAAGTCTCGAATAGGTGGAATACCTTTGGGAATTTATGCAAATACCTTGGAATGCTTATTAATGACCCTTTGGAGATCTGGGGAGATAGGGAACTTTAAGGTTTGAACATCTAATGAGTGTAATTGTGCAACTACACCTTGATGTCCCTTTTTCAACAACTTTGTCATACCATTATAGATTATCACCTTGATTGGTTTTCTTGTGATACCATTTAACCCATATTATTTTCCCTCCCATGAAAAGTTTTTGAAAATTAAAAGCCATTGTTCCCAGTGATTGTAACCATTGGACACCTAATACAACATCACCCCCATCCATTGGGATAGCAATAATTGGACTATTCAATACATATTTCCCCATAGAAAGATTGATATTATGGCATTTCCTTGAGAAATTATAGTTCCTCCATCTGCAATAATAACTTGAAACTCTGGTGTTGGATATAGAAAGCAATTAAGAACTTTGACTAATTTATAGTGAATGAAATTATGAGCACTACCGGAATCAATTAACATCGTTACCTTCTTCCTTTTTATGTATCCTTCGATCTTGAGAGTTTGAGGAGTTCTGATTCCATGCAATGCATGATAAGATATGGTGGGAGTAATTTCTTCTAAAGTATCCTCTTTTATTTCTTCTGAAGTTGCCTCTTCTTGAGATGCTTCCTATTCTTTTGGTTCTTCCTCTTCACAATCTATATAGAATAATTTCTTCTCATCGCACTTATGTCCCTTACTATACTTGTTGTCACAATTAAAGGATAATCATTTTTCTCTTCTTTCATCTAGTTGTTAGGGTGTCAACCTTTGTAGTGGTTTAGAAGAAGGAACCTTATTTTCTATGTATGTTTTTGAGAAGGGATTTCTAGTAGTAATTGCCATATTTTCACTTTCAATCTTCTTTGCCATCATGAAAGCCTTCTCTCGGGATGATGGTCAAAGAGACACAACTCATGTTGAATGTTATGTTTCAAGATTCTAATAAAGAGATCTAACAAATTATCTTCTGAAATATTCTTCACTCTAAGACTTAGCTGCTGAAATTGCTTGATGTGCTCGGTAACTGGACCTTTTTGCTTGAGATTTACCAACTGGCTAAACAAGGTGTTCTTATTTATATCCCCATAATGTGCAATCAATTCTTCTATGAATATATACCAAGAGATAATATAGTCTTTTTTATGGTCACAAAGCCATTGGTACCATACAAATTGATCAGGTTCTAAATTTAAGGATACAATAGTTACCTTTTGCAAAATGGGCACCTGGTGTAGATCAAAGAATTGCTCCATCTGAAAAATCCACGTGATTGGATCCTTGCCATCAAAATTTTTCATGTCAATCTTGGGGATAAAGTAGTTCCTTGGACCTGAATTGATCCCATGATGTTGTAGTGAATCTTCAACTTTTGAGGACTCCAACTTCCTACTCTCCAATTATTTTTCAATTTTCTCCAGGTGTGACTGGAATAAGTCATGTTTGTCCTCCTTATCCTCTTCTTGAGAAGATACATGAGGAATAAAGTTATTTTTTATATCCTTCATCAATTCCTTTAATTCTTAAAGATATTCTTTTCTAGTCATCCCTTTGAGACCCTCTTTACTAGCCGTCTTCTTTTCCAATTTAACTAAGTTGTCAATTTCACATTTCCTTTAATCATATCTTCCAACTTGGACACTCTAAAAGATATGTCTTCCATTTCATCGTATGTCAAGGATGAATCCTCTAGGGGTTTGAGTGGGGTGTGATTCTTTCCACTTCCTTTTGGTGGAATTTTGAACAATAAATATGTATCTCACCCTAGGGTTTACCACAAATAGATCCCTCTACTCAAAGTTATTCAAATGCAAAATGACGTACCTTTTTAAACCCTGAATAGATGACTATTTTTTGGTTGACTTGTAACTAACATAAAAATTGAATTTCAACTCCTCTGGGTCTGAAACTTCGGCATGTGGTACCATGATGTATCCTCTTTCTAATACCATGGGTATGACCTAATTTGAATGTGCCAGCAAAAATTTATTGCAAATATCCCAAAGCTTCTTAATTTTGGCCTATCCAGAAGAGCAAACTTGTACTATATGCCACATGTCCAATATTTCTTTTATGTAGCTAAAAATTATACCACAGATACCATGTTCTATCTTCTTTCAGATGCAACTAGTCTCACTCAATTTGGATCGTGGATGCCTTAAATATGACCTTTTTCCCTATAACTCATGTTTTAGACTAGGTTTTGGACTAGTCAAAAACCCTAGATTCCTCCGCAATTATCTCCCAAACTATAAAGGATAAAGATTTGAATTTAGGACTGGAGATATTTCAGCCTGTTTTAGAAATGTGTTTTTAACCTTGATCTATGATTCCAAGTAGAAAAAAAATTGTAGAAAAAATTCCAAGATTACTTGTTTTGCATATGCCAGTCCCGAGGAAAGAGCTCTGATACCAAATTTTATGCAACCAAGTCCCAGAAATAACATAAAATAACATAAATATACCAAAAGAGAGTAATCAATGCCTTAATAATGAATAACAAAGATAAATAACAATCCTCTTCTAGGATTCCCGCACGGGTGTGGCTCATTAGCAGTTCACTTGATATGAAGTCACATGTTCTAAATTGGAGGTCACGAGTTCAAATCACACCTAGATTTACTCATGTCCCATGCTTGCGGGGTGTGTGGGGAACCTATGGTAGAGGGATTGGATCTATGGACCCTGTGTCATGCGAGTACCATCCCAGTCTCCAGTTGTTGATTCCCTTAGCACAAAAACAAAAACAAAAAGCAATCCTCTTCTAGGGAGGAACCTCCTTACACAATCTACTTGTGTACTCAAGACAAGACAATATCCAATGATGACTAAAATGAGAATATATCCTTCCTATATATAGGAGACAAAGGTGTACAATAACAACTAATAGACCCAATCTGACATAAATAATATGTAATGCACCATAATATAGGGGGTAATGCGCTACACTAGATGGGGTAATGTGCCATGATTAAGGGCTTAACACAAATAATTCTAGAAATGAAATATTGATAAATAGAAAAATAAGTTTATGTATACATAATAATGTGTCACAAAATTGTTGCTTCTATGTGGAAGTATGAAAGTGGTGCCCATAAAGAAATGCATGCTAGATTTGGATGGACAAAATAGATAACCAATTATATGTTGAACTTTCATGTTCTAAGTCTTCAAGATTAAAGATGCATGCATTTTTTTCATTTTGAAACAATGTTGTTCTTCTTATCTATTATCTCATATTTTTCTTCCTGTAGTTACCGCTTGAGAGGGAATACCAGAGAAACCAATGCATCACTTTAACAATGATAATAAAGAGTGGTGTTGGTGCAACCCACCAACAAAGCCTCGTTGACAGGGGTTCCAGCTCTGTCGATGTCCTACATCGCGATCTCCCTGAGCACTGACCGAAACAGGTTTTACCCTACCCAACAACGTCTGCAAAGCAGATGAGGTCTCACCCGAGGCGTTCAAGGGAGAGTTGTCAGAACCGAGTTTTCGACAGTGGGGAAGGAGGACATGGGGATCCGACTGGGGTAAACCACGACTTATGCGATCACCCTATCTTACCACAGCATTAATCATGAAATACCATACCACATTCAACAATTGCAGAGATTTACCGAATCGCATTAACAAAGCAAGGAGAAACTAAGTCGCATCATTGTATCAAAAGTAGAATCATAGCATCATAACAAATATACATAAATCGCATTGCATCATTATAATAAAAGCAATACCGTTGCATCATAATAGAAATCAGATGTAGATTGAACCATACTCAGCACATCTTATATTAATCTTGTGTGAACATGCCACATTACATCATCCTTCTCCAAAACCGAAGAGTTCATCAAAAGGAACCCAGACAAAATCGCAGTGAAGACAGAACAATCCCTAGCATGGAGTGCGCCAGTTATAATGCTAAAATCATGTTTATTTATCATTACAAAAGTGGATCTATAAATAGGCTTACGCCTTTTCCTCAAGGGTCCACTATTAACTAATTTCTAACCGCTACTGACCTATTACAACAAAATTAGGTCCACATATATATATATATAATATTAAAAAAGTGGTTACTTCTTCGCTTCTTGCGCGGTGCCGTGTGAGCTTGCGCAGTTGCCGTGATGCTGCGCAACTCACTCGCCCCAACCCCTTGCCAATAGGCCCCCAACACAGTTTTGTGGCTCGTCCTCGAGCCACGTCAAGTTGACAAGGTGTAGGCAATAGTCTTATCCTTAAAATCAACAAATTGTTGGGCAACTTCCTGAACTTGGAGTTGCACTTTAGCAACGGTATTCTGACAATTGCTCATCGTTTGCTGAACTGGGTGCTCCTCAGTAGCCTTGCTATCGACCATTTTCCAACTCTCCTGAATAGCCTAAAGTGTGGCAATAGCTTTAACATCCAATTGGTCGCCAATATCTTGTAATTCATCAAGCTGCTCTCGACGCTTTTGCTGGTGCTCTTGGGCACGGGCAGCGTGCTGCTGGAGATCCTTCATGTGATGTCCCAAGTCTGGTGTACAGACTTGAAAAGTCTTCAATTCTGTAAATTATATTAAAATTTCTGAAATTTAAGGGGTTCACACAGAACCATCTTGGATTGGGAAAATAAGGGGTTTCTTCTGGGAAATTTTGCAAGAAAAAGGAGTGAGAACTGGACAGCAAAATAAGAGATGTAAGACATGGAATTTCCTCTCCCCTAACACATTTAGATCTGGTTCCATTTAGGTTTCAGATTCCGCACCGCGGAAACCTACTACCACGCTTCTGGGCAGCCAAACCGTGAAACTAAGTCGAGTAGTTCGGTCTGTTTCAACCAGGGGTTTCTGGAAAATTGCATAGGTTTGTTCCAGAATTAATATATCATAAATAATGGTTTATTAATTTTAATAGCAGATCAGAGGCAAAGGAAAATATTCTGCAAGTTGTAAAGGTGAGACTAGCTCGTCGGGCAGCTCACTAGCTCCATATTCAATCCTTTACAAATAGGGTAAGGGAGGTTTAGATTCTCTATTTTGGACTTGGGGGACTTAAATATGTCTATTAATGACTCATCAGAAAAATAATGGAGTTATTTGGAGTCATACAAGTCGAAATATGGGAGTTACAGTAAAACTAGTTATTTTCCAATGCAAATCTAGAGTAGGTTGACTTAAAATGAGTAAATCTCAGCCATTTCGAAGAAGATTGGAATAAAAATCACAGAGAATGTTTATGATATCATATCACAGCCAATAAACTTCAAATTTCTCTCATCAATTAACTATAACACTCTCTTCAACATTGTGCATCATTACAATGTATTTTATTGACATAATACAAGGAAGGGCATGGAGGTTTGAACCATTAGATATTGAAAAATATTGGACCTATTAATGAAATATGATGTGCAGTAATGGATGGCTGTAGGCTGCTAACAAATCCTGAATCAACTCAAGGTGGCTGCTCCATAGCTCCAATGTAACCTGCAATGAGAAGGGGAGAAGAGGGGAGAGGAGAGAGGGAATGAGAACCTTGGGGCGCATCTCCCAAGAACCTGAGGCACAACACTCAGCAAGGAATCATTAGCTTCATAATAAACATCCAAATTGAGAAATGGAGCTCCAATTGCCTTTAAATAAACCTGGGCGACTTGTTGAGCAAGTCAATCACTTGTTAAGCAAGTTACCACTTGCTAAACCCTAACCCCAGCCACAAATTCGCCCTCCTTGAATAAATTAGCATGTGTAAGACAATAAATATGTTTCCCTTTCATCCACCTTCATCCAATTTGGAAACTTTGCTTTCCTTGAACCGTAGTTGCTATTTTTCCTTATGACAGCTTTTCTTGGATTTCCTATTTTTATGACTGAACTCCAAAAAGGAAATTGCACCCTCCTTTGTCAATTGTTGCCTCTTTTGTATTTGACTACTTTTTTCATATATTTTGGCACTTTCCCTTTTCATGTCTGGTTGATTTTGTCATACGGTTTCTAATTTTCTCTTGGCAAGTTGGCTTGTCCAAGTGGCCCTCCTGTTAATGGAAACTTATTTTCCACCTAATTAATTTCATAATAAGATTTAATTACAATTAATATACCAAGTACATGCCTCCTAAGTGACATTTAAATAAAATATCCTAGGTTAATTTATTTAATGCATATTTTGACCCCCTTGGTGCTAGGAAATGTCAACACTTCTAGCGATCAAAATGTGGGGATATGACAGTCCTCCCCTCCCAAGTCTGCTTGCCCTCAAGCAGAAGCACCACCGAGTGCTGCAAATTTTTCCACCATGTTTATGCTGCACCACTCTGATCATAGTCATTTCCCTTATACCACTTCCTTTAGAAAAATTTCTAACCCAGTTAAGGTAGCTGAGTAGAATTCCCAGATCCCACTGCCTCCTCTGTAAAGACCCAAATTTTTCTGCCACCTTTTGAACTATGTCATTCCTAAGAATGTCGAGATCCCATGGTTTTATCTGCCTCCTTCCACCCATCAGTATAAACAACAAAATTTTATCATTGTAGAGGATGAAAATGAGGTCATGAAAATCATACCACCATACTGGAAGCTCATCTCTCCCCATGCCAAACTGAAATTTTTTTAAACTCTCCCACCAAACATGGAATTCCTTAATGTGGGAACAAATCATCTTGAGCCTCTCTAAAGTATGAAAATCCATGTGCAAGCTAGCACTGGAACTCATGTCACTATTGTTATGAATACACAGGAGGTTATCCCATGCTCCTCCATGTATACTGAAAGCATCATATAGCAGCCATACATTCTCATGCCATTGCTCATACAATTTCTTTGATGTGTCCAATGTCTCTCCATTAATACAAGCAAGATGTTTACCCTCCAGTGCACACATCCCAATTATGTGTCTAGCCACCCAATCAATGGACAGATAGACTTTCATGCTAAATGATTCAGGTGGGAATAATTCATCTACTACTAATTCACTTGTCAAAGCACATGGTTTGACCATCAATACCTCAACTGGAAGAGTGGAAGTATCATGCTCCTCTTATGGCATCAACAGAAAAAATCCTTTCACCCAATTTTCATCCCCACATGATGTGACTGAAATAGAAGTGTGGGGTGAATAATTGCGAGCCAAATCCCTACAATGCTCATCAATCAAGATAATGGATCCACAAATTTCTCCATTAGTTTTCTGAGTGACAGTGTGATCATGTGCCTCCTCTAAAATTGTACAACATTTTCCTAGAGGAAACTCATAATCTCTTAGGAACCATGCAAGTGCTTGATCTTCATATTGCTTGACCTCAAACTCCTCAAGCACATGCAAATTGGAATGCACCTCATGTGCATGTGTATGGGAGGTATATAATAGCTGAAAAATAAGTCTTTGTTGCTGTTCACATGTCAAGACAATGTCAGTCACAACAAAAAAATTATTGCAGAAATAAATAAAAATTTACCTCCCAAGGTCTTCATTCCAAATATGTCTCTACCCACCCAATCAATGGATGAATAAGCACTTTTATTTGCTGATCCATATGGAATGTGATCGTCCATATTTCTAGTAGAGAAGAACACTTCATCCTTCCCCTCAACCTGAATGAGTGATTGTCCAATATTCTCTTCCTCATAGCTTTTCATAAGCACCTGCAAATCTAAGTGCATCTCATGATCCACCATCTCATGAGATTCCTCCCTTTGTTCAAGAATGCAATCAGCCTTGTGAATATGGCTTAATGGTGTGTAGGAGGGTAGGTAATACCTGTGCAACTTCTCATGAAGTTTCTCTATCTCCATCTTGGATTCTTGGAGTGCACATTGAGTGCTCTTCAAGGAATCTTGGGTGGTCAACAAATCTTGTGAGAGCTTGCAAATTTCTTCTCCATCCTTCAAGGATGCCCCATGCAAGACATCAGCAAGCTCAATCAAATCATCTCTATCAGAAATCAATTGTAGGAATTCCCCTTGTATTGTAGACAATGCCTTCTGCATCCCCTTCTTGGATTCAAGAGAAGATTGATCTTCCGATGAAGCAGCTATCCAACATTGGTGTGCCACTGAAGAATGTATGTCTTGGAGAAGGTGTAAAGCCTTTTGAATCTTCTTTTCATCCATTTTCAAAGGCCAAGGAAACGAGTGGGGTTCTTGAGGAAAATCACCCCCTTCTTCTTTCCTGCAATTTTCTTGATGTGACTTGCACTTCTCTTTTGGAATCTTTATTTCTTCTTTCCCATCTGCAATACTAGATGGCTCATAGATCTCCACAATGGTGATAGTGGGATTGGGATTCTCAATGAGTTCAATCCTCTCCTATGATGTGGATGCAACTTCATCATGCTAAAAGAGAGTCCAAAATTCAGAACTGTGTGCATCCCTTTGCACCAGATTTTTCTCCTTCAGATTTCCTAGTCCACACCTAAATAGTGGGGGCTTGTCTTCCACTTCTTTGGGAAATTCAAAGGATGAATATAGATATGATATTTCTTCTTCTTCTGGATCTGATCCAAAATATTCCTTCACCATATTATCTCCATTGACGCCCTCACCCTTATTTGCATTGATTGTGTGATCCATAACAAATAAACTAGGAGTCAATTTATCTCCCTCGCAATTGGCCTTCCTCTTGCAGTCCTGAGATGCAAGTGGAGAATTTTTGTCTTTCCATGGATCAGATGGATGTAAATGAACATTACTACTGCAAAAATAATAACCTTCATCACACATGTTCTTCACCTTATCCTCTTCTTGTACATACACTATGGAGGCATGTTCTTCCACCAAAATTCCTGCTTCACACCCAAGCAATGTGGTCTTGCTTTCTTCTTGCGTATGTGGCTCCCGAGGTGACTGTAACTCTAATTTGTAATCATATTTTGGATCTAATCCAAAAGATATATCTTCATCCATAAATAATCCAACAAATTTAGCAGTGATTTGAAGATCACCCACCAAGAAGCTTGAAGTGCATTCCTCTTCATTCTCTTCTTGGAGTAATGGGAAACAAGCAAGATCTTCTGGAGCATATTCTTTCAAAAAACTTGAGGTTTTTCCTTCTTGAATGGTACTATGATCATTACTTGCAAATAATCTTCTTGAAGAAAATCCAAAGAATCTCAGAATGCTTGAGCATGCTGATGGATTTGACGACTCTTCACTTTTTCTTTCTTCTTCCTCCTCATTGCTCAGAGAGGTGGAACAACTTTGTTCCTTTATGGATGATTTGTTTCTATTTAAAGAGTAATCATCTGCATTCTTAGGCTCAAATACAAATCTACAATAAAAATAATCTTTGAGAGGAATGGATTTACAAATCACTTCCCCCGAGGCAAGATACTCTTTGTAGTGGTGGGGCAAGTTTTCAGCTGCATCTATCATCTATTTCTACGTGGTGAATGTTGATTTGCTAAATCCATCCACAGCTTCCATTGCCGGTTAAACCAGTATCTGCTTTAAGAGGGATCTACGTCGTACCTCGAGGGATATGTTTTGGAGGCCCTCAGTAAAAGAAATCAGTGACTGGATTGAAGATACTTATCTGAAATTTGCTGAACAAGAAAATAAAGATCCTCGTCGTAGCTCATACGACTTCTTGCAAAGGTACGTTTTTACTGATATTTATGAAATTTTCTTTGGTAGTATCCACATAGAATTGCACCAGTGGTTATCCAGGTTGACAGAAAGAAAGACAAACTTCAAAGAAGATCAGTTTCCTACCTGGACCCCAGAAAGAATTAAGCTGTTGAAAAGAGTGAACAACGCGGTATCAAGAGCTGTTGACTTCTGGACAACGCGAACCCTTGAAGCATTTGTGACGGAGTTCACCATCGACACACATACTTCTTTCAGTGAAGCAGAAAGACAGTTTTTCAAAGGACCAAGGGGTAAGTACCTAAATTCATTAAGTCTAAAAATTAAAATGCTCTTGGTTGAGAAACGCATATTTTTTATCGAATCAGATTGCTAGATTTATTGTTACTAACCTATGTTTGGAAGCGAAAGTGACTTCGACGAGCAAAGTGGTTTGCTTCGAAGCGGTAAAAGATACAAGATAACTTTTGGATCCTATACCCTAGGCCAGAATACCAATTATACCTCATTGAGTCAAGAAGAGTCTGATTCTGAAGAAACCCCTTTTGTTAGAAACCCTCCTGTAACTCCGCAGCAAAGACCTGTTATCCCTAAGATCCCGTCGCAGTCTGAAAGTAACCCTGACCCTAGTAGTCCTGTCGCAGGTCAGTCTACCTCAGTAAGTTCCCCTCCCCTTGTTGTTAGTCGCCCTCCTCCCCCCCCTCGATCCAATATGGCCCATGTGAATAATGATATCAAACTCCCAGTCTTTAAAGGAATTGGATCAGAGGATCCAGAGCAGTTTTGGTTCTTATGCGAAGCTGTTTGGACTGCTAAGAATATTATGGATCAAAATACAAGAAGAGCGCAGCTAGTCACATCTTTCAGAGACCGAGCTTTGACCTGGTTTATGAAGTTTTCTAGTACTCAGAACTATATACTGGATGATATTAAGAAAGCAATGATCAAATAATTCAAGAAGCCTAAATCAGAGTCACAGTGTATAACTGAACTGAAAGAAATTCAGCAGAAGTGAGGTGAATCAATTTGGGACTTTGATCAAAGGTTCAAGGTTCTGTTGGATCAAGTTAGTTTTACTATTGGACCATAACAACATAAAGAATGGTTCATTGCAGCATTATTGCCTCATATCAGGACTCCAGTTATGCAACAGAAGGTTGCTGATCAGCAAGAGGCGTTGGAAATTGCTATGAAACTTGAAACAACTCTTGTCGGAGATAATTCCGGAATAGCCCAAATACAGGCGCAGTTAGCAGAAATGGATTTGGAGCTTCGCGACATGAAAAAAGGGAAAGCTACTCGTGAAGAGGTTTGGTGTACACGATGTAAGACAGAAGGTCATGACAAAGAACAGTGTCCTGCATTAAGAAATTATCTGAATACTGGTGCACCAAACCCGTTTAACCCTAATGTCTTATATTGTGAGATCTATAGAACAACTTGCCAGCATCGACCTGAAGATTGCTATCTGCTGCAGAGATATGTTCAAGTACCTAAGAATCCCTATTGCAAGTTCTGTAAGTCAGTTGGACACAACGAAGACGAATGTCGCAGCTTTGACCTCATGAGAGAGCAAACCTATGATGCTTATAGGGTACAACCTGATGCACAAGGCAATGATGGATATGGTTACCGTGGTAGTACATCAGGTCGAGGTCGTGGTGGTATGCCTATAAGAGGACGAGGCCAGGTTATTTGCTATAACTGTAATCAGGAAGGACATGTATCTAGAGACTGTCAGAACCCAACTACGACGTGTCGATATTGCAGAGCAGTCGATCATGTGATTGAGCAATGCCCACAGTTGATAGCCAAGATACAAGAAAGAAATGGCCTTCCTACTCAAAATGTTCAAATGATTGTTGTAGAGAAAAGATGTTGGGTTGCATGGGCAGACCTGGGTTTACTATAATCAACCAACAACACCCCTAGCTCACCGGCCCTTTCGGCGACAGACCGCAAAGTGGCCTGAAGTCTCACCCGAGGTGATTCTAATGGGTTGGCCAAGGACTCAAGCGTCTTGGACCAGGTTCTGCGGCAGTCCTACTTGCGACTCGCAGCCCTTCTAGCTGCGAGGTCTCTTCCTATGCGCGTCGCGCGACCTTCTACTCGCGTCGCGCGATCTCCTTGTCTCGCAGCTCTTCTAGCCGCAAGGTATACCTTTATACCGCCATGTGGTCCTTCTCTATGTCGCGCACTTTCCCTGAGTCGCGATTTCTCCAACCTTACCGCATCGCCGCGCACCGTGCGACACGCAGCTCATGCCCAACGCTAACTCCTCAACCTGCGGTATCGCGCACCGCAGCTCCTCTGCCGATGTGGTATCACCTCTCTGTGATATCCTACCTCCGCGGTTTAGCGCACTTAGCGTTGCTCGTGTCGACGTGCAGGACTCAACATACAAGGCTAGTCAATACTGCAACTAGTGACTGTTTTACGCAAAGCATAAATGAACCACATACAACATGCCACAGACTGTGATTTATACTTTTCCTTCTATATTACTATGAACTAATTAACACATTCGTTCATTAAAATGTAACCAAAATCCATGATATGACTGTGAATTGCATAAGTAAACATAACAGATAAACCAATCACATAACACTGGATTTTAACGTGGTTCACCTCCAGAATGGAAGTTACGTCCACAGAACTGTGTTTTCTTATAGCTCAGGGGAAGGTAAAACACAGTTCTGTTGCACCGCATATACAACTCAAGATCTTCTCTCTTAGATCTTCTTTCTATCTATATTGCTCTCCTACAATATACTCTTCCCTCTCTGTCGATCCCTGCGGATCATTACATGCATACTCTATAAGCCAGCTACTGGTTACAGTAAGATTGCTACCGCTAATAATAGAACCAGAGCTCAGATTTTACAACAGTCTAATGGTCTGCAAAACACTACTACGACTGAATGACTCAACTAACTGACCAACTAACCAACCAACCCTTTTACAATACAAAATATATCCTTTTATAGGCAGCCTGAAGGTCTTGCCATTACAACACTGTGGGCCTGTCCCAACGGTAACCCAAAACCTTAACTAGTGACAGTCGGCCATATCTGTACTTGAGGTAGCCGCTTTTCGTCACACCACAGCTCTCTGCAGTCTTCCATGCTTCCCGCCACTGATCATGGGTAATATGCACCGCTTCTCTTTTCTGTCCTTCGTCTTCAATGCTTCAGCCTCGTTGCTCCTTTTCCTTTATGAGGGTCGCTGAGCCCTCCTGTCTTCCGCCGCTGCCTTCAATGCAGTGGGTGAGCTCTCTCTTCTTGGCCGCTAAGGTACCGTTGCCTTTCTTGACTTCTCTATCTAAAAAGTCATGGTTTCCGGCTCTGCTCTGCAGCTGGAAACGTGCTAGGGCGTCGTAGCTCTGTCTTATCTTCTTTCCGCCAAAACTTATCTCTCCACTAAACTAACAACGTCTTCTGTAGTTGTGGGACCCTGCTCCAACAGTCCCCTAACACTTACTTGTGGCTCATCCTCGAGCCACCACCAGCGGGCTTCTCCTGCTGTAGCTTTGCCTTGGCTTCCTGCGAAGTCCTCTGCAACCTGTCTCGAAGTCCTGTGACTTCCTGCTGCATCACTTCGACACGCTCTCGTGCCGAGTCAAGCAAAGCTTGACTAATACTGGTGTCTTCTGTGGCGTTAGTTTTCTCTCTGGTGGCAGTGCACTCCTTCACTTTCTGCTCAACCGTATCGACTATCTCTGCGATTTGCTCTTGATATGGTTGGAGCAGGTCATTAATGTGTATCTCCTTTGTTCTTAATTGTTGCGCTTCCTGCTGCAAGCGATTCATCTCTTTCGTCTTCCTCATCTTCTGAAGAGCTGCCAAGCCCTTAATTTCTTCTTTCATTGCCGCTGCAATATTCTCTACCTGTTGAATACTTTGCTGGATTTCTACTTTCTCCGACGGCTCATCTAACTCGGCCCATGTGTTCGTCGCATCGGTTAGTACTAACCGTGCTTCGTCGATGCGAGATTGCATCTGCTTAGTAGTGAGTCGAAGGGCTTCTGCTCACGCTTTCTGGTCTGTCTGGGAGGTGTCTCATACACGAGCCTCAAGCTCGGTGATCTGCACTTCGTGGTCTGCCTTCATCTTCTCCACTTCTTCATCCATCCTAGCCACGGTTTCTTCCAGAGCCTTTGCTATGTCTGCTACTCTTCTTAGCTTCTACGAAACTGGTAAGGCAAACTCAATGTTACATTGGGGCAGTTCCAATGCAATGCTCTGCAAAACTTGAGAAAGATCTTGCTCTCTTTCCTCATATGTTCGTACTTTGTCTTCATTTTTTCTGAACACTGATAGCAAGTGCTGCATTCTGTTGCTTCAGCTGCGTATTCTGCTCGTAAGTGTTGGGCAATAGGGCAGACCCGGGTTTAATCCTTTAGTGTCGCACCAACAAAAGACCCATAGTGTTGGCCCTTTCGGTAACAACCTGCGCGCAGGTTGCAGTCTCACCCGAAACAGCTATGGGGTGCCGCAAAATCAGGTTTCTGCAAGCAGAGAGGGAGATTACTGTACCTTAGCCTTTAATACCCTTATTAATCAATAATTATAAAGCTTTACCATTCATTCACATACAACTTCGCAGATAAATAAACAGTCGTGACTTGCTCAACCCACTACCGGGAATTCACAGCGAAGCTAAATATTAGCAGCGATCTAACTTATCAGATGTATACATTTATTAATGCATAAAAGACAACAGAAATAGAAACAACACAAGAAACCACAACACTGGATATAACGTGGTTCACCCCCAGTGTAGGGGTTACGTCCACAAACTGTGTTCTATTCAACTTGCTACAAAACCACAGTTTGATCTGCGCACTCAGCTGCAGATCCCTTCAGTCCTTAAAAAGCCGCGCACATAGCAGCAGGCCCCTGCGCACACAGCTGCAGAGGTCGTCCACGCACACAGCTGGGACTTAACCTTTCCTTACAAAATCAACCTTAGCTTCGCCTTTATCTTTCTTATATCATAAAACCTAACCTATCTTCTTTACACAAGCGCTTATTTATAATGCGCATTTTTACAAAACCATGGTCTTAAACCATGGGCACCCAAAACCCTAAACCCTGGATTTCAACCAAGGGTTTATTACAAAAAAGGAGTTTTAACTTCCCCCGACACCCCTAAGACTGTTTTGACCCATAACTCCGCTTACAACTTTCTGATTAACCGCGGAGTTACCCAAACATGGAGTATGTGTCCCAACAGGCCCCTAAGACTCACTAGTGGCCCGTCCCGGGACACCCTGCGACGTCTCTGGTGGGAGAATCTTCTGCGCGAAGGTGCTGAAGTGACTGTTGAGGTTATATAGTATGTCATCAGCTGCTTTTTCCTTTTCCACCAACTCTTGTAACGCTGAAGATGAATCTGTATTAGCCCGTTCCTGTGCAAAACTGTCGTAGCTCTTCAAAACTTTGAGCTGGCTTTCTGCAGTATTACTTAATTCCAATGCTTCATCAACCAGGGGCTGGAGCGAATTCTCCAGCAACGTTACCCTTGTCCTACAGGATTCAATTTCCTGCTGAAGTTCCTTGCTGCGCTTCACTTTAGCCATCTTCTGCATAGGTGGCAGTGTCTTGATTTCTATTCTGACTGCATCTAATTCGGCCTGGCGTATCTTGATGGATTCCTGGATCTTATCGACATCTGGATGGTCTTGGAGGTTCGCCCAGGCTTCAATGCTGTCTTCCAGCAATTTGGCGACGTTGGCTGTATTATCTGATATTTTTGCTGCTGAAGCCTTGATGTCCCTATGGCGCTGTTCCCGGGCCTCTGGTGGAGTCTCAGGAGGGATGCGCAGTTGAAGTTCTGTGATCTGGTGCTGGTGTTCTATCTTCAACCTACCAATCTTGCTGCGAGACTGCTGGGCATAGTCTCTCAGCTTAGCAATTCTCTGTGCTGGTTCCTCTGCACCTTGCAGGTCGAAATCAGAAAGTCTCCGACAGGCCTCGTCCAATGCTTGCATAAGTGTAGTTGTTTTATGTTCAGCGTCTATCTTCTTTTTCGCCACTTCTTCTAGTTGTGGTGCGATGATTTGGTTTTGCTTGATAATGTCATCCAATTGGATTTGGGACAATTGATCTCGTGCATGGATCTCCTTTGTAATTGCTAGCTGGCAGAGGTGCAATTCTGACATGGTCATCTTTGTATAATCGATCTCTATAGTCATATTCATCTGGGACCAGGAATCTGCATCGGTCAGTGTCAGAGCTGCGCTTGATACTTGTCCTCGGTTATCTCTGGTTGGCCATTGCCTAAGATCCTGCTGCGCGGCCACTGTAGTGCTACTTGTCGCAGGACTGGTTACTGATTTTGCCGCTAGCTCTTTTAGCTCCGAAACCCTGTTTGATATACCTGTGAGCCCGGCAAGATGCATTTGGGAAAACTCGGACCATTTTTTGGTAAGCGCCCGGTAGATTTTTCTAGAGCCTGCTCCAGCTCATACAACGTTATAGTGACATCTTCTTCAATATTTTTGTCCTTCGACGCTTTTGACTTTTTGCGGGACTGCGGCTTATTTACCTCTGCTACTTCTGGTGACTTGCGCTTGGTTGATGGGCTAGGATCTGATAGATTCTTGCACGAGTCCTCATCTTGATCATCCTGGCCGCCATCTCCATTCTGGCCGTCGCCATCCATCTGCGAATCACTCAGGTCTTCGCTATCTTCTAATGGGTTTTGCTGCTGCGCCTGACTGGTACCTGCGCCAATATTTGTAGCTAGGGGAACGGGGATAGAGGGTTTTTTCCCGACGTTTTGCAACCACTCAGCTGGCCATAGCTGAACAATGCCCATGACATCTAATTCGGTTACTACATAAGGTAATTTAAACCATCGATGTCGTGGATCGGCACAGGCTTGAATGAACACATGATGAAGGTCAGCCCTGAAGTTCGTGGCACCCTCATATTTAGAGAACAACTCATTGGTAAGCCGAAGTGTTCACAGAATCTCCATGTGGATACTCATGGCATAACAAACGAACACAGTGTTCATCATTTGCTGAGTTTCCTTATTCGAGGATAGCCAGAGGGAGGCATACCTTAATGCCTCCGGCCGGCCTGGGTTTACTTCGACAAACTGAGCTTCAGTGGGTTCTTTCCACCCAACTAATGCAATAAGTATTAACAACCAGGAGTAATGAAAAGGTCTACCTTTTTCCTGTGCATCGCAAACATCCTCCAGGAATTTCTTTGCAAGATATGCGGACCAGTTGTAAGTGTATCCCTCAGCGCAGTTCATGGCAATCCGGATAACTGGAGCAGGTACCTCAATAGGCCTGCATTTCCGGATGATCTTGCAGGCTAAGAGTTCAGCTGCAAAGCGAATAGGATGGTCCTGGATCGCGGAGGTGTGATATCCCCATTTCCCCTTGGTCAGGCCAAACCGCTCTTTCATAGTTTGCGCAAGCTTTGTATCCTCATGTTTTGAGGGAAATTCATCCCCCGGATCAGGTCCTGCCATAGATAACCCTGTGATCTTATTAATGAGTGCGACATCAATGGGGATTTGCTGGTCTCCTATCCACAAATAGCCGTCATGCACTAACGCAAGCAACTGTTTGGCCACTATAGTCACATGTATGCTGCGACCGAAATGTGGAATATCAAGCACCTTGAGTAGGCCAGCGTTATCCAGGACCGCAGCCCACGGTTGCACTTCCAGTAGGGATACATCATGTTCTGGGTAGTTGACGCGGTGCAGGTATTTGGCCGGTGTAAACTGGGGAAACTTGCCATGATCGTTTGTGTCGTGGTCGCTGTACTTGAGCCGATCTATCTTCCATGTCATACTTCCGACCAGCTGAACTCCTGATGGTAGCAAAGGTGTGGTTAATGTGACTTGCTTTGTCCGTCGGGGAATCTTGGCATCTGGGCAAATAGGTCAGAGATAAGGTGGCCGTGGAGGTGCAATGTTCTCCCTATCCCCGGCCGGTACCTGTGTTGAACTGGGGGGATCCATAGGAGGTGCTGCCGGCGTTTGCCCTGTTCGCCTCTGCCGATCTTGGTTGAGCTTGGAGCGAACTTCAGTTCTGCACTTTTTTCTAGCAGACCGAGTCTGCATCGGCCGTGGTGGTGCTGGTTGGGCGTCTTCACCGGGAACAGAAGCAGGCGGCCGATTAGAGCAAGCTATCAGGCCCTCTCGCTCGAATTCTCTTACTAAGTCGTCAATCTGTCTTTCTGTTGTCATGGGTTCACTCAGAAAACTTGACGAAATGCAGAATACAATTTTCCCTGACTTAGGCATCTTCTTATACACGCCGTCAATCACATCGGGCAGGACGGTGCATTGAAGGCGCCAAATCTTACGGAAATCTTGTCCAACTGTTACCCGATTTCCGATAATCTTCTTAGTACAGGTATTTAAGGCACTTAAATCACTACCGCCGCCAATTTGGCTGCTTCCCAACGGTCGGATTTTGAGCCTCGCTGTGTTTCTGGGCCTCGGCAGAATCATGGCTGAAACTTCGGAACAACAAGCGACCTCGACACAATAGTGCCCTTCGACCCGACCTGGTAATATCTGCGACAGGACTATTAGGTTTGAGGGACTGGCGTCTTGGCTCTGCCCCTTGGTTTGGTATTCAATTCCTGGGTGATCATCATTTGCCTTATCGTGGAGAGCTATATCTAAAACAGGACCACTCTTGTTAATAGAAAATTTGATCAAAAAGCTATCAAGAAGATCATCCCTACTTACAGTGCCGTGTCGGAGCTCAACCTCCATATGCCAATTTTTCACTATGGGTTCCAAGATATGCACAAACTTATGCATCCTCTCCTTGCGAGGTGTGTTTTCCCCTGTTGTATAGTACTGCCTCAAATGTCCCTGAAGGATATTCGGCCCCTTGAACTTACTTCGCACCTCTTGAGCTTGGCTTATGAATCTGGGGCGCAGGAATTTCTGGCAGGTTCCCCGACTGGGGTGAGACTTTTTAGGATCGGTCCCCCATGCTGCTGTAGCTTCTAGTGCTGTGTCCAGAGTCTGGGTGTTTTGTGACTAAGGTACTCGGTCGGACACATGTGCAATAAATTTTCCAGGGACTGTTATCCCAACATATGCAGGCAACTCTCTAGGCTGTGCACTAAGGCATCTAAGAGACTGAGTGATCTGCGCGCATCTGTGGCCATGTAGCTCATACAGTCGGTTCTACTAGTTCTCCAGACCATCGTCTGAATCAGACATGCAGGAGCTATCACGTTGCCAATCCATTACACCATCAGCGTCAGGCTCGACATAATCTGCGTCCTTGGCTGTGATGTTGTAGATGTGGTCTAGAGTATCCTGCTCCCCTTCATCTCTGAGTGGTTCTGTATATCTTTCTCGTTGGGATGGGTCGAGGGGTATGATAACGCGCAGACCATTTCCTTCGAAGGTCATCTGTCTCCTCTTAAGGTTGATGATTGCAGCATTGGCCATGGCCCACTCAATTCCCAACAGGGCTGGATAAGGGTTGCTGTCATCAATGATCTCAATAACTTCAAAATCTGCTAGAGTACTAACCCCATCAATGTCTATTGGAACACTAAGAAGTCTCCCTAGAGGTACAATCCTTTGCTGGTTAGCTAGTCACAGTTGTATAGGTGACCAAACCAGGGAAGGTTTTCCCATTTGTCCCCAGGTCTGCTTGGGTAGGACGTTAACGTCTGATCCAAGATCCAAAATGACATCAGTCATATCATATTCCCCTATCTGAACGTTCAATCTCATTTCCCTTCCCGTTCTTCGGACACGATTAACAGTTTTCTCCTGATCAATTCCTCTCTGAGGGTCTGTGACAGCAAGAACTTTTTGTAGCTCTTTTAAAGCATTCTGATTCCGCAAGAGTTTCATACAGCTCTGCAAGAAAGAGGATAGTGTACTTACTTTATCCGTCGAGGCCTCTTGTGGCTGCGAAGCCTGCTGAGGTTGCCGCGCAGGTACTTCTGCTGTGCCAGGGTCAACAATATCGCACTGGGCCTCCTGGGCTGGTGCTTGGTCCTTCGCAGGATCAAGTGCTGGGACTTTCTCGGAGGCCTTACGTGCGCACACCGCGACAGGTTGTGTTGGCGTGTTTTGAATATGCGTCGTAGCTCCACTCCGGGTGACCACATTGAGGGCTGCGGCAGGTCTTTGCTCAACGGAAATCAACTGAATATTTGGGGTAGGGCCATGGTTGTTCTCCTGAATCTTTGCAAGGAGCTGGGGGCACCGTTCAATCACGTGGTCCACTCCGCGGCAATACCGACAGGTTGTAGTGGGGTTCTGACAGTCGCGAGCCAAGTGGCCAACTTGGTTACAATTGTAACACACAACCTGGCCTCTACCTCTTCCGGTTATCCCACCACGGCCGCGACCGCCAAAAGCACCTCTTCCGGAGGCACCACCGCGGTAACCATAGCCATCATTATTCTGGGCCTCATTGTGTACTCGGTAGGCGTCAGAGGTGCGCTCTCGCATAAGGTCGTAACTACGACACTCTTCTTCATTATGCCCTATGGACTTACAGAACTGGCAGTAGGGGTTTTTGGGAGCTTGAACATATCTCTGAAGAAGATGGCAGTGCTCAGGGCGGTGCTGGCCAGAGGTTCGACATATCTCACAATATAGAACACCGGGATTGAATTGGTTGGGCGCGCCCGTATTTAGGTAAATTCTGGCCACGGGGCACTGGTCCTTATCGTGACCCACCGACCGACATTGCGTACACCAGACCTCCTCTCAACTGATTTTAGCTTTCTTCATGTCGCGAAGCTCCAGGGCCATCGCTGCCAGCTGCGCTTGGATTTGAGCAATACCAGAATTGTCTCTGACAGGGGCAGTCTCTAGCTTCATTGCGATTTCCAGAGCCTCTTGCTGGTCAGCAACCTTCTGTTGCATGAGCGGAGTTCTGATATGCGACAATAATGCTACAATAAACCATTCCTTGTGCTGCGCCGGACTAATGGTGAAGCTGAATTGGTCTAGTAGAACTTTGAATCTCTGGTCAAAGTCCCACACAGATTCGCCATGCCGCTGTTGAATCTCTTTGAGTTCAGTGATACTCTGCGATTCGGATTTCGGTTTCTTAAATTCCTTAGTGATGGCTGCCTTGATTTCATGCAAAGTGGGGTGCTGATTACTGGAGAATTTCATGAACTAGGTCAAAGCCCGGTCGCGAAAGGAAGTAATCAGCTGCGCGGTTCTCACATCCAGGTCTGTAATACTCTTCGCGTTCCAGACGGCCTCACGCAAAAACCAGAACTGTTCTGGATCTTCTGATCCCGTTCCTTTGAATATGGGCAGCTTAATGTCATCAGCTAGGTGGGCCATGGTGGTTCTGGGAGGGTTGGGAGGGGGACAAGACGTTGATGGGGGGGGGTTTATGGGGGCAGATTGACCTGTGGCCGGAATACTCGGACTTGGGTTCCTGTCACACTGCAACCGAACTTTAGGGGTAACAAAGCGACGCTGTGGGGTGACGGGAGGGTTGCCTACCGAAGGGTTTTCTTCAGGGTCTGGATGTTGATGGTTTACAGGGGGAGGTGCGGTGGTCTGACCTGAGGAGTAGGACTCAAAATCTCTTTTGTACCTTTGCTCACTTCGCGGCAACCCACTTTGCGTGTTGAAGGTATTCTCACTTGCAAACATATGTTAGTACTACTACTAAACTAACAGTATGATTCAAATAATAATATACCCTTTTCAACCAATAGTATTTTAATCTTCAAACTTAAGGAATTTAAAAACTTACCACGGGGACCTTTGAAAAACTGTCGTTCAGCTTCGCTGAACGAGGTGCTTGTGTCAATGGCAAACTTTGTCACAAAGGCTTCCAACGTTCGCGTCGTCCAGAAGTCAACAGCGCGGGATACCTCGTTGTTCACGTGTTGCACAAGATTGACCCTTGCAGGGGTCCACACAGGAATCCGTCGAGCTTGAAAGTTCGTCCTCCTCTCTGTTAACCTAGACAACCACTGGTGCAACTCTATGTGGATGCTACCCAAAAAAATTTCATAAGCATCACAAAAAACATACCTTTGTAAAAATTCACTTGCGCTTCGACACGGATTCGTATTCTCTTGCTGCGCGAATTTCAGACAAGTCTCAGCAAACCAATCACCGATTTCCTTCGCAGAGGGCCTCCAGAACATAGCCCTTGAGGTACGATGTAAACCCCTCTTGAGCAGGTACTGAGTTCAATCGGCAACGGAACCAATTTGTTGGGCAATAGGGCAGACCCGGGTTTAATCCTTTAGTGTCGCACCAACAAAAGACCCACAGTGTTGGCCCTTTCGGCAACAACCTGCGCGCAGGTTGCAGTCTCACCCGAAACAGCTATGGGGTGCCGCAGAATCAGGTTTCTGCAAGCAGAGATGGAGATTACTGTACCTTAGCCTTTAATACCCTTATTAATCAATAATTATAAAGCTTTACCATTCATTCACATACAACTTCGCAGATAAATAAACAGTCGTGACTTGCTCAACCCACTACAGGGAATTCACAGCGAAGCTAAATATTGGCAGCGATCTAACTTATCAGATGTATACAGTTATTAATGCATAAAAGATAACAGAAACATAAACAGCACAAGAAACCACAACACCGGATATAACGTGGTTCACCCCCAGTGTAGGGGCTACGTCCACAAACTGTGTTCTATTCAACTTGCTACAAAACCACAGTTTGATCTGCGCACTCAGCTACAGATCCCTTCAGTCCTTAAAAAGCCGCGCACACAGCAGCAGGCCCTTGCGCACACAGCTGCAGGTCTTTCCTCAATCTTCTTTACAAAAACCCTCTGCGCACACAGCTGCAGAGGTCGTCCACGCACACAGCTGGGACTTAACCTTTCCTTACAAAATCAACCTTAGCTTCGCCTTTATCTTTCTTACATCATAAAACCTAACCTATCTTCTTTACACAAGCGCTTATTTATACTGTGCATTTTTACAAAACCATGGTCTTAAACCATGGGCACCCAAAACCCTAAACCCTGGATTTCAACCAAGGGTTTATTACAAAAAAGGAGTTTTAACTTCCCCCGACACCCCTAAGACTGTTTTGACCCGTAACTCCACTTACAACTTTCTGATTAACCGCGGAGTTACCCAAACATGGAGTATGCGTCCCAACAGTAAGTTTCGAGCTCTCTATTCCTGAGCTCGGCGCTTAGCTGCTGCTGGATCATTTGCAACTAGTCAATATGAAACTCTGCAAGGTTAACCTCGATGGGTTGCCTAAACTGAACTGGTGGGTCCTTCATTGTGGGAGGGAATCGGATACTCCCTGGTGGAATTAACACAGTATTGAGGCGATCTTTTGCTAGGCTTTCCTGGCGGGACATCGATGATGTCGAAGTTTCTCCGACGGTCGCCTTTTCCGGGGGAATGTGCATCATGGCAGTCTTCTCTGTAGTTAACTTTAAGTCTAGAAGCTGCTTTTCTACTGTGCTCTGCCTCTTTTCCTGCGACTCCTTCATCACATCAAGGGAGTCCTTCAATGTGTCACATGTCCTTGTTGCGATGAGTTCATAGTCATCGTCTGTCAATGCGGTCTTCGGAACTGGCCTTGAGGTTTTTTGTTTTTTCTTCCGCTGTGCCTCTGGTGGCCCTTCTTCTCCTTCTTTTGTCATTTGTGCCCCTGATGGCACTTGCTGTGGAGGTTTCCTCTTTTTCTTTGGTAGTGGTGCTTCTATTGAAGATTGCGTCTGGGTGTCTGATTTGTCTTTGTCCTTGTCCTGGGGTTCTGTCTGTGCAGTGTCTGATGATAGTGGTGCGATATCTTCATATTCCTACTTCCATTGGTCGTCGAAGTCTCTTGTGACTCCTTCGACGTCCCGTGCTGTCATCCTAAACGAGCCAAGAGCACAATCATCCCGCTTAGTCCTTTTTGGTCGTAGATAGATTAAATGGCTGTCTGCCATAAAATTAAGCCGACTATCGTATATGTCCACAGTCTCTGTGCTGAGCCGTGGTGTCTCTTGAATGAACTTCATCAACAGTTTATAGTAGTCATGGAATACCATCGTATTTACCGCTTTCTTGGCTGGGCTGTTGGCGTCCCATAAGCTGGCATAGCGCACGCCTCTGGGCGTGCCATCTGCTATCTGCGGAAACTAGGTATGGGGCGGCTCCTTCCATCCGACAAATGCGCAAAGTATAAGCAACCAAGAAAAATGGAAAGGGTGGTTTGCTTCATCCTGAGCTGCCAAGCAATCTGCTTGAAGCATATTCAATAAGAATAGAGACCAATTGAATTGTTCCCCCTCTGTGACCTGTATGGCAAGGTGAATTACGGATCCTGTAACTTCCTTTGGTCAGATTGGCGGTGAATCTAAGTGTCTCATTTGCTATGCTTGAGATGTCATAAGCCCGTCCTCCTCTCTGCAACTGATACTTAGTTACTAGGGCTTGTGGTAACTTGGAGTCCTTGGTTTTTCCTGCTGTCTGTATATCAGGGTGTTTACCCGTCTTGGACAGGCCGGTGATACGATGTATCAAATCGATGTTCAAGTCGACCTTGTTGCCTAACCAAAGGTACCCTCCGTGTACACAAGAAAGTAAAATGCGCACCACGGCATTAACCTCTGCACCCCGTCCAAAATGAGGTAATCTCAGCAAATTGAGCAGACCTGACCGCTCAATAATCTGGACATGCGGCAGGGGAACACATTCATCTCTCCCTGTCCTTGGGTTATTCTCAATCTTTAGATAGTTTTCCGGCTTGAACTGAGGATATGTCTTACCATCTCTCAGGTTATAATCTACAAATTTAACAACAGCAGCATATCCCACTAGATCTCCATTTTCCTTTACTCGAGAATCAATGGGTGGTATGGGAACAGTATACTTAGCATTCTTAGGAAATCCTACCTCTGGTGCACCTTCAACTCGTGGTATCATGTAGTCTGTTGTGCTATGAACTTCTTCCTCATGCTCTGAACCGGATTCATCATTGACCTGAGATTGGCTCCTCGTCTGTGGTTGCTATCTGGGCTGTGACGAACTTGGCGGAGCACCCTTGGATGTCGTCATCATAGCACCTGCACAGCCGTGACGCTGAAATATTCTCAAAACGTTTTCTAGAGGCTCGTCCTCGGACAGGACCCACTCAGTGTAAAATGGCGGACGTGCAATGGCTGCAACTTCTGAAAATCACAGCACTTTGTAATAAGCTTAGTTCTTCACAGGGAACTCTTAACAATGCACTCTATAGCTCTCGGTTTTTCTGCAAACGTAACTGTCCCAATTGGATACTTTCTGCTTTTATGCCCGCTACGATAATCCCGGACGCAACGGTCATCTAGACTGAACCCATCGGTCGTAATAAATGCCTGGACAAGACCACACCCGTCATCCGTTCCTTCATAAATGCAGAAATCCGATCGAATTTCCCTCGAAACGTGTGTGTACAGGCGCCAGTCTCGTTGGAGATTTGCCGAATCTGAAAAATTTATTATACTGCTGCCAAATCTACGGTAAGATATACCGGTCATTACCTCATTAGCTACCTGTCAGATGTTGACTTGACTAGCCCTCTGTCGGTTGCAAAACTGAGTACGTGGCACGGGGAAACATCGCGCTGCCGCGATGTGACTCCGCATCACCTGCATACAACAATACTTCTTCTTTTTTTGAATCGGCCTGATGCGATTCCTCATACTTATAATAATACCTGCCAGTGTAGACTAGTTCCCGGTGCGATGCCTCCTTTCAACTACACTGGACATCTGCACCACCATAAACTGGCTAAGCTAGGGCTGAGAGGCGGGGGGGGTATCACTATAAAACTTAAGCCTACTACCATTAATCCATGTGGGAAGAAGCTCCCCATTCAGCTGGCTGAGCTGAACGGCACCTCCCTCTGTGACTTGCTGTATCTGATATGGCCCCAGCCAATGCGTCTTGAACTTCCCTGGAAACTTAATGAATTTGCTGTCATAGAGGAGCACTAGGTCTCCGTTTTGGAAAGTCTTATTCTTAATATGTCTGTCATGCCAAGCTTTTTCTCGTGCCTTCTGCACTTTCTGATGGAATCTGGCGATGAATCTGTCTTATTCTAAGGCAAACAGCTGTGCTAGCCTTTCCTCCACTGTGTCTGTATTAGTCATCCCTGTAATCTGAGCGATTCTTAAACTGGGAAGAATATACTCCATAGGCATAACAGCCTCCTGTCCATACACCAAGCTGAAAGGTGTGTGTCCCGTAAGTTTCTTGCATGTGGTCCTGTACGCCCATAATACAGCGTTAACTCTGAGGTCCCAATCATTCCTTTGGCTATTGCAGATCTTAGTAAGAGCATTTTCTAAAATCTTATTAAAGGCCTCCACCGTACCATTAGCCTGGGGGTGGTAGGGAGTGCTCTTATGGTGTTGAATCTGGAATTCTTCTGTCAATGCCTCAATAGTACTGTTCAAAAAATGCGTGCCTTGATCACTCATCAAAATTACTGGGCATCCAAATCTACTAATGATGTTTTCAAAAAGGAACTGTGCGGCTGTAGCGGCATCACAATTTCGTACTGCTTTGGCCTCTGCCCATCTGGTGAGGTATTCTATTCCAGTGTTAATATATCTCGCCCCCGTGCGCTTTCTTGGTGGGTTGATAGGACCCACAAAATCTATAGCCCATTTGTCAAATGCGCGCAACGTGACCTGCGGTCGCAGCGGCATTTCATCGCGTCGCGAGGGTTTTCCTACCCTTTGGCAGATATCGCAGCATCTGCAAAAGTCCTTGGTGTCCTTATGCAATGTAGGCCACCATAATCCTGCCTCCAGGATTTTCTGCGCAGTCGACTTTCCTGCGAAGTGACCTCCTGCGGTTCCTGAATGTGCCTCTTTGATAATAGTGCCCTTTTCATGCAGCATCACACATCTGCGCAAAAATTCATCCGGACCTAACTTGTATAGGTGTCCTGCGATAAGGGTAAAGTCTGCTGCTTTAACAACCAACTGCTTCTTTTGCTGCTTAGTAAACTTATCAGGTGCTACTCCTGTAGTGAGAAATTGAATAATATCGGCATAGTACTCATCTGCGATCTAGATGGAAAACAGTGGCGCATCTGGCAGGTTGTCGTCTAGGTTACTTGGCTGTTCTCCTGAGTCTATCCGCGATAGATGATCAGGTTCGGCATTCAGTCGGCCTGGCTTCACGATGATTTCAAAATCATACTCCTGAAAGAGGAGTAACCATCTGCAGATTGTCCCCCCTAACACTGGCTTATTGACCAAATACTTCAACGTGGAATGGTCAGTGAACATCTTAAACGAGGCACCCAACAGGTAGTGCCTGAACTTCCGCAGCGCGTACACCATAGCTAGGCCTTCTCTCTCTGTTGTGGTGTAGTTCTTTTCTGCTGTCGAGAGCTTTCTGCTGGAGTATGCGATAGGATGGTCAATGTCCCCTTCTCTTGGTTGTGTTAAAACAACCCCTAATGCGATGCCAGATGCATCCACATGTACATGAAATGGCTTAGTCCAGTCTGGAAATACTAAGATGGGTGTTGTAACCATCTTCTCTTTAAGTGTGTCTAGACTCTGCTGACATTCCTCATTCCATAGGAATTTTACATCTTTCTTTAGCAATTTCTCCATTGGTGCTGTAATCTTTGCGTAGCCCTTGATGAACTTTTTGTAGTACCCAGTATGACCAAGTACTGTCCTTAGTTGCTTGACTGAGTTGCGTGCTGGAAGGTTTACAATGATGGCGATCTTCGCGGGATCTACCATCAAGCCTTGTCTGCAAACAATGTGACCCAACAAAATACCAAATGGTGCACAAAATATACATTTCTTCAAGTTTAGAGAAATCTGGTACTGCCTACATTTCTCTAGCATCAGTCTTAAGTCTCCTGTATGCTTGTCGATTAGTCCAAATACAGTCCAATCATCAAAATATACTTCTAAGAATTTATGAATGTATTCTTTAAATACAGCAACTACTACTCTAGAAATCAGTGAAGGAGTAGACCTCCTGTCCTCCCACGTTGTCTAATACCTCATCAGTGAACGGTGTCGGAAATGGATCGTGAAGCGATGCATCATTGAGCTTGCGTAGATCGACACAAATCATGATGTCTCCTTTTGTTTTCTTTTCTTGTATGACCATGGGGCTAACCCATTCGCTTTCTTCTTTCGGCTCAATGATGCCTGCTGCTAGCATCTTATCGATTTTGTCCTTTACTTTTTCTTTGTAGCGCAGATTCAATCTATATGGGCGCTGCTTGACTGGTCTAGCATCCTCCTTCAATGGTATCCTCATAACTCCAAGGTATCCAACTATTCCCTTCATCTCTGTGAACTTGGTGGGAAATAGGTCCTGATAGTTATGTAACAAATCTGCAATCTGTCCGACTTTTTCATCGTTCCAATAGTCTCCAATAGAGGCAAACTTAGGTTCTGCGTCTGTGCCAATATTGATCTTTTTAATCTTGATAGGTTTGATGATTGCTGGAATCTCTAACTATGGTCCCCCAACATCGTGAGTCCCTTCTGACTCGGGAATGTTGGTGTTGCGAGGATCCTCATCCTCATCCTTATCTTCATTGTCTGGCTTTGCTGTGAAATTATAGCACTCAAGCGCGTCTTGCAACTGGTTGGCCCACTCAGGTTGAGCCTGCACTGAGATGGTATAGTCCTCGAATATCTTGATCTTGATTATGTCTAGGGCCCGGGAAACACTTAGATGTTCTGATTCAAATGCGAAGGTGAGTAGGAAACTATCTGTCAGACCTTGATATGATGGGATCTCAGTGATCTCTGCGCCAATCCATCGTAGTGACTTACTCATAAACGCACATTTGCGCGCTGAGACTTCATAAAGTCTGTTCTGCCAGTTCTCTAGACCAACATCGGAATCCGATGCGCATGAGTTGTCGCATCGCCAACTAATGTTCCCTTCTGCGGTTGGATTGATGTAGTCGTTCTAGTTCGCAGTCATCTGGTAGAGACTATCCAAGTTTTGTGCCTCCTCCTCTGCTCGGATAGGTTCAATGTATCTAGGACCCTGGTGAGGATCCAGCGACGCGATGACCCGGATCTGCACATCCTCAAAGGTCATTTGTCTTCTCTTTAGGTCAATGACAGCCTTGCTACCGATCGCCCAATCGATACTTAATAATGTTGGATATGGTCGACTGTCGCCAATGATTTCTATAACCTCGAAGTCCGCAAAACTGCGAACTCCGTCAATGTCAACTGGCACCTGCGGCAGTCGACCCAATGGTGATACTCGTTGTTGGTTAGCTAATCTCAGGTGGATAGGCGATCTGACTAACTGAGGGCTACCCATCTGTTCCCATGTCTGCTTAGTCAAAACGTTCACCTCTGATCCTAGATCTAAGACGACTTCATCCATTTCAAATTCTCCAATCTGTGCTGTGAGCTTCATCTCTCTTCCAGTCCTTATATGTCCTGTAATATTATGAACAGCGCAGTGTGCACTGCCCAATAGAGAAGGTTGCTAACACTGATCTATGATGCGTTGTAGCTCGCCAATAGCTTTTTCATTTCTCACGAGTTTCAAGCAACTGCGCAGGAAGGATTGTACACTTCCTGTCGATTCATCCTCGTCACATCGTCCCGATGTGGTAGCCTGTGGTATCTGTTCAGGGCTATCGCCACAAGGTGCTTGCTGCGGTACGCCCCTAGATGGCAGTACCTACGATCCTGATTGCGTCAGTTCATCAAAGGAAGCCTTGGCTTCGTGAAATGTCTCTTTATTCTTCTGTAGGTCGAGTGCTGTTGCTTTACTAGGAGCTCTGCGCACCCACTCCTGCCCTATGTTCTTTTCGGTCTCCTGCGATGTCCTACTAGTGGAAGCACCGCTACGAGTCACAATATTAACTCTTGGTTCTGGCTCTGCCTGCTCAGCAGCAATAAGCTGGATGTTCTGGTGTGCTATTGGCTTAGGGTCTTTGATCTTAGCTATTAAGGTAGGACACTCCTCTATGGTATGATCATAATATTTGCAGTAGTTACAAGTGGTAGTGGGGCTCTGACAGTCCTTAGCATAATGTCCTACAATTCTGCAGTTATAACAAGTGACTGGTCCATGACCATGGCCAAAACCTTCTCCTCTGCCGAAGCCTTCTCCTCGTACAAAGCCTCCTCCATGGCCTCGTCCTCTGAATCCTCCTCCATGGCCACCGTAAGCCGAATCAGGCTGTGGTCCTGCTGCTGGACCCTGTGTTTCTGACTGGACTCTATATACGTCAGATTTTCTATCTAACATGAGATCATAGGCTCGGCAATCCTGTTCATTATGTCCGACCGAGCTACAGAAGACACAGTATAGGTTCTTAGGGGTCTGTACATACTTCTGAAGCAAAGGGCATTCCAGAGGCGGATGTCCTTGTGTTTTGCATATTTCACACCATGGCCCTTGCATTCGTGGTAAGGGGTTAGGAGCCCCTGACGCTAAATACTCTGCAAAGACTGGACAATTGTCTTTGGTATGACCCTGTGCTCTACATCGTAAGCACCATATGTCTTGCATAACCTCTTTTCCTTTCTTAAGTTCATGTATCTGTAACGTGAGGTTGGCCAACTGGTTCTGTAGAGTTGTCATGCCTGTACTGGTTTCAGCTAAGGGTGAAGCTTCTAGCTTCATTGCCATCTCCAACGCGTCATCCTGCGTCTGGAGTTTCTGCTGCATTAGTGGCAATCTGATGTGAGGGAGTAGCGCTGCAATAAACCATTCCTTATGCTGCTCCGACGCAAACTCAAAGCTTACTTGGTCTATAAGAGCTTTGAATTTCTGGTCAAAGTCCCATACTGATTCTGATGGTAGCTGCTTAATATCCTTGAGCTCTGTTATGCACTGAGACTCAGACTTAGGTTTCTTGAACTCTTTAATCATGGCGTTCTTGACCTGGGCAAGTGTCTTGGGTACTGTGGTATACTTTATATACCATGTTAAAGCTCGATCTCTAGGTGTGGTGACCAACTGTACAAGTTTAAGGTTATCGTCCTTGATTGTTTTAATGGTCCACATGGCTTCACATAGAAACCAATGTTGTTCCGGGTCCTCTGCTCCTGTACCCTTAAAGGTAGGTAGCTTCATGTCATCTCCCATTCTATTTCTCTGTGGTGGGTTCTGATTGACTAGATTACTTCCACTCAGCGGTGTAGGTGAAGGTGATGTAGCTGTAGTAGGTACTGTCTATGAGCTACTGGATGGAGTACCTACAGGATTACTCTGAGTCCTGGTCTGTTTCTGTGGGGTATAGGGATGGTAAGGGGTACCCCCCTCTGGTTCTTCTGCGGTACTAGGACTCGATTGCCTACTATTGTCTGAACTATCTCCAAATACGGGAGAGCCGAAAGCTACTTTATATTTCTTGCCACTACGTGTTCATCCAATGTCATCAAAATCACTTTCAAACTCTTGTGACATTACTATCTTTACTTATTCATCTGAAATCATGTCCATTACTCCTTTTTCATGTAGCAGCATCTTAATGGACAAGTTTAGAGATTTTAGGTACTTACCACGATATCCTTTGAAGAAGTACCGCTCAGCCTCGCTGAAGCTTTTTCTTTGGTCCACTGCAAATTCTGTAACAAAGCCTCCTAGCACACTCGCAAGCCAGAAGTCCACTGCTCTCGTAATGGGATTGTCGAGTCTCTGCACGGTTTGAATCAGCTCCGGTGTCCAGACAATGTTTCTTTTCTTCTTGAATATGTTCCTATCTGTCAACTTTGATAACCAGTCGTAGAGCTTGTTTCCATAGGTTGCAAAAAATATCGCGTGTATATCTGAAGCTATATGCTTTTGTAACCAGTCCTCTGTGCTCAGTTTAGGGCTCCGATTTTCTTTCTTGGCAAACTCCCTTAATTTTGAATCCAGCCACTGGTGAAACTCTTCTCTAGTACGATGCCAACAGAACATTAGCGCTTAGTTGTTCAAAACCAGCAACAGAACCATTTGTTGGGTTGCGTGGGCAAACCTAGGTTTACTATAATCAACCAACAACACCCCTAGCTCACCGGCCCTTTCGGCGACAGACCGCAAAGCGGCCTGAAGTCTCACCCAAGGTGATTCTAATGGGTTGGCCAAGGACTCAAGCGTCTTGGACCAGGTTCTGCGGCAGTCCTACTTGCGACTCGCAACCCTTCTAGCTGCGAGGTCTCTTCCTCTGCGCGTTGCGCGACCTTTTGCTCGCGTCGCACGATCTCCTTGTCTCGCAGCTCTTCTAGCCGCAAGGTATACCTTTATATCGTCGTGTGGTCCTTCTCTATGTCACACACTTTCCCTGAGTCGCGATATCTCCAACCTTACCGCATCGCCGCGCACCGTGCGACACGCAGCTCCTGCCCAACGCTAAGTCCTCAACCTGCGGTATCGCGCACCGCAGCTCCTCTGCCGGTGCGGTATCACCTCTCTGTGATATCCTACCTCCCCGGTTTAGCGCACTCGCACACTTTCCCTGAGTCGCGATATCTCCAACCTTACCGCATCGCCGCGCACCGTGCGGCACGCAGCTCCTGCCCAACGCTAAGTCCTCAACCTGCGGTATCGCGCACCGCAGCTCCTCTGCCGGTGCGGTATCACCTCTCTGTGATATCCTACCTCCCCGGTTTAGCGCACTTAGCGTTGCTCGTGTCGACGTGCAAGACTCAACATACAAGGCTAGTCAATACTGCAACTAGTGACTGTTTTACGCAAAGCATAAATGAACCACATACAACATGCCACAGACTGTGATTTATACTTTTCCTTCTATATTACTGTGAACTGATTAACACATTCGTTCATTAAACTGTAACCAAAATCCATGATATGACTGTGAATTGCATAAGTAAACATAACAGATAAACCAATCACATAACACTGGATTTTAACGTGGTTCACCTCCAGAATGGAAGGTACGTCCACAGAACTGTGTTTTCTTATAACTCAGGGGAAGGTAAAACACAGTTCTGCTGCACCGCATATGTAGCTCAAGATCTTCTCTCTTAGATATTCTTTCTATCTATATTGCTCTCCTACAATATACTCTTCCCTCTCTGTCGATCCCTGCGGATCATTACATGCATACTCTATAAGCCAGCTACTGGTTACAGTAAGATTGCTACCGCTAATAACAGAACCAGAGCTCAGCTTTTGCAACAGTCTAATGGTCTGCAAAACACTACTACGACTGAATGACTCAACTAACTGACCAACTAACCAACCAACCCTTTTACAATACAAAATATATCCTTTTATAAGCAGCCTGAAGGTCTTGCCATTACAACACTGTGGGCCTGTCCCAACAGTAACCCAAAACCCTAACTAGTGACAGTCGACCATATCTGTACTTGAGGTAGCCGTTTTCCGTCACACCACAGCTCTTTGCAATCTTCCATGCTTCCCGCCACTGATCATGGGTACTATGCACCGCTTCTCTTTTCTGTCCTTCGTCTTCAATGCTTCAGCCTCGTTGCTCCTTTTCCTTTATGAGGGTCGCTGAGCCCTCCTGTCTTCCGCCGCTGCCTTCAATGCAGTGGGTGAGCTCTCTCTTCTCAACCGCTCAGGTACCGTTGCCTTTCTTGACTTCTCTATCTAAAAAGTCATGGTTTCTGGCTCTGCTCTGCAGCTGGAAACGTGCTACGGCGTCGTAGCTCTGTCTTATCTTCTTTCCGCCAAAACTTATCTCTCCGCTAAACTAGCAGCTTCTTCTGTAGCTGCGGGACCCTGCTCCAACAAAAGACCTGTCCCAGCCGTTAATGTTGTTACAAGGAGTGGAGCTATGACGCAAGTGCTGAACAAGGGGAAACAACCTGACGAGGCTTGGGTCCGTAAGACCCCAGAGCAAATTCCAGCCTTCGATGTTGGAAGAGAAAAAGGAACATTTATGGAAGCTAAAAAAGACTTTGCTGATCCAAGAACATCAGTAGCAACTACGCAACAACATCAACAGCAGTTACAGTTACAAGAAGCTTCGTCGGATCAAGTAAGTACACTAACATCATTTTTACAGAGTTGTATGAAGCTATTAAGAAATCAGAATGCTTTGAATGAGTTACAGAAAGTTATCGCGTCTTGCAAACCTCAGCGAAGCTCTGATAGAGGAAAAACTGTTAATAGAGTTAGAAGGACTGGAAGAGAAATGAGATTGCATGCTCAGATAGGAGATTATGACATGACTGATATCATTTTAGATCTGGGATCAGAAGTGAATGTCCTAACTAGGCAAACATGGGAACAAATGGGAAGACCTACACTTGAATGGTCCCCTATACAGCTGAGAGTAGCCAATCAGCAGAAGATTGTGCCCTTGGGAAGATTCCCGAGTGTACCAGTGGACATTGATGGAGTCAGTACCTTAGTAGATTTTGAAGTCATTGAAATAATTGATGATAGCAACCCCTATCCAGCATTGCTAGGAATTGAATGGGCAATAGACAATGATGCAGTAATTAACCTTAAGAATAGACAGATGACTTTTGAAGGAAAAGGCTTGAGAGTCATAGTTCCGTTGGACCCTTCTCAAGGAGAAAGGTATACAGAGCCAGTAAGAGATGAAGATCAGGATGTTTTGGATCATATTTACAACATCACAGCTAAATAAGAAGACTATGTCAACCCTACTGCCGAAGGTATAATGGATTGGCAGTGTGACAGTTCTTGCATGACTGATTCAGATGAAGGCCTAAAGAATTGGCAAACTAGACTTTATGAGATACATGGACATCGATGCGCAAGAATTACCAAGTCTATCAGATGGATTGGCTCACAGACAAGAGTCTTACCTACTTTTGATGGCTTGACAGACCCAGAGGATTTTATTGTGCAATTCTCAGAGCAAGTACCAGATTCACAAAAAATGGAGACTCTAGATTCAGTATTCAGAGCCACAGCTGCCAGATGGTGGAATGGTCATAAAAAGCATATTCATAGGTGGGGAGCTTGTCAAAAGTTTCTTCGCTTGAGATTCATGGATCAACCTCAGGAGGTGCGAAGTAGATTTAACGGTAAGACTAGACCTCAGGAACATTTGGAGCAGTGTTATGAAGCATGGAAGCATGTACCTTGTGAAGAATGGGTACATAGGTTTGTACACACTCTAGAACCTGTAGCAAAGAATTGGTATGCGGAGGTGGAACTTCGCCATGGTACTGTAAGTTGGGTTAGCCTTACTGATAGTTTTGTGCTCACATTTTCTATTAATGAGGATTGCCCTGCTTTGGATGCAGCTATTAGGCTGATCCATACTAAGGTGTTTGATGATAAAGAAATAGTCGAGCACCAACCTGATTGGAAGGAACAAGAAGCTAATGCAGTAGACTGCTATAACCTCGCCATTGATGAAGAAGGTGACCCTCGCAACATTAATATTCCTAAGTCAGAAGGTCACTGCGAAGCACCTAAAGTAACTCAGCCCTTGAAAACAAGGAAAGTAAACATTGGATCAGAAGAGATGCCTAAGTATGCTACCATTGGAGATTATTGGGACAAAGAAATGGTAAGCAAAGTGACTGAACTTCTCCATGAGTATCAGGACTTATTTTCGACGAAGTTCTCAGAAATGAAAGGTATCCTTGGTGATATAGGAGTGCTAAAAATCCCTTTGAAAGCTAATGTGAAGCCTGTGAAGCAGCGCCCTTATAGGCTGAATCCTAAGTATAAAGAAAAAGTCAGGATGAAGATAGATAAGATGCTCACTGCAGGAATCATTGAGCCTGTCGAAGAGTCCGAATGGGTAAGCCCTATGGTGGTACAAGAAAACAAGACCAATGGAGAAATTAGAATCTGTGTTGATCTGAGGAAGCTGAATGATGCCTGTCTTCATGATCCTTTTCCTACTCCCTTTATAGATGAAGTTTTAGACAATGTCAGAGGCCAAGAAGTGTATTCTTTCACTGATGGATTTTTCAAGTTACCATCAGATCAGAATTGCTCCAGAGGATCGGCATAAAACAACCTTCGCTACAGAAATGGGATATTTTCAGTATACTGTCATGCCCTTTGGCCTGAAGAATGCACCTGCTATGTTTTCAAGAGTAATCATATCTGCATTTAAGGAATTTATTCATAAATTCTTGGAAGTTTACTTTTATGATTGGACTATCTTTGGTTTATTGAAAGATCATATAGCCAGTTTAAGACTTATGCTGGACAAGTGTAGACAGCATCAGATTTCATTGAACCTGAAGAAGTGTATCTTTTGTGCACCTTTTGGAATTCTTCTATGTCACATTGTATGCAAGCAAAGATTGATGGTGGATCCTGCAAAGATAGCCATTATTGTGAACTTACCACCTCCGAAGTCTATTAAGCAACTTCGCACTACGCTTGGTCATACTGGATATTACAGGAAATTCATTAAGGGATATGCTCAGATTACAGCCCCTATGGAAAAGAAATTGAAGAAAGATATTAAGTTTGAATGGACACCTGAATGTCAGCAAAGCTTGGACATTTTGAAAGAAAAGATGGTAACTGCCCCTATCTTGGTATTCCCTGACTGGAGTAAGGAGTTTCATGTTCATGTCGATGCATCTTCCATTGCTTTAGGTGTAGTATTGGCTCAATCAAGTGAAGGTAATATTGATCACCCTATTGCTTTTGCAAGTAGAAAATTGTCCACAGTAGAAAAGAATTATACTACGACAGAACGAGAAGGTCTAGCTATGGTTTATGCTTTGCACAAATTTTGACATTATTTGTTAGGACCTCATTTTAAGATGTTTACTGCCTCATTTGGTTAACAAGCCTGTGTTAGGTGGACATATATGCAGATGGTTGATTTTGTTTCAGGAGTATGATTTTGAGATCATAGTTAAGCCATGAAGACTTAACCTGGGGCCTAACCACTTGTCGAGGCTAGAGTCAGGAGAAGAGCCCATTAGTTTGGACGAAGGTCTTCCTGATGCCCAGTTGTTTTCCATCCAGATGGTTGATGACTATTTTCAAGATATTGTTCAGTACTTGTCTACAGGTTTTGCACCTTCTGAGATGACAACACAGCAAAAGAAGTAGCCGGTGATTAGAGCAGCTGACTTTACCTTGATAGCAGGACAGCTATATAAGATGGGACCAGATGAAATACTGCGTAGATGTGTCTTGGAGCATGAAAAGCCATTGATTTTGGTTGAGGCACATTCTGGAGCAGCAGGAGGTCATTATGCAGGAAAAGCTACAGCACAGAAGATTCTGACAGCTGGATTGTGGTGGCCTACGATTCATAAGGATGCAAGAGAGTATTGCCACAGCTGTGATATCTGTCAGAGGACAGGCAAACCATCCATGAGGGATGAGATGCCTCTAGTTCCACAGGTAAATTTACAAGCATTTGACAAATGGGCTATTGATTTTGTTGGACCAATCAATCCCCCTGCAAAGAAATCTGGAGCAAGATATATTATTACAGCAACTAATTACCTTACTCGTTGGGCCGAAGCTCAACCAGTTAGGGACTGTAGCGCTGCTACAGTTGCGAAGTTCATATTCGACAATATCTTGTCAAGGTTTGGGTGCCCTAGAATTCTTATGAGTGATCAAGGTTCACATTTTCTTAATAAGACTATTGAAGCATTGACCGAAGAATTTCAAGTATATCATCAGAAGAGTACTACCTACCATCCTCAAGCAAATGGAACTGTCGAAGCCTTTAACAAGATCCTTGAGCACGCTCTGACGAAGGTTTGCATTGTAAACAGAAATGATTGGGATCTCAGAATTCCAGTAGTATTATGGGCTTATAGAACCACTTGCAAGAAGTTGAAAGGCCACACACCTTTTAGGCTGGTGTATGGACAGGAAGCAGTCATGCCCATGGAGTACATTATTCCTAGCCTCAGAATATCTGCCTTCACAAAGATGGATGATCCAGCCATGCTGAATGAAAGGCTGGCGAAGATACTGGAACTAGAAGAAGATAGATTCATTGTAGGGTTCCAGCAGCAAGTACAGAAAGCTAGAGAAAAAGCATGGCATGATAGACACATTAAGAAGAAGCATTTCCAGAATGGTGATCTTGTGCTCTTGTACGACAGTAAATTCATGAAGTTCCCAGCTAAGTTCAAGACACATTGGAAAGGACCATACATAGTTCAGAAAGTTACCGATGGTGGCGCAGTTCAGTTAGCTAAGTTGAATGGAGAAATCCTACCTTCCATGGTGAATGGAAGTATATTAAAGAAGTACAGGGACGGGCCTATACCCCCCTGATAAGAAGTAATAGCAAGAAGAAGAGTCTAAGTACCAAGAACAGTTGAAATTGGATACTAGACTATAATGATGCTATTCTCAGAGAGCCTGGGCAGAGTGTTGGAAAATTTACGAAGTGTCGAAGCTTGTGTCAGGATGTGTCAAAGGTCCTTATGGTAGCGAAGTTGATGTTAGTGGTTGTGCTGAAGAAGAAAGGAGTGTCGAAGCTTAAAATATGACCGTTGAGAAAAATTAGATTTGGCGGCGCCGGTACATTAACTGTAGTAACTGCCTGTAATGATGAGATTTTAAGGAAATCTAGCGCCGTTTGGACAAGATCTACAGCCGCTCTGACAAATCTGGTGTCTTTAATGCATCGTTATGGCAGATTTGGTCATTGGATTCCATAAGAAGACACCCAGACCTGCGAATTTCGCATTACGCATTGTCTTGAGTTGAGTCCATGTCAGCTGATCGTGAAGTCCAGGATTTGTTGAGAGAATTTAGAGAGAGGGGTCTGCAGAACCTTATGAGCAATCCACCTGCATCGCCACCTCGCGAAGAGACTCCCCCAGCGCCAAATCAACCAATGCAGACACGAGCTACCAAGAAGAAGTTTAAGCCAGAAGTTCGCTCTAAATGAAACAAAGAGAGGCACAAGCCATCAGGAAAGACACCAGAGGATCCCGTGATGAATCCTCCTGGAGAATTCGAAGACCTTGGTGAGGATGAGAACGTTGCACCGCAGCATCCACCATATCTTCCGCCTGTTCGACCAGGAGTTCACCCACCTCGGCGGACAGCCAAGTTCACATTACGCACCCCATCGCTGCCACAGAGTGTGCACTTGGTCGGAGCGATGACAGGAAAGATAGACTAGCTTAAGTATGCAGACCACGATAGGAATGATCATGGGAAATTTCCGCAGTTCACACCTAGGAAATACTTGCACTCTGTCCATTATCCGGAGGCCGGTACGACGCTACTTGAAGTAAAATAGTGGGCTATTGGCTTGGAGCAAGCTGGCTTATTGAAGATGCTCAATGTTCCCCACTTTGGTCACAGCACGCAGGTTACCATAGTGGTCAAGCAGCTATTGGCGTTGGTGCATGATGGGCACCTATGGATAGGAAACCAGAAAGTTCCTATTGATGGAGAGGTCATTCACAGGATTATAGGCTTGCCGAAGGAAGGGCCTGATCCTGGCATTAAGTTCATCGAAAAGCACGAAGACACGAAGCTGGTGCAGCACATGAAGGACCGCTTCGGGCTAATGAGTATCAAACCTCAGCAATTAGGCACCAAAACATTCTCTTCGCTGCAGAGCTCCTAGCATGCAAGTTAATGCGGAAGTGCATGCCCAATGAAGTACCTGCCCCGATTGTCAGTATTGCTGCGAACTGTGCTGAAGGCTACAGTTACAAGTGGGCAGAGTACATTGCGAGAGAATTCCTTGAAGATGTCCGCGATGCGTAGGAGAAAGGTAGACCCTTTCATTACTCATGGTTGTTAGTGCTTATTGCACTGGTAGGATGGAGAGAACCTACCGAGGCACAGTTTGTTGATGTGCCTCCACAGATGCCTGGCGCAACAAGGTATGCATCTCTGTGGGTCTCGCAGGATAAGGCCTTACAACAGATGATGAACTATGTGTTCGCCTTCTATGCCCTGAATATTTCATATGAGATTCTGAAGACACCGCGGCTCAGTAATGAGCTATTTTCTCAGTATGCGGGAGTGGCCAATTTCAAGGCTAACATGCATTATATCTTCATCCAGGCCTGCGCAGATAACAAGCATAAATGGTTGAAGTTGCCATACGTGGTGAACGAGGAAGACATCATCGTAGTAGTCAAGCACTGGCCAGCTGAATGGATGAAGGACGCAGGAACAAGGCCGAGCATACCAGTTCCCCCAGTAACAGATGTGGGCGCAGGTCCTAGCCAGACGCAGCAGAATGACCCACTTGAAGAAAGCGAAGATGAGTCACAGCAGAGCGAAAGTGACCAGGGTGGAGATGACGGAGCTGATGAAGAAGAAGAAGAATCGGTCAAAACCATCTCAGACCCCAATCGCCCAGATAAGTGCAAGTCTCCCGAAGCAGAGGAAGTGACGAAGCCTTCGCCGAGAAAGAAAACTAAGGCGTCGAAGGGCAAGAATATTGTTGAAGAGCCCGCTGTGACGATTGAAGAGCTTGATCAGGCTCTAACAAAGTCTACAGAACTATTAACCAGCAAATGGCCAGAGTTTGCAGCTACGCACCTTGATGCGCTCACCGACGTAGCACAGGGAATTGAAGAACTGAAGGCATTAGTAGAAAGAACAGCAACTGGCGTTGCAGCAAGCAGTGCCCCAGCAAGCGCGCAGCCAAATACTCGACAATGGCCAGCCAGAAGCAACAGAGGACAGGTCCCAAGTGCGGTCCTCATAATCACTGACGCAGCATCTCGATCGCAGATGAGCATGACAGTTGAGATAGACTACACTAAGTTGTCTATGCCAGAGCTGCATCTGTGTCAATTGGCACTCATGAAGGAGATCCGAGAACGAGACAAATACTCACACATGCAATTAGAAAATGCAACAAAGCAGAGTGAGAGCCTCATAGCGCAGTTGGAAGAAGCTGAGCAGAAGAAGAGGGAAGCAAAAAGCAAGCGGGCTACATTGGCTCGAGTTTTGGACGAGGCGTGTCGAAGTCTCTCTGACTTCGACATGCAGGCTGAAGAAGAACCAGAGCAAAGAATCGTCAAGCTGAAAGACTATGCACAACAGTCTCGAAGCGAGATAGAGAAGATGAAAGCAGAGCATGAGGCTCATATTGCAGAGCTTCAACTGCGCATCATTCCTAAGAGTCCTCCAGAGGTCAGGGAACAGCGTCGCAGAGATATTCAAGCCTCAGCGACGAAGATCTCGAATCTTGTAAGTAGTGCCTCAAAGCTCCTAGATGAAAGTGTCGAGGCCTGGGCAAACTTACAAGACAACCCAGAAGTGGAAAAGCTGCAAGAAACCATCAAGCAGCGACAGACAGAGCTAGATGCAGTCAAAGCGGAAATCAAGACATTGTCCCCTATGCAGAAGATGCTTAAGGTGAAGCATAGCAATGAGCTGCAGCGACAAATTGAGGCGTGCAGAAGGAAAGAAACACTGTTGGTGAACTCTGTGCAGCCCCTCATTAACGAGGCTTTGGAGTTGAGCACTGCTGCGGACAACCAGCTCAAAGTCCTGAAGGAGTATGATGTGTTTGCACAGGAAAAGGCCAGTGAAGCATCTACAGTAACAGTGCAGGAGATAATGTAGAAGGAGCAAGCAGCCAAAGATATCATGCACAGTCTCAACAAGCAATTTACTATCTTTGTCAACAAGCTTCTCCCACCAGAAAAGCAGCGGAGTGTCCCAGGACGGGACACTGGTGAGTCTTAGGGGCCTGTTGGGGTTTGACCTTGAAGGTCCTTAATTTTGGCAACTCCACGGTTTTGGTGCGAAGCTTGTAAGCGGAGTTGCGGTCCAAAATAGTCTTAGGGGTTTCAGGGTTGGGTCAAAGCCCCTCTTTTTGTAAATAACCCATGGTTTAAACTCATGGTTTTTAAGCCCATGGTTTAAACTCATGGTATTGTAATAGTGCACTTGTATAAATAGGCACTTATGTAAAGGAGAAAAGAGTTTTTTTCGAAGGTGTTTGTATGATGATAATTTGATGCGAAGAAGTTAAGGCCTATTTTTGGGTTTAAGGTTAAGTCCTAGCTGAGTGCGTGGACGACCTCTGCAGCTGAGTGCGCAGAGGGTTTTGGAAGGTTAAAGTCCTAGCTGAGTGTGTGGATGAGCTCTGCAGCTGAGTGCGCAGAGGGTTTTGGAAGAAAGGATCTGCAGCTTAGTGCGCAGTTTTAGGTTGTTGAGAAGATCTACAGCTGAGTGTGCAGATCAGAACTGTGTTGTTTGTAAAGAGTTGAATATAAACGTAGTTCTGTGGACGTAGCCCCTACACTGGGGGTGAACCACGTATATCTTGTGTTGTGGTGGTTCTTGTTTATTTTGTTCCTGTTATATTTTATGCATTTGATAAGTAAGTGAATGATAAGTAAAATATATTGTTAAGTATTAACTTCGCTGTGAATTCCCAGTTAAGGGTTAAGCAAGTAATTGTCTGTTTATCTAAACTGCAAAGCTATTTAAGTGAATGTCGAAGCTCTGTATTGTATGATTATTATTTGTTAAGGATAAAGGTACAGTAAGATCCCTCTTCTGCGGCACCCCATAGCTGTTTCGGGTGAGACTGCAACCTGTTCGCAGGTTGTTGCCGAAAGGGCCAACACTATGGGTCTCTTTGTTGGTGCGAAGATAAAAGTATAAGAACCCGGGTCTGCTCTAAGCCCCAACAATTTATGAACTGAAAACTCAGCTTGCCGAAAGCAGTCTTCTTCGCCCACTCACCTTATTCTTCATCAAAGTCCATATAAATACACAATCCAACAAAAGATGTTGTCAATATGGACATAAGCCGTCAATATTTTCTGTGTACGACCCGATGTCGTCTGACAAACATAATACTTTATCAAGATCTAGACTTACCAGCATTATCAAATTAATAAAACAGGTACATAGGGTTTCATTAAAAAATGAAAACCCTAAGGAACTTTTAATTATTTTTATAGATTTCAAATATAATTATTTTGTCGAAAAAATGGAAACGGATTTGTAGAATTTAATTAAATAAGCGTTAATGTACGCACTGCAACCCGCAATCCGCATTGCGGAAGCAGAACAACAGAATAAAAACTGTAAAAGTCGATGGAGCTTCCCGCAACTCGCAATCCGCATTGCGGAAGGAAAAGTGTAAAAGCCTATGGAGCTTCCCACAACCTGCAATCTACCTTGCGGAAGTCGAGCCGCGGAAGGAAAGCCCGTTGCGGAAGACTTCTTAAGCTTACGATTTTGGAATCGAACAAGTTAAAAGGAGTTAAGACAAAATTTGAAGCCTATTTGGATATATACGAATTTAAAAGAACGATTAATTTTTCCCATGTTTTTGTTTTTATTTGTTAACATCTTCGATGTTTGAGTGTAATCTCTGGTGTTTAAATTTTTTTTGTGGGTTAGGACTCAGAATAACTAATTGCAACTTATGATTTATTAGGTTTAAGTTTTGACTGGACTATTTAATTCATATTTTGAAATTTGTTGTTCTAACTGAAAGATTATGGATGATTAAAGTCTTATGTTTTTTTTTAAGCCTGAAAAATTAATGAAGTAGTTTAAAGATTAAATGGTTTTGAATCTTTCAGATTTAACCAATATTCAAATGATAACTTTTATGATTCGAAAATTATTTTATCTAGAAATTAATTTAGATTTTGTTTTTTTAATTTATTTTATCTAAAAAATTATTTAGATTCCACTTTTTTTTAAATAATTTCAACTTTTTCAGTTATAAAATGTTTTGATCAGAATGTGAAACAAAATAGATTGAGTATCTTAAAAATTCCTATTTCACTTTAATTATGCAATATCACTATCTTATATTTACGATTCCATTTTTTCTAAAACTTTGAAGAAAATGATTAAAAATAAATTAGAGATTAATGATGAAAAAGTTCTTTCAAAAACTATGGCTGCCCACTTGTCCGTAAGTTCAGGCCGCATTCTGTGAAAAGTGAAATGAGAGAGGATGGCAAGTTGGCGATTATAATGCATGGATTTTCCAAAAATATGTAAGAATTTTAGTACATTTTACGAGTATTCAGTTATTTTAATCGCAATATAGCGAACGACAATTTGCCAGTATCTAGCATTCATGAATTTAATGACTCGGCTTGTATTGAGCCCGTGACTTCCGTACTCTCTTTTGCTCCATGTTAATTTTTATTTCTCCTAAATTTCTTGGATGTATATTTTCATGAAGTTCATTTCCCTGTTGAAGGGAAATCTATAACATATATGGGTTTTGGAAGCAGATATGACCAATCAAAATCTCTAAGATTTGATGTCCTAAGAATGAATTTCTACTACTGACATTTCATCTATATTGTCCGAATTTAATTTTAGGAAGTCGAATAATACATAAAGACGGTTACTTTGGCTTGAGTTTGTGAATGAAGGAGCAAGCACTGACAAATTGGGTCATAATTTAAGCTACTTTGATTTGGGTAAATCAAGTAGTAGAGGGAGGCTATAAAATGACTACAAGAATTGTAACAAAATTATTCATCCCCTGCTTCCTAGTGGACTTTGGACTTTGAAAGTGTGACAACACACCTCTTTGGATTGCCTGATAGATTGTTGAGAGAAGCGACCCAATTCGAATTCTAACTTACAGTTCAGGGCATCATCTATAACACTTGGTTTTATGCCTAATAAAATTGATTTGGTACTTGTGCTAACATCTTATCTCTAGTTTCGGAGGCTTTCTATCGATCGATCGGAGGTATGTCAATTTTTTCCTTGCATAATTCTTGAGGGGCGATTCGATGCATTCGAGAAGACTGAAGGAGCCGCCGCCATGAACGCTTGGGTGGATCGTCCAGCCAGCTTCTAGGGCGGATCGCGGCAAGGCCCGCTCAAAGTGTAATTTGCGAACTCAGTTTATTTCTGTTATTCAGATCCCATCAGACAAGGTTCACGCTCCCAAAGAGATTGGATCGGCCGACGTGAAGCGAGGCGTTCGTTTTTGCAGGTGCGCGGATCTCCGTCTTGCTTATAGGGCCGTGGTTCGGCGTTCAGAGCGTTTTGCATGCGTTTTGGAGCAGTGGTTTTGGCTCCTATCTTCTGGTGGTCGCCGCCCTGCTACGATGGCCCCAGATCCGATTAATGAGATGGGAGAAGATCCTTTGGAAGCTTTCAAAGCTTTAGTCCGTTCGGCAAGACCTAAAGCCAAGCCTTCTCTCTCGTCTAAGTTTGTTAAGAAGATGGAGGAGATCCCTTCTCTTGAGCTATCTCCAGAGGAGCCCTGCGATCTTGCCCTCCTTCTAGCAGAAAAAGGCCTCATTGGAAAGTTTACGGGGTTATGTCCTAGCCCCAAAACTGTGGAGGAATGGGTGGAAGACCGTTGGAAACCGATGATACATGCAATCGTTTCTCTGTGTGCAGTAGGCAGGGGTTTTTTTGTCTTCAGCTTCACGAAGAAAGAGGACTGTGATTTAGTTTTCAGATCTGGACCCTATTTCATGGGGTCGAGGGGGTTGTTCTTAGCCCCCTGGACTCTTGATTTCAATCCCGGAGATGAGATCACCGTAGCCCCTGTTTGGGTTAGGCTGCCTCATCTTCCCTTACATCTCTGGGGGAAAGGATCTCTGGAGGAGATTGGAAATAAGCTGGGGCGGTTCCTGGACAGTGTGGAGCCGAAAGGGGATCAATTTACCTGCGCTCGTATTTGTGTTGAGGTTAACCTCGAGAAAGGACTTCCGGAAGCCATTCAACTCTCCCTGGGGGAATGGTGCCATATCCAAGAGCTGGATTACGAGCAGATTCCCTTTAAGTGCCTCCGGTGCCATGCTTACGGTCATTTTGCAAAAAGCTGCCCCAAAGCCTCTGAGGATGCAGGACCAGTCAAAGAAGGTGATTTTCAGCCAGTAACTAACCGGCGAAGGCAGCCAAGGCGAAAGGAGCCAGCCCAGGCTCCGAAGGCCTCTCATTCAGCAGAGGCAACCCTAGAAAATAAAAACAGCTTTGATGCGCTGAAGGAAGATGAAGCCCTAGATCCAGAATCAACAGTAGATAAGGAAGATCCCCCGGTAGTTGAAATCCTTCCGGATCCCGCCCCCTCAGAATCAGTAGTAGCGAAGGAACTTCGGGCTTCAGATCCCGAACCCTCTGCCCCTGCAGGTCTGGCTGTCTCAGTCCCCTCTAGAGGCTCTGTGGAAACTTCTGAACCTGAAGACATTTCAGCCCTGTCTCCACCCCTTACCCGAGGGCGAAAGTCCAATAAAGCACGCAGAGAAAAGGAGGCGGCCTCCAGCATTTCTCTAGGTTCTCAGAAAAAAGATGGATCCTTTCTTTAAGGGGCTTTCATCCCACTCGGTTTAATGCTTTGCTTCTGTCTTCTACTTTGCTCACAGTTTGTGAGAATTTACTCTTGTAAGCATTTGTTGTCATTTTCTCGAATTAGCTCTAGATGCAGATGGGATTTGTCTCCCAAGACATTCACAAGAAGGTTGGCAGCACTGTTAGAGGTCACCAACTTTCTTCAGATTTGTAACTTTCGGATTCTGGCTTGCCAGAATGCCGCTTAATGCAACATAACCGTTCTTGTTAAAAAAAAAAAACATCTTATCTCTAGTTTTGTTTACTTCGTTGTTTAAGGAAATCAGGGGCCTTTTCCCACTCATTGTATTTGGTTTTCCAGAGGATTCTATCATGTTGTTATGTTAAAGGATTCTGCAGTGCAATAGATGGCGATTTGCCAGATCTACCTTTCATAAATTTGATGACTCGAATCGAATTCAACATGTGAATGCGCACAACAGTATAAATTTCTCCTTCATTTCACATGATGTAGCAGTTGCTCCTACATTTGAATTTTGATATTTGTTTCTCCATTTTCTTGTTTCATTATGTCAATCTACTGTTTATGCATATTGTTATATGCATGTACAGATCAATGAGCATGGGATTATGGGGCCAAGGCCAACGACACCAATTTCAGCTCTAGATATCAATAAATTTTAATTTATTTTCTGAAAATTATCTCTATTGATTTCAAATATAAATATTTTGTCGAAAAAAAAGGAAGCAGATTTGTGGAAAGTAATTAAATAAAACCTTTATATTTTATCAATTTACCTTTCCACTTTCTGCATTCCACAATGTGGAAAGTGGAAAGGTAAAAGTTAATGGTTTTGAGTGTTCTGCAATCCGCATTGCGGAATGTAGAAAGCTAAAAGGTAAATTGATAAAATATAAGGGTTTTCGCAATATGCATTGCGGAATGCCGAAAGCGGAAGATTTACAGAGCTCGGGCTCTGTTTGCATTACCACTCCCAATTATACTTTCTATACCTTAAACATATTTTATTTTATAAAAAATGTTTAATTTAATATGTTTTCTTGGTTCTCCGTTTCTAAATAAATAAAAATTATTTATATAAAAAAATATCCATAAATATAATAAAATAAAATAGTAATATTTTCCATTATACTTATAATACAAAAAAATTAACAATAAAGTTAATTAGTGAATGTTTTATTTTTATTTTTAACATAAATGGTTGAGGAACTTTTTATAAAAAAATGAGTAACTAAATATTACAAAACTCTGGACACCGACTACTCCAAGAGGAAGACCAAGTCCGTGCCTCCTTGTGCTTCCTTTTCCATTCTATTTTTTTCATCACCATTTCCTATTCTATGAGTGCTGAAACTCCTTATAAACTACCCAAGCAAGAGGATACAAAAGCAGAACATTCAAAGAATGTGAAGGAATGGATCACTATAAAGGGATCCAATTTCTCTCATAGTCCTGCTGATCACATAATAGGTTTCTGCACTCTAGATCCACTTTGTTATTGGCCATACTATTTGCATGTTTGTTATTTTTTCTCAATATGTGAAGGAAGTTGATGGCTTTATAATCATTTACCATGCATTTTAAAAGATGACGAGTCTTGGTTATTGGGCTCTTTCTATTCCTTACTAGTTTCCTTGCTTCTCCAATAACGATGCACGAGTCTCTGAAAACCACCAGTTCCTCAATGCCTTCTTTACTTGCCATCTCCAGTCCTTTTATTAAAGCTAACCATTCCGCCCCATTGTTAGTCTTCTTGCCAATTCCCCAAGCGTACTATTTCAACTTGATTCCTTCAGAATTGAAATAGACTCCCCGACTCCTGCCATCCTCGTATTAGTGAATGTTTAATAACAAAAGTGATACAAGTAGTTAACTATGATTAAAAAATAAATATTAAACCATTTCTTTTTCATTAGCATTATATATATATATATATGATTGTTAAATAAATTATCAAATACTAATGAGTGGAGTTGTATTAAGAGACTACGAACCCTCTACTATGAATTTGAATTAAGGGACAACAAGCTCATTTTCACATAAAACCCTTATATTTTTATCAATTTACCATTCCGCTTTTCGCATTGCAGAAACCCTTATATTTTATCGATTTACCTTTTTGCTTTCTGCATTCCGAAAAGCGAAAGGTAAATGGTAAAATTTTTGAGTGTGCCGCAATCCGCAATCCACATTGCGGAATGCAGAAAGTGGAAAGGTAAATTGATAAAATATAAGGGTTTCCGCAATCCACAATGCGGAAAGCAGAAGATTTACAGAGATCGGGCTCTCTGTGTATTACCACTCCCAATTATACTTTCTGTACCTTAAACATATTTTATTTTATAAAAAATGCTTAATTTAATATGTTTTATTGGTTCTCCATTTCTAAATAAATAAAAATTATTTATATAAAACAAATCCAATTTTGGAAGTCAAATACAACCTTTGATTTGCTAAAAAAAATTTTGCTTAATTTTCTGCAATGTAGGTACAATGTGCCCAAGTTTTTGTAGAGTGTAGATGTAACGTCTTATAGTGGAAGTCTGGCCATTTGGAAACATTATAGGAAATGGTTTGCCCTTTTATATTTAGAGGTTGTGTTACTTATCCAAATGACAACATAGACAATGGTTTTCTCTTTATCCATTTCAAATTTAATTATTTTGTCGAAAAAATGGAAGCAGATTTGCAGAAAGTAATTAAATAAGCGTTAATGTGCTCTCTGCAACCCGCAATCCGCATTGCAGAAGCGGCATGATGAAAGGAAATCTGTAAAAGGATTTCCGCATTGCGGGTTGCAGAAACAAGAATTTTTTAAACAAATAAAATTCTAATATCCGCAATTCGCATTTGTGGGTTATGGAATGCGAGAAAACGATTTCCAAAAATCCCCCAAAAATGGAATTCCGCAATGAGTTTTCCGGTTGCAGAAACACAAAACATATATAAAATAAAGAGGGAGCTTCTGTAAAACCAATTTTTTTTGAAGGCAATTCTATTAAAACTAAAATACAATACTTACAGTAAAAAAGAAACCCCCCCCCCCCCCCCCCNGTTGCAGAAGCCAATTTTTGAAAATTACAATTGCATACCCACAATCCGCAATTGCAGAAACAGAGTTGCGAAAACTCTATTGCGGAAACAGTGTTTCAAAAAAAGCACTTGCGGAAAGGTTAAGTTGCGAAAATACTCGATTGTGGAAAGGTACAGTTGCAGAAAGACACAATATTTTTACCCTCTCGGTGTTCCTTTGCACCTCTTGGTGCAAATGCTAGTTGGATAATTTATGGCAATGTGTTCTTGAAAAGTTTTTTTTGCTTGTAATCTCCCTTTTGATTATTTTGAAACTTCTTAGGAGGATGAGACTCCTTATGGGTTTCGTTCTTGAAACGAGGTTTCCCTCTTCTTCTTCTAGCATGAGCAACTAGAGAATGGTCATCATCTTTAAATAGTGCTTCTCGGTTTGTTACTCTAGCTTCCTCTTGAACACATTCTTCCCATATGATTTCAAATTGTAAACTTTCCTTCCTTGCACAAATTGTCTGGATATAAGAATCCCATGGTCTAGTAAGACTATTGAGAGTGGTCATTACTAATTCATCTTCATCAATCTTGTCTTCAATTGCTTCTGGTTGTTCTTTGAATTGAGAAACCCTTGTGAAATATTCTTGGATAGATTCACCCTTGCTCATCTTTGTACTTTTGAGTTGGGCTCTCAAATTCATCTTCTAGTTAATGTTCTTGATTCATACATTCTTGTTAGGGCATCGAACATCTCCTTAAGTGTTTCCTTGGAGGACACTCGAGGAATCAAGTGATCCTTGATAGAATCCACTAAGATCCTCTTGGCTCTAATCATGTCCTTCTTGTACTTTTCCTTTACTTCATATTCTTCGAGCTCCGGCACAACTTCCTTGATAAAATTTACAAGTTCATTCTCTTCTAGAATGAGTCCGATTCTGCATTTCCAAGCACATAAATTTTCTATGCCTTCCAACTTGTCTTCAAGCTTAGTGCTTGGAGGCATCTTGCCTAGAGAACAAAAAATGACAAAAAACTGAAGTTTCTGAGAAATGAAAACTAAACTTACCAAAAGATGTGCTTGACTAAGGCGAGTATACTGGTACAGTCAGTTTATGAAGAATCCAAACTTTAACCCTTGAAATTGGACTTACGAAATATTGGGTTGAAGTTTTTGGATTTATGGTTCCAAGTCAAACTAGGGTTTGACTTTTTGGAGTATCTGTCCACCAAAAAATTTCGATCCAGGTGCCAAAAGATGTGCCTAGGAGGGGCGCACTTCCCAATGTCACTTGTACTCCAAAAATCATCTTTAGTAAAAAACCCTAATTTTATTGTCCAGAGAAGGAGAGAGAGTTACATAGTGAAAGTTGCTCTTTTGAGTCTAGATCTGATACCATGTTAAGTTTATATGTTATTACAACTTAATTTCTAACTTCATGAGCATTTAATAATTTTTCGCAATAACAACATAAAGAGGATCTCTGAAAGAAACACAATCACAAGGAACACAACAATTTATCCTGGAAAATCCACAAGGGGAAGAAAACCCAACAAAACTTCCTCAATATAGATGACTAAAGTACAATGCCCAAAGAAAAAGGTCTCATAAGAGAGAGAGACCAAAACCTAGCATAAGAGCCAAAGACACCAAAAACACTTATCCTCCTCCTTCTCTATCCTTCCTCTTTTTCTTTCTTGCGCAATGCTTGAGTGAGTGTGTGTGTATAAATGAGGGAGGAAGCCTCCCTATTTACACTCAACGATTGACTGACCTTTTAACCTAATTGGGACGACCTACAAAAAACTCAAAATAATATTTATATTAATCTTTTATGGGTAGTATTGACCCATCTTACAACACACGATTTACCTCATGACTTTTACATGACCTTTTACATTAATGACATCTCCCAAAGGAGGAATAATAATTGCGTCGAGAGGCGCTCTACAACCCAGATCTCGTAACGTTACATGTAACGTTTGTAACGTTACTCTTGTAAATGTCGGCCATAAAAAATAAAAAAATTTAATTCCTTCAAAATAAATATCCGCCACAAAAACAACCTAATATGGGGAAGATTTTGTAATGTTCCTACCTAACAAAATAATCAAAATAAAATAAAATTAATTATCGGTAAAAAAAAATGTAGGTTAAAAAACAACACAATATGGGGGAGATGTTGTAATGTTCCTACTTAATAAAATAAAAAATAATAAAAAATAAATTATCCACAAAAAAATGTTGGTCGTGCACATGGTTTTAAAACCATATGCAAGGCCTCCTAAACAACTCACTATTTTATTGTACATGGTTTAGGAGGGCCTTGAAAATGGTTTTAAAACCATGTGCAAGGCTACCTAAAGAACCCATCGTTTTAAAACCATGTATGGGGGAGATGTTGTAATGTTCTTTCCTAACAAAATAAAAATAATAAAAAATATTACATGTCGGCCATAAATAATATTAAATATTAATACGAAGCTCATAGTTGAGTGCAATACTTAAGAAGAGGTTTGCACCTCCAAAGATTTGATCCCTCTCGGTGCTTGATAGAGCATAGGATTTGGATCTATGCTGGTAATAATAATGTAAAGTACAAGTAGAATATTCTTCGAAGTTACATTATTTCAACACCTTCCACAAAGAAGTTGGCGATGCACCCTGCAAGGAGGATCATTGATTACTAAAAGTCATCATGACCATTCAATTAGGTTGGGCACTACACACATCAAAGAAGTACATGGAAGTGGTAATGTCTTAAAAGGTAGTTAACAATGATCACTTTGTCACATGAAACCTTTTTTGGGTTTGGGAAGGTTGTTGATTACTAGAAACCATCACGATAATGAAGTAAGGTCGGGTGGTACATGTCTTGATGAAGTATATGAAAGTGCAAGCACCTTGAAATGAGGTTACGATGACCACTTTGTCATAATAAGATTTATCAACTCTTTAACTTTCGTCATGCCTAATCAATCTAAGATTGACACTAGGTGTTGGGATCACACTTCATCATTCAAAGATTTTTTAGGTTCCTTAACTTCAACAATGCTTAATCAACTCTCTTATTATCGAAACTCTGGTAACATTAGAGACTAAGATCATACTTGTCATTAAAAAAAACTTCTCTAAATTTTCTTAACTTTAAAGTTGCTTATCAACCTTTCAATTCACCTAAATCCAATGACCCAAATGCTTAAATATCTATCTATTCACCCACCAAAACATGTCATTACAATTTGATGAAGGAAATATCAATTAAATATGTATCACTCCCTTAGACATAATCACCCACCAAAGCATGCTATTGAAGTGTTACTTTGATGAAGGAAATATCAAACCTGCTTTGTTTACGAACGAGTCAAGATCACCATTACATCACATTTAGATATTAAAAATAAATCAAATTTGGCTGTGAGAACCATCGGTCATAAAACGATAGAAAATGTATGGTTGGCGCTTTGCAAGGGAAAGCACTAGAAGAAAAAACGCAAAATAAAATCGAAGAAAAACATGGAAAAAATAAAAAACAAAGGGACCAGATATATGTATATATATATTTTAAATAAATGGAACAGATATATATATATATTTTAAATAAATAATTGAAAAAGCGACACTAACCTCAACGCTCCCGCTAATTGACGCCGTTAGATGACAACAAAATGACAGCCGTTGGATCCCTTTAACGGACGGCGCTCGGCGCTCCAGATAATATTTAAAAACCCGAGAAACCCACAAAGTTCAGGTTTAAAAAATAAAAAGAGCGGGGTACGAAAAATGACTCCGTTCACACACTGACAAAAGAAGTAATAATATTATATCGATTCTCGTAGCCCCATTCGCACTGTAAAAGAACCAAACTCTGGGGACTTTGAATGCTCAAACCCTGAGCGAGATTGCTCACAAATCGTGGACGGCGGCACTCGGATCTATGGAAATCTTTCCGATTTTCTGTGAATCGTGCGGCGGATGAGCATTTATCGGTGCTTTTCACGGCGCCGGACAGCTATTCGTGAGGCGGAAACTGTATCTTGGTCTGCAGAGGGTTAGATTCCAGGTGCGCGGATTTATTGCAAGATCGACTTCGGTATTTTGGGGGGGGGAAGTAAGAATTAAAAGCGAAAAAGAGAATTTTATTGGTATAATGGTGGAGAGATTTGGCGGGGGACAAAGAAGATATGAGTGGATTTGTGGCAGGAGAAAGGGTTGGAGGAGCCTTGTGGAAAGAAGAAGAGTGCATGGGTGAAGGATGCCTGTTCTGCGCAGCGGAGTGCGCAAGGGCCGTGCTCAGCCGCGGGATGCATCGCCAGCCATTGCTGCCGTAGAAGATTTGGAGAAAAAACCCAACAAAACTCCTGCTAACCTTAGGGGGCCACGTAACAACAACAATAACCCTAACAATAACAAGAAAGCTAACGCTAACGCTGCAAATAAAAACGATCACACAGAGCCCGTTGTTATTCCCACGCCGCGGAATTATGTGCGTACTAGGGCCGCAGTAGCCAAGGAGGAAGGACCTGCTAAACAGACTCAGCCGAAGACTACTGTGCCTCCTGCCAAGAGGAATACTAGGGCGAAGCCTTTGGTGGTGACTGAGGTTGCCGCCTTAGAGCAAGTAGGGGTTGCTGGCGTCGATTTGAACGCCGTTAAGGAAATACGCGAGGCAACTGCTCCTAAGGAAAAAATGGATGACGATGAGAGCCCTGGAAGGAGCGCCGACAAGGCCGTTGCTGGAGATGGCGAGGATAACACTGCTCCTCTCCCTGACAAGGTTGGTTTTAGGAATTTTTTTTCTCATTTCTTCCGAGTGATTTTTTTTTATCATTTCATTTGCATTTTTTCATCATTTCATTTGCATTTTTTTTACCATTTCATTTGCATTTTTTTCATCATTTCATTTGCAAGCGCGGATTTGTGACTTTCTTCTATATATAGTTTGTAATGTCTGTTAATCAAAGAAGCCATTTTTGATATCTTCTGTTTTTTCTCAGTTTTTTTCTTCGCCACAAAAATTTCCAAATGTTTTCAATGAATTTTATTACATCTGGAACATGTTTTTTTTCTGCTATTTTTGTTAATCTCGTGTTTCCAGGAAAAATACTGTGTTCAATATTTCAAGCAATAAATTAGGATATACATTTTTTCGTCCTTTGGTCTTTTATCCTTCACTTAGCAGAGGGGAAAATAGTGTATTTACGGAAATTTGATGTGCGTGGCTTCCGTTAAAAATGGAAATGCTTTTTATGTTATTTTTGGGCTTAATTGTTTTTCTGTTTTCCCCTTAGCCATAAAATTTCCCAAATGTTTTCAATGGATTTCATTACTTCTGGAACTTATATTTTTGTTGCTATTTTTGGTCATTTATTTTTTTACTTTGCAGATGGCAAATTAGACTCTTTTACTGATATTTGATGCCGTTTGGAATCTATAATTTTTTGAAATGATTTCGATTTATTTTTGGGCCTTCGTTGTTTTATTTCTTGTTATTTGTAATAATAATTATTCTTTTTTCATTATTTTTCCCTGGATAAAAAGCTTAATTTTATTTCATCAGTCCAGAACAAAATTACATTCTGTAGATTCACATAAATGTGAATTGCTTTTTCAAAATATGGGTCTTTTGGTGAGACTTCTGAGTCTTCTTTCAAAATTTCAGTATAAGTTCTACCATCTTGCTGCTGATTACAACAAAATTAAACATACATTATGCTTGCCCGAGTAGACAAATATTTGCTGATATAAAAACTGTATAGATCCAAAAGTATCACCAAGTGAATACCGTATGCCTGTAAATAACAAAAAAGATTGATTGCAGAGATGCTGAAAAAAAGTTCTGATGGTGTTCAGTCAGTGAAGGGCCTATGGTAGTATTCCTGGGTCAGGCCCTCCCTGAACTCCTTCACTTTCCAGGTCCCCAGGGCCATTTGCAGCCAGTTCTTTTTTCATTTTATTTACAGAGATGGGAAAATAATAAAATATGCCTTTTATTTTCTTTGTCCAAGAAAATATGTTTGATATGGTCTGCGACTCTGCATTTATTTATATTCTTTCTCACATAATTTTCTGTTATTTTTAATGGGTTTCATTACATGTACAAGGCTGAGGGAGCTTGTTATCTTTTGATACAGTTGGGCTTTATTTCCTTTTCTTTTTAACAGATGGAGAAATGTTAATATTCTATTTAGATTCATATCTGACAGCGATATTTGATATGCCTGACTTTCATAGAAATTAATTTCTTTATTTATTTAATATTTTTGAAATGTTTTCAATTTTTTTCAATTTTTTGGTTGCTTTTATTTCTTTACTTTTGTTGTTGATTCCTTTGCAATATATTCTGTTTCTCATTTGGAAGGATGTGTTGATTTGCTTTCAAATTTACTTGGACCAAGTAATTGTATTTGATATGTTTTGCATTTATTTTTGTTCCCACAAAATTTCTAAGAATTATTTTCCCTACAACAAATGCTGTTTGCAATGATATTAACGCTTTGTTTTTGTTAATGATATCTTTTAAAGTACCTGGTTTAATAAAATGCATGAGTTTTTCCAAAGATGCTTAGATTTAAACCTTCGTTATATTTGTCTTTTTTAGTTGATCAGGTTACGCATATTGATTGCTCTCATATAATAAAGTTCCTATCTTCCATGTATTTGTTTCGAGCAGGCATTCCTCGTTGCATGATGAAAATTGATTTCATAAGAAAATGGGATAAAAAATTGTCTTTAAATGGCCATGCTCTTTTTCTTATCTTTGATATGCCATATATGTATTTCATGGCAATGATTCAAAGCATAATTCTCTATTTCGTTGCAGGTTTCAGTAGGTGGATCTCCCCTTTACAAACTAGAAAGAAAGTTAGGTAAAGGTGGGTTTGGACAAGTTTATGTAGGACGCCGAATGTCTGGTGGCTCTGACCGAACTACTGGTCCTGGTGCCATTGAGGTACAACGAGCTTTTTTTTCTTTCTTGGATTCTTCAAATTTCAATTTAAAAGACATTGTGTTGTAATTTTAAAGACCACAGTGACTTAATGACGCATTTTTTGTGAAGGAATTGTTTTTTAATGCATTATTTCCTTGTCTTGTTGAGCATGTCCCCAGGTTGCTTTAAAGTTTGAACACAGAACTAGTAAAGGTTGCAATTATGGTCCCCCATATGAGTGGCAAGTTTACAAGTGCGTCTCTCTTTACTTGTCTCCATATAGGGGATTCATATTTGAGATTGTTTGGATTGTGTGGTTTTTACTTCTTTGTCTTCTTTCATTACAATTTGTTCTTTTTATTTCCCACTCGCATAGGTATGTCATGTATAATTGCTACTGGTCAGCATTATTATGTTCTCCTTTAGCTATGGCTTATTTTGTTAGTTGTCTTCATTCATCACTGTCTTCTAATGTAGTTGTCTTTATTCTGCAATCAGCACTCTTGGTGGAAGTCATGGTGTTCCACGGGTACACTATAAAGGTCGTCAAGGGGATTATTATGTTATGGTATGCTTCTTTTATGTTGAGAATAGCTGGTTGTTATGCCTGAAAGCTTATTAATGTTTTTTTCTCTTATCATCATTTCAAAGACAATTTATGTTGAAAATGTTTTGAAGATGCACTGTCTGATGCATCATATGTTGTATCACAGGTTATGGATATGCTGGGTCCAAGTCTATGGGATGTTTGGAATACATCTGGTCAAGTGTGAGTTAATAACAAGCACTATTAAACATTTGTTACAAATTATCTGCAAACCAGTGCTTGTTCAATTCATAATTGTTGCTATTGTAAACTGTGCATGCAGGATGTCGACTGAGATGGTGGCATGCATTGCTGTTGAAGCTGTTTCCATATTGGAGAAGATGCACTTAAGAGGGTAAAATAATAGATTGCAATTCACAATTTTCTTTTGTGGAGTTATCCGAGGACATTGCAGAAGCTTACTGCTTTTTTCTTTAATGCAGATATGTTCATGGGGATGTGAAGCCTGAAAACTTTTTGCTTGGTCCGCCAGGGACAGCAGATGAAAAGAAACTTTTCCTTGTTGATCTTGGGCTAGGTGAGTTTTTCACACATATTTAACTTCCATCCATACAATCTGAATTCTGCATTTGTTCATTTGTTTTCTGAATGTTGCATATGCTTTGTTGATTATGTAGCAACAAAATGGAAGGAAATCTCTACTGGGTTGCATGTAGAATATGATCAAAGGCCAGATGTATTCAGGTATGATCTTTTACTTGGAAATGATGACTGTTGATGTTTTTTGAAACCCCAATTATTACATTATACTAATTTTATTATTATTTAATTCATTGCAGGGGAACTGTTCGATATGCTAGTGTACATGCTCATTTAGGGAGAACTGGAAGTAGGAGAGACGATCTTGAGTCTCTGGCTTATACACTTATATTTCTTCTTCGAGGACGTTTGCCTTGGCAAGGATACCAGGTTATATTGTAGTCGCTGACTTCCAAGCATTTTTATCATATCATAAGTTTGGTATCCTTTATTTTGTATAAATTTTTCTTATAAATACATATCTCATTTGTTGACAGGGTGACAACAAGAGCTTCTTGGTTTGCAAGAAAAAAATGGCCACATCCCCAGAGATGTTGTGTTGCTTTTGTCCACAACCTTTTAAACTTTTTCTGGAATATGTGGTGAATTTGAAATTTGATGAAGAGCCCTATTATGCAAAATATATTTCACTTTTTGATGGGATCATTGGGCCAAATCCAGCTGTCAGGCCAATAAATACTGATGGAGCTCTGAAGGTACTGTTGGTTTTCTTAGGAAATCCTATTTTTGAAATGCAAGTAGGAAGCTCTCTAATGTGTTTTTAATTTGGTTAAGCTTGTCTACCAGGTTGGTCAAAAGAGAGCTAGGTTGACTATTGAGGAAGATGATGATGAGCAGCCCAAGAAGAAGGTTCGGCTTGGTATGCCTGCTACACAATGGATCAGTGTTTATAATGCTCGGCGGCCAATGAAACAGAGGTATGTGTCTTAGACAAGGTTGTCAGCATTATGTTGTTATAACTTCTTCACGTTTTATGTTTATGTTTGTACTTGTGTCATTTGATTATTAGTTTCATTAGACGATAATATTATTTTGCTCCTGTGTTGATTGAAAATGTTGAATTTTTTTTCTGCATTAATTTGTTCATCTGAGATGATACTTAGGTTGTAAATTAAATATTACACTATTTATTGACATTGCTAGTAATGTCAAGTTCTGAAATCAAATTTCTTTCTATGCTATGGCCAGATACCACTATAATGTGGCTGATACAAGACTTGCACAGCATGTTGAGAAAGGAAATGAAGATGGTCTTTTTATAAGTAGTGTAGCTTCATGCTCAAATCTGTGGGCTCTCATTATGGATGCGGGAACTGGTTTCACTGCACAAGTTTATGAGCTTTCTCAGTACTTTCTTCACAAGGTTATCTTTTTTATGTGCTTTATATAAAATGTGTACATGCATGTCTTAAGCATCATTAGTTGTTGTACTTATTACTTGCTACTTTTTTTTAGGAATGGATCATGGAACAATGGGAGAAAAACTATTACATAAGTGCGATTGCAGGGGCCAACAATGGGAGCTCCCTGGTAGTAATGTCTAAAGGTAAGCTTCTGTAGATGTTTTCAATTGTCAAAGTTTGATAGTTCAATAGCTGGCGGGGATATTAACCATTAAGCTTTTGTGTGTTCCAGGCACACAGGACACACAGCAGTCATACAAGGTCAGCGATTCTTTTCCATTTAAATGGATAAACAAAAAGTGGAGAGAGGGGTTCTATGTAACTTCTATGGCTTCTGCAGGAAGTAGATGGGGTGTTGTAATGTCTCGAAATGCAGGTTTTACAGATCAGGTACAGAATGCAACTGTGTAGAGAATAATACAGTTCTGTTGCCTTTTTTGGATTCATGTAGCTGATTTTAGTAATGACTTCTATTTGTACCACAGGTTGTTGAACTTGATTTCCTTTATCCTAGTGAGGGGATCCACAGACGGTGGGATCATGGTTATCGTATCACTGCAACTGCAGCAACATGGGATCAGGCGGCTTTTGTTTTGAGTGTTCCTAGACGAAAGCCTACAGATGAAACCCAGGAGACTCTTCGTACATCTGCATTTCCGAGTACTCATGTTAAGGTAAAGCAAAGTCTATTTATTGACAATACCTGCAGTTTTTGTTTTCCATCTTGCAACTTACAAGACAACTGAAATGTTTTGTCCTTGCAGGAAAAGTGGGCTAAGAATCTATATATTGCTTCTGTTTGTTATGGCCGCACAGTATCATGAAGTGCCAATGTGCTGAAGTTTTCTGATGTAAGTCTTGGTGCCTCTGCCTTGTGCATACAGCTGATCCCTTTTCACATATCTTCTGTATGTTGCAAGTTTGTAAAATTCAAAAATCCCCTGAAAGGTGATTTTTGATCAAGTTGTGCAGGTTAAGGAAATTTTGATTTGCAAGCTTGCTGCTTGTATTCGTAAGCTCATGTCATCTCATCTTATTGATGCTCAATATAAAAATGAAGTTATATTTGCATTAGATAGATGTGTATGGTAGAAACCTTTACATCACTGGCTCCCCAGTACATCAGTCTATCTGATTATCAAGCTGAGGTGTGAGTACTTATCTTTAAACCTGTGTATAGTACGAAATAAATCATGATAAGCCATTACAGATACATGGCAAATTTTCCATATTCCATTGTTATTATGTTTATTATTAACCTTGCAAGGAGAGTTTTAATTGTAGGCAAATTATGCCTGTAGACATTCAGCACTTATGGTATAGCTAAAACTACACAATCATTATAATAATATTCAGCAGTTGACATTTTTTACATCTTATTATTGGATTTGAATTTTAGCACGTTAATTGTTGAGCTGTCCAAGTAAAAGTTGAGTAGACTACTTTTTGATTTGGACCTAATTTGTTTGTAGCAAGTCCAGAACTGGATTGTCATTTAATAGAAACAAAAATGCAAACAATAAATGGTAAAAGCAGTGAAATAAATTTTACTGTCTTTGAATTGAAATGAATATTAAAAGCAGTGAAATAAATTTTACTGTCTTTGAATTGAAATGAATATAACATCAATGTCAGTTTTCTCATGCTGTGGATTTTATTCTGCATTGGTATTTATTGATATGTTGTAGATCAAGTTTGATTTTGGAAGCAGTTCCTAGATTTGGTTATATGGCACATAGACCGAGGAGTACTACTGCAGCTTCTAGGAGTGGAGTAATCATATGAAAGTAGCATGCCCATTTTCTATGCAGGAAACAATTTGTAGTTTAATTAAACCTCGAAAGACCAATCTTTTGAGACTTGGACAAAAGTAGTAATGCAAATATTACTAATGTATTAGAAAATATTATGCATATCATATTCGCAAAACATCAAAAGCTATTCCAGTTTTATACCTCATTCGTTGAAGCCAGGCTACCCTAAATGGAAAACACAGCAGGAATATATTTGAGTTTTAATAACAGAAAATACAAAGAGTACAATGCGTTTTAATAATAGAAAAATACAAAGAATTTGCCTTTCGATAGATGGCAGAGTGCAGAACTTAAAGAAGGTTGATATTATAAATTTGCTATAAAAAGCTGCCCTAGCGGTCATGAAGATATTTGCAATAGAAAGAAAAAGTAGGTTCACCTTTTTTGTATTTATTTGTGTTCTTTGCAACTTTTGAGCGGTCTGTACTTATTTGAGGTGTTACTTGTTTAGACCTTTTGGAGCTAGGGTTGTCTGAAATTCAGTGTTGTCCTATATATGTATGATATATAATAAGGTTATCAGGGATGGTTGACTGGTTGAAAATTTGTTTGAGGCCTTTCGGACCTGGGGTTTTCTGAAAATTCATGGTGTATATTATAGAGGCCTTTCGGACCCGGGGTTTTCTGGAAATTCGTGGTGTATACTATAGATGATTTTGATGATTTTTAACAAGGTGTCAAGGTTGTTGAGTAGGGAGTCTTATTGCATAATTTGTATATATATGACATATACTAATATAAGCTAAGCTAAGATTATCTGGAGCATTTAATTTCAATATCTTGAGATACGAGAACGGAGGGGATTCTTCTTTCTTGTAATTGCCAAGGTTTGCTTTATCTTTTTTGTTTTATTGATTTTCCCTCATCTGTGTTTTTTTGGTTTTATTAATTTATTGTCTATTTTTTTTTCAATTTTCTTTATTTTTTTTGTTTTCTTAATTTTTATTTCAGATACTTTGGTTCATGAGGACTTGTTTCTCTAATTTTTTTTTTCATAATTTATACCCAGAGCTATGCCCCCATATTGTTTTGCTTTTTCTTCTTTGTTTTTACTTTGTGTTCGTCGGTCCCCATGGGTATTAGTTTTGTTCATTAAGGTAAATTTATGGCCCCATATTGTTTTGCCTTTTTCCTTTTTCTTTGTTTTTTAAGTTTCTCTTCTTTGTTTTTGCTTTCAGTGTTTGGCGGTCTCCATAGGTAATATTTTGTTCATTAAGGCAAATTTCTATTGCTCCATGTGGTTCTGTGGCAATGGAAAAACAAAGAGTAGTTTCTAATTTCGTGAGGTTACCAGATTCCTATTTTTAGCGTTTATATTGTGTTTGCAGTAATGTGTTGCATTGATAAGATAAAACAACGAAAGCTAAAAGAGAGTCGAGAGGACTCCAGATGTACCATGTGGGATTCCTATCAAGCTATATAGTGGCACATCTACATGTCATTGTTTTGCCGACGTGTGTGCCTGTAATCATTCGAATTTCGTACTCATTTGCGGACATGTCGATGTAAACAATCTCTTCCTCGTTTCACGGTTTTTCTGCAGCTAGTGTACTGAAATGAAATTGAGCCCTTGTTTTTTGGAAAGGCTCAGCTGACAAGTCTTTGGTGGAAAAGAAATGAAATTGGGCCATTGTTTTTTGGAAAGGCTCAGCTGATAAGTCTTTGGTGGAAAAGAAATGGAATTGTGCCATTGTTTTTCGGAAAGGCTCAGCTGATAAGTATTTGGTAAAGGTAAAGGGGGATTTTAGGTTATTGTTTTTATTAACAAACTTAATCCATTGTGTTTGAACTTCTGGATTTTCAAGTCTCTGGTGGAAAAGGTAAATTCTGGATTTTCAATTCTCTGGTGGAAAAGGTAAAGGGGGATTTTAGGTTATTGTTTTGATTAACAAACTTAATCTATTGTGTTTGAACTTTTGGATATTCACTGTGTCAAAGTTTGACCGTCAATCTCACATCAATCTAATCCATCAATTTCACATTAAACAAGGTCTTTGTTGTGATTGGCTTCTATTTTACCATCTTTTCACCTCTACCTCACATTAAACAACCATCTCTTCACCATCAATCTCACGTGAAAACAAGTTCTTTGTTGTGATTGGCTTCTATTTCACAACCTTTTCACCTTTTTATAGGTATGGTTTTGAGAGTAAGTCTTGCATTAATATTAAGGGTTTGGTTTAATTGTTCATGGTTTATACTCATGTTTTGTTTCTATTTATATAGTATTTAGCTTTTTCAATTTATATTTTATTAAATAATATTTTTTTTTACTTTAATTTGATCGTGTAAGAATTAGATTATTGATATTTTCAATCAATGGTCAGTAAGAATTAGATTTTTGATATTTTCAATCAACAATTAGATAATTATTTATTGATATTTTCAATTAATGTCAAGTAAGAATTAGATTTTTGATATTTTCAATCAACAATTAGATAATTATTTGATATTTTCAATTAGACAATTAGTTTACGAATCTTAGATTATTTTTGATATTTTCGATCAACAATTAGATAATTATTGATATTCTCAATCAACAATTAGACAATTAGTTTACTAAGAATAAAAATGTTGCAAGTATGTTTTCCATTGTTTGTAAGAATTAGATTATTGATATTTTCAATCAATGACCAGTAAGAATTAGATTTTTGATAGTTTCAATCAACAAATAGATAATTATTGATATTTTCAATCAACAATTAGACAATTAGTTTAGATTTTTGATATTTTCATTCAACAATTAGATAATTATTGATATTCTCAATCAACAATTAGACAATTAGTTTACAAAGAGTAATTATGTTTTAAGTATGTATTCAATTTCAATGGAGGACAATATTCCTTTTATCTAATGAAGGTAGATCTAATTGATATAATTATTATTAATGTTGGGTATTTTGGTTAATTATAAATTGATATAGTTATTGTTAATGTTAGGTATTTTGTTAATTATAAATGGACATAATTATTGTTAATGTTGGGTATTTTGTTAATTATATAGCAACATATTATAAGTACAAATTATTTTGTGAGATGTATTAGTTTAGGTTGATAGGTTTATTAAAAAGATGTTTATAATAAATGTGGAGAAGCATCATTTAAAGTTTTTCTGTGAGGAATACTTACTATTTGTGTTGCTTATATGTCAAGGAACAACTTAGTCAAAAATCCTAAAAAGTCTTCCTGTACTTTCCCATAACTTATGTGGGGGCAAATCAAGTGAATTGTTGGTTTTGATATCAAAATTTAACCTGATCTGGAAAGTTAAACTTGGGATATCTCAATTTTGGGGTAGAGATCTCACATATAACTAATAATCGTTTGAGTTTACCTTTATTACTGTGTTGTGTTGCTATTCAAGTGTCTCATAGCTGTGTTGTGTTGCAATGTTAGGGTTATTTCTCATATTTGTTTATTTGACTACATCTTTTATATAAATGAAATGAAAAAGTATGAAATAAAAATTCAGATATTTTATAAAATTAACATAGTATATATATATATATATATATATATAGTGTGCAAATGTCAACATAAAAGGGTATAACCTATAGTTATAAAAAAGTTGTGTGCTAATTGGATTTAGAGTTTCCAAAATTTACAAATGTTTTGAGGAAATTAACCTAGTATAAAAATAATTTTAGAAATCATTTAAAACTGTTTCAGGGTTGGGGTTTCATGTATGGAAGCTAAGATTCATGGAGGAACCTCTGTGAAAAAGGTAATGGCAATTGTTCACCCATTAAAAAAGTAGTTATATTACGTAAGTCATTGACTTACTCTTGCTTAGTCAGGTTGTAATCCCCTTGTGTTTCTCATTCAATCAAAGTGTGATTTCCTTGGATCTTTTGGGTGACTCGGATGATAATCATGAAGTTTTGTGTCATATTTTTGTGGGGCAATTTCAAGGAAAATCAAGTCCATTGTGGGTTTTTTTTGATAGTTTTTTTCAAGTTGAAGAATACATCCTCACCATTTTGTTGTTCATCTTGTGCATGCTGAACTTTTCCTTCTTCAGTAAGTGAATCCTTGATATAGTCAATTGAATTCATGGGGAAAGAATAAGAGAATGTGGTCTCCTAGTATAATCCAAAATCATGTTATAGTGCATTTTGAGAGCTTCTTCAATTTTTGCTTTGCATGTCAATCTTCACTTCTTATTTTGCATTTTTTAATTGATTAATTCCTATTGGTTGGCCATATTGAGATTGAGATAAGACAACATGTAGGGCTTCCATTTGGTGGACAATTCGGCATTACAAATAGTGCATTGGCATTACAAATAGTGCATTATCAACAGTGATTATGTATATCCAATAAAATCCATGAACAAAGAAGTTGAAGTTGTCTTAAATTCCAAATTTGGATTGGATTGGTTAGAGAGACCACCTCAAATAAAGTTACTAGAGACCACAGGAAACCAACCTGAAAACTACGAGAAAGCTAGGCCCTTGACCACAGGAAACCAACCTGAAAACTACAAGAGAGTTAGTTCAACCAGGGAGTAGTAAAAATTGCCTAAACCAAATGGAATTATCCCACCTCTATGAAGAGAGCCATCTCAATGTATTTGAAACGAAGATCTTTGTTGTATATTAGGGTGAGTGAAGAATGTATGGTAGAAAAGCAAGAATATTCAATTGCAAGTTTGATAAATTTCATGAAATAAAAATGTTAATGAAGTCACCTTTGCTTTTGTTCAAAATTCTATATTATTTTGAGAGAGATATGCATCATAGCAGCTCATATGTTTAGGTGTGGTTTGAAAACCATTTGAAATAGTCGGAGACGGAGACGTTTTGACATTGAACACATACAGGCGGCTAGGGTTCCTACTATAGCCGCCCCTTCCATCCATCTCACTGTTCTTGGCTTTGTTGCTAACTGTGGTGATGTGTTTCCAGTGGCAGCGGGTTTCCGGCGGTTTTACCTCTGTTCGGAGCTGTGGCTACGTGGATTGGGCGCTTGTGGAGGCGCATTGCCAGAGCATTTTCGACAGCAGAGTTACCTGAGGAGCCATGCTGGTGTGGCTGTGGACCTGAGGCACGACGGACCTGTGGAGGGGCGTCGGTGGAGCTGAGGCGTGGCTCGGCGGTGGTGTTTCTCGCAGTAGGTGGCGATGTGTGGTGCTGCCGTAGATTTGAGGTTTGGTGGTATCGGCGAGGCAACGATTCCTATGGCGGGTTGGTTCTCCTCCCCTTGGCAGGCTCGAGTCTGGACTGCAAAATTGGCGCCTGTTCCTGCTAGACGCGAATCGTGGCGTTTTGAATGGCTCTCGTGGCTCCAGACTGGCTCCGTTGTGCTTGTTACGACCGGCAGACGCTCTTCTGTGTTCTGACATCGGCTAGAGGTTTTTGGTTGCTCTTTTTGAGCAGTTTAGGAATTGTGCCTTCTGCAATGTTTTGAAGCCTATTGTATACTTATACAATTGATTATTAAGTATGAATATTTGTATACTTTGATTCTAGTATGAATATCAATTATACTTTTTTCTATATTTTGTTTACTGGAATAGTATGAATATCAATTATATATTTTTTTATATTTTGTAGAGTTAAATATGTATACTTTGATTCAAGCATGAATATCAATAATAGATTTTTTTCTTTCTAAAGTATGAATATCAATAATAGATTTTTCTTTTTAAAGTATGAATATCAGTTATAGGTTTTTTCAAAAGTATAAATATTATTACATGTTTTGATTGAAGTATACTTAATTATACTTTGATTCAAGTATGAATATCAATCAATTATAGTTTTTTTCTTCAAAAGTATGAATATTATAGGTTTTTTCAAAAGTATAAATATTATTGTATGCTTTGATTGAAGTATACTTAATTATACTTTGATTCAAGTATGAATATCAATCAATTATAGTTTTTTTCTTCAAAAGTATGAATATTATTGTATACTTTGATTGAAGTATGAATTTTAAGTATAGTGTTTATTTTTTGAAAAAAATGTTTGTTATTGAATTTGCATGAAAGTTGTAATATGATGTCAATGTTTGTCATTGAATTTGTATGTTCAACATTTTTGTTGCAATGTGATGCCAATGTTTGTCATTGAGTTTGTATGAGAGTTGTAATGTGATGCTAATGCTTGTTATTTGTATTTGCATGAGAATTGTAGGATCAAAAGATATGGAGGAAATCAACAAAAGATAAACTTTCAGCAAGTATGTGAATCCTTGATTGTTTGAGAATGGATTGGTTTTTGCACAATGATTGAGTTTCTTGCTTCATTATTGATAGCGAGTAATTATTGAGGCCTAGGACTTTTTAATTCTTCAATGATTTGAGAATGAGCAACACTTGATACATACACATGAATTCTTCATAGGAAAAACTTTGTTGTCACTTTCTTTTTTAAACTGATGAAACAACAATTGGAACAAATAGAGACATGTTAAGGCCCTATTTGATCATAGTGGTTGTGGAATTACCATGACATACTCTTTATTTAATCATGGGTGGCCATGGAGTTTCCATCCTCTATAAAATCGAGTAATGGTGTAATGGTATATAAGTGTTTGATTATTTTAATTATAAAAATAAACTAGAAGTGGATTTAGAGTGATACCAAATTTAGTTTTTAGCTATAAAAGGTGAAGACGGTATCTTTTTAATTTAATAAAATTTGATATTATTTTAGGCATCCACTCTTTTGAAAGCACAAGATCTTTTCTTTATATTCAATGAATGTGATTTAAGTTAAAAAAAATACAATCTCTTCTAAAAGTGCATTGATTTTAAGATACTTTAGTTTTCTTATTATAACTTTTTGATCTTAAATTTTGATTTAGGTCTTGTTTGTTGCATTGTAAGGTTGCCCAACTATTCATTCCAATCACAAGACTATACATATAATTCATACGTTTGGACGATTGTTGGAGATGGGACTTCGAGAATGTGTATCAACTACATATCTTTGAATAAGACCACCTTAAAAAATCAATACCCTATCTATAGGATCAATGACTTGTTAGGTCAACTACAAAATATCAAGTACTTCACCAAGATTGATCTTAAATTAGGATACTACTAGGTATGAGCAAAAGAAAACACATGGAATAACACCTTTACGATGTTGCAATGCTTATATGAACTGTTTGGTAATGCATTTTGGTTTATGTAATGCACTAGCAACATTTATGTGTTTGATGAATGATGAATTACAAAGAATCAAATGAAGGGAACCTTAAGAAATTTGAATTTTCGCAACAACCTTAGTGTGCTTGGGGTAAGTGATTGGTGGATGGGAAATCAAGGTTGATCTTGTGAAAATGGAGGCCATCATTAATTGGCCATCTCGTACCAATTCCATTGAAGTTTAACATAATTATGGGAGTGAAACAATACCCTTGAAATTTTATAGCATCCCTTTTAGTTGTGGATTCAACACTCCATACCATAAAAACCAACAACAAGAGTTTTAAGTGGGGAAATATTTAGCATAAGAATTTGGAAGTTTTAGTTATTGTATTTCCCAAGTGAGGAAAAATTAGTCAAGCTTTAGTTCCCACGTTGCCTAAATTCTAGAATCCCTTTGAAGTGGAGACATGCAAGTCAATATGATACAAGAGTAGTCTTCAAGGAAAGAGGTAAGATAATATGCTGTCTCTTTAAAATGTTTCATGGTGGAGTCATGTAAAGAGGTAAGGTAATATGCTGTCTTTTTGAAATGTTTCATGGTGGAGTTTGGAACTACCCTCCATATGACTTGGAGCTCTATGCTCTAGTCCAAGTTATTAAGAAATTGAAGAACTAATAATTTGAAGGGAAAGGAAATCATCATCCACACTTATCACCCATTGTTGCAATATTGTTAGGTCAATAGTAAGCTTCAAAAAATAAGACCACTATAAGTGAATGGAACTTTTACATCAATTTTATCTTATCATCAAATATAACAAGGGAAACACTGATAAATTGGTGTACACTTTTTCAAGGCCACCCACACCCGTGATCACAACTTTGAGTACTCTTATGCACATGGATCCTTTCGTCCATGATGCCTACAAAGAGGAATACACAAAAATTAGCACTTTAAGGAGGTATTTCGACAATTACAATGCCAAGTTCGTGAAGAAGAATGTGATAACAAAGTTGACTACCATTTTCGGGATAGGTTGCTCTACAAGCTAGATAAGCTTTATGTTCCTAAAGGAGAAATATTACAACTTATGAGAGAGGCTTACATCATCAAAGTTGTTGGGAATTTTGGCATTGACAAAATAGTGGCCAACTTATATAGATACATGTATTGGCCTATAATGCAAGAAGATTACAGGAGACATGCAAGTCGATATGCTATGGAAGTTGTCTTCATGTAAAGAGGTAAGCTAATATGCTATCATTTTGAAATGTTTCATGGTGGACTTTGGAAGTAATCCACATATGACCTAGAGCATAAGCTCTAGTTCAAATTGTTAAGAAATGGAAGAACTATTTGATGGGAAAGGAAATCATCATCCACACCGATCACCCATTGTTGCAATATTTGTAGGACCATAGTAAGCTTCTAAAAACAAGATCACTATTAGTGGATGGGATTTTTACATCAATTTCATCTTATCATCAAATATAACAAGGGGGATACTAATAAGTTGGTGTACATGTTTTCAAGGGCACCCACACCCATGATCACAACTTTGAGTACTCTTATGCACACAAATCCTTTTGCCCATGATGCATACAAAGAGAAATAAACAAATTATTAGGACTTTAAGGAGGTATTTCGACAACTACAATGCTAAGTTCGTGAAGAAGGTGATAAGAAGGTTGACTACCATCTCCGGGATAGGTCACTCTACAAGCTAGATAAGCTTTGTGTTCCTAAATAGAAATATTACAACTTATGAGAGAGGCTTACATCTTCAAATTTGTATAGAATTTTGTGCTGAGAAAATAGTTGCCAACTTATATTGGGACGTGTATTGGCCTAGAATTCAAGATGTGACTCAAATTATTAGAGGACGCATACTTCACTGCACCAACAAACCCAGTAATAGGAAGCAAGGTTTATACTGTCCCTTACCTATACCTTCCAAAGCATGTGATAGAATCTCCATGGATTTTATGGGTTGTTTCCCAACAACCAGGTGGGGACGTGACTATCTATTTATAGTAGTAGACAAGTTTAATAAGATGTGCATTCTTATGCCTAGTAAAAATGCCAACAAGGGTCAAGATGCAACAATCATATTTTTGAAAATGTATAGGTTCTCTTTGGGATTCCAAGGAGCAGAATACTATATAGAGTTACCGAATTTCTTAATCTCTTTTGGACTACACTTTGGTAGAAGATGGAAAACGAGTTGAAGAGATCTATAACTTTCCATGGATACATGGATGGGAAGCCATAAGTAGTGAATATGACATTGGTTCAAATTCGAGGGGTTACAATTAGAAGCATCCAAAGTCATGGGATGAAAATTCGATTAATATTCAATACTCTTCTAACATTGTAGTCTTCACTTCCACCAGTAAGTCTCCATTTAAAACTTGCTTTGGATATTTGGCATCTTCTCCTTTAGATGTTGTATATTGATAGTAAGGAGAAGAGAGGGAAGACACTATAGAAGAATTATTGAATGTTGAAGGATTCATTAAAAATACCGAGTAGATCCATATACAACTACAAGAGGCATTGGAGAAGTCACATGAAGAGTACAAGCTCTAAGTCCATGATAAACACATAATTGAGACGACATTCAAGGTAGGAGATTATGCTTGGTTTCATTTGAACACATAAAGGATACATAGTTCCAATAAGAAGATTAAGGCTATTTGGTATGGTCCTCTTAAAGTGTTGGACTAGGTAGATAACAATGCCTACAAACTTGATCAACATCCATATTGGTACATTTACTTGCTAGTGAATGTATAAAATTTAAAACTTTATGAGAACTCCATATTAGATTAGGAAAATGAAAGGCAAGTCTTACTTAAAATAGAGGACTTATCACCATAATCTTAGGCAGAGTTAGAAGAGGATACCATTTTGTAGAAAAAGTCCAGAACTAGACTGGAGCAACAAGAACTTTAACAAGTTGGGTTGAAAGGACAATTTCTAGGCAAGGTCAAATAGTAATCTAGGGAGAAGGTAAGGAAAACTATACTCACCTTTTGGGGACCAAAAGCCTCCAAAAATGAGGAGGTATGTTCAAAATGGATCTTTATATAATTTAATATATATTTTGGTACTTTATGAGTGGAAAGGTTGGAGCTATGGGCTTATAGGTTCGTTTTAGAGATATGCCCTATTTTGGGAATTTGGAGTCTTAGAAAATTTGGGGCATGTTTGGGGCATTAGACGACCATTTTTTGGGTGAAAAATTTGTTAATAAAAATTGCAACCCTTCAATGTTGTTCTATAAAGATTACCTCAATCAAAATCCATACGAGGAAGTTATGCCTTGCTTAATTTGACCCATTATTTTGATCACCATGCTACCAAGTAGATGCCATGCCATCTCCCATAATTCATATGTAGATCTAGTCACATGTGGACTCTCAAGAAGATTCTAGAGAGTCCAAATCCCTAACCCTAATATAGAGTTGAAGCATGAAAAACTCCTAACCCTAACCCTTGACTATAATTAGGACATGTTAAATACTAGGCCACTAGTAAAGGAAGGGGTTCCATTATTGTTGTATTGATTTAGGATTTCATAGTTGAGCATAACAAATGAGTGGGTTATTGTGAGCAAAATAGAGGAAGCAAAAGACCTTATAGCATCCATACATGCCATAATGTCAATGTAAATTCTAAAGTGAGTTCATCTTTTTTTGTATTTGCATTTCATACTTAGAAAGAGAATTGGAAGGCATACCCCTCACCTTCTTGTTTGGTTTTCCCATATTGGCTTTCCTAGGCCCAAATTGTGTGGGTCATGTGGTTTTTATTGTTTTATCTCCTTTTATTGCATTCCCAGTTTATTCTAGTAATTTGATGGCCATGCTTGTAATACTAAATTGTAATAATACACAATATTTGCACAATAGAGATATTTTGGAAGAAACTTGTATGATCTATTGTGATAAATGTTTCCAATGGAATATTCATGACAAGTTATATATTAAGAATTGTATAAGCTAAAGATCCATTTTAAGCCATTTTAAGCCATTTTAACCCTAGATCTGTTATGTGCATGAAGGAATTAAAACATTAGAGGTGCATACTTTGAGGTTCTTTTTATTTTGATTTTTACATTCGAAGTTGAATGTGAAAGTTTATTTCATTTTATTTGATGAACATGACACATGTGACATCTTTTCCCTGTTGGATTGTAGTATGTGCCTCTCAACACAAATATTCACCATGATTGTAGTTGTTTATAAAGTTTTCAAAATAGATTTCTAAAATGAATTTATACAATTTGAGTATGTATTTAATAAATGATGAGGATAAAGAGATATTACAACCAACCACAATGAGAGCAAGAGAATAAACACAAATCAAGAAGCACATACACCAGTATGTACCCTAAAAACCTCTACAGGGAAAACCAACCTTAAATATATATCACTGTTAAAAGGCATTTTACTATAGAGTTCAATAAGCCTTTAAATAATCTTCATCACATCAATAACATGGGTGAAAACCATGAGCCACCCGATATCATGATCTCGTAAAATACCTATGGTAAACAATCATTGACCCATCCTAACCAAGTAAACCATGCCAATATCAACATAGCATTCCCCACGTTAAACTTGAAATGGGATAAACACCTATCCCTCTCAAAGCTTATGAATTAGCTATCTAGGATAACAACATCCCCCCCTTAATTATGTCACCTAGGTCTATATCTAGACCTTACACCTTGAACTAACAAATAAAGGGTCAACATGCCTAAACAAAGTCTTACAACTATATGTCCATTTACATGTGATCAACTCCAAAATTTTACCATTGTATGCCCTTGAAGATATGGCACTTGAAATATCCACCACATTCATTTCCTACACCCCTCCTACTACTAATACATGTACCAACTACTTCTTCATCCTTATCTTGTGTAATTCAACATGAACCATAAATCCAGATACATAAACATTGGTTTTAATGTAATTGAAAATAATGTAACATCCCTACCTTGGAGCAGGTGATGCACCTCACTAGAGTCGGTTCATGTAGGTCCAGGGAAATTTGGAAACTAACACACCAAAATGTGATCACAGAAAGGAATGGCACCTCAGGCACACTTCGTTGCATTTGACCAAGAATATTCGTCAAGTTAGAAAAGGCTTAGGTGAAGGAGTGTTGACAAGGGGATTCGACAATCGATAAAGGGCTTTGACAGAAAAAGCTTCAAAACGTTGGGCATGAGCATGTGTAACCATAGGGAAACCTTGTAAATGAAGGGATTCAACAACTAAGCCATTGCAAGGGATGCCCGTTTGAAGTTGAAAATGAAAGGGCCATGGGTCCACTTGCCCAAGGTACAAAAGACACTCCAAGATGTGGAAAAATAGTTTTACACCATGGCTGACAGTTGTGGACACCATTGGGCACCTTAGAAGATGAGTCAGCCAAGGAAAGGATTGGGCGCCTTCTTACGAGGAAGAGTGGAGTGATTGTCCTCATATAAATAAGTTGGGGGCATAAGAGGAAAATGACCAACCAACAAAGGAGGAAGAGAAACCTTGTCGGGAGGTTTAATGATGAAGTGGCCGAGGAAAATAGAACAGTTCACTGGTGTCTTTCTTGTGCAGGAAAAACGGGATAGATTGTTAGAAAACAGGATCGTAGAGCAATAACAATAAACAAGACGCAAATATAAAACACATTAACACATTACAAGAGAGACACCAATACAACGAAGTTTCAACCAAGATGGGCTATGTCCACACAAAAATCGCCAGTCCTTTTATTATTATAGCATCCAACAAAATGAAGGGATACAACTTGTAGCACATCCGCAACACTTCTTCTTCACTCTCTCACAACCTCTCTCACACAATCATAAATATTGTTTTTACAATGCTACAATACAATGGATTTATTTTATAAAGGGAATACCATGGGGAAATACCATGAGATTCCCAAAACATGGGACCATAAATCACCCATTATTGATCGAGTCATGACTTTGAAATTACAACATTTCACAAGGCATTTTCACCTAAATTTTCGCTACGGGGGAACTACCCTTGAACCCCCGCTAAGGTTATAGTCGCCACCCCCCTTGGACCCACCATGGCAACTATAGTGGGGAGGAATTCCCCCCCACACCCCTCATCATGGTACTAGGATCCAAACACGGCTGAAACACAATCTTTGAATCAAGAAGATCAGACTCCACAACCAACATAGATCATTCTCAAGAGTCCTTTGACATGTACAAAGGCTCATTGGGCAAAACTCTCTTCGATATGCTAAGTATAAGGTGAGATTACCCCGTGAAGGAGTTGTTTCCAAAGGAAGGTAGGATTTAGGGTACAAAACAAAGGGTGTTGCAAGGCGAACAAAGTTGGGCAAGATCTGTCTTGGGAGTTGTCTTTGTTTCATTTCAGGTAGTAGGCCATTACGTTGTACCCCCTTTGTAATTGAGGTCATGGCCATTGTTTATACCTCCCCTTTGTAAAATTCAATAAAATACTTGTTGGGTGCCTGGTTTGGTCACCTTCACTACTTGTGTTTTGTTGTGGTTGGCCTCATTGCTGACTTATTTTATGGAATGCGTATAACCAAGTAAGAACACACATGATAAGTTAAATGACCAAGAGTAGGTTGGGAAAGGTATATGAGAGAAATAGGTGTATAGCACATGTAGATCAAGGCAGAAGGTACATGAATGCCTCGAGTGAAGAGGCGTATTCCACTAAAGAGTAACATAGGCATACCAAGTCCTCAGGAATAAATTTGGGTGGTGTCGCATAATCACTAAATTTTGGGCACTAAAGCTTTGGGGTGTTGGCAGATTAGAGATTGTTTGAAGATTGGGAAATGTGCGGGAAAATCTTTTTTAACAAATATCTTCACAACTATAACATTAGTGATAGTTGCAATAAGAGCCAAAGGAAACCAAAATCAAGTTCATTGAAGGTTTCGACACCGACAGGCAAATGGTGTGAAACATGACCATGGACTTGTTGGCAAAAGTTGTCATTGATGTCAATAGGTTCAAGAGATCTAGTGAGGTCATTAATGTCAAAGTAGCATTGAGGTCATTGATGTTTGGTGATGGGATAGTGATAATGATGTGATAGCGAAAGGCTTGCATTAGAGGAAATTTGGGGTCTTAAATGGGCCTTATAAGAAAATCAGCCGACAATATATTCTTGTGAGTTGGAATTCAAGAACCAATAGAATTTCAAGAAAATGAGTCAACCATAATGGTTGAATTGAAATATTTGTCATAAAAAAACTTTTTTTTTGTTCGTATTTTCAACATATCTCCCCGTGTTTTTACTCAAATTTCAAGCAGGAGAACTCGTAGGATGCATAACTGCATCACCATCACGTTTTTTTAGGTATTTCTTATTTTTGGGGTAGTAGGGTCCACAAAAAGTATGCAATGTGGGTACTCGTTGGATGTAGAATTTAACTCCGCATCCTATGAGTCTTCTCGCTTGAACTTTGAGTAAAAACATAGAGAGATATGTTGAAGATACGAACAAAAAAAGTAGTTTTTTCTTTCTTCCTCCAAAATTAATAAAGATTATTTTATTATTTTCCTTAGGAGGCCCATTTTAGACCTCAAATTTCCTCTAATGAGGTAATGATAAAGGCTTGAATTGTGGTTTGATACTCAAGTCTAGCTTCAGTACCAATTTTAGTACAAGGAAAATGACAAGTATGAAAACCTTATGAAATGCAAGGGATGGAGATACGAGTTTGGGTTGAAGATTGTTATAAATGAAACATATGAATATGTGATCATTTGTGAAAGCAATTTTGGTCCACAGATATTCCAATCATGTTCAAAGAGATGGACCTAAATATGCATCATAGAGAAATGCTTGAAAGTGAGTAGAGGGTAAGCTTTGAATGATCCAACTCCTATTTGGTTGGTACAAAGGGTCCATAAGGAAACATGAGGACGTATCAATGAAGCCCCTATCAAATTTCTTAGGTTCACAAGCACAAAAGAGTTTACCAAGACTGCATGTTGATCCCCAAATGGCAAGTCAACCCTGAAATTAAAAAGGAGTAAGAATTCCCATTGAACATGTCGACCAAGAAAAACGATGAAACTAGACCCACATGCTTTTGAACATAATGTGTATAAAAGGAATATCAGTTGATGTGGTTTATGGAGGCGTGATTAGTATTGATCCAGAAATAGGAAAAAGGCATTGTTGAATTATTTGGGATATGGAACATAGATGGGTTGAATAAGGATCATCCACGCAGATGCTGAGGAAGATTGTAGGTATGAAGGAGAGTCCATGAGAATTGGTAATTACAGGAACAATAGGAATGGTAAATCACATAGATAGCTTGATAAAATGATTTGGTTTATTTTTCGTCTAAATTTCCTTAACATTCACAGAATGTGAAATCGCTTTGAGATTACAAATGTTGGAAGTCTTAAAATGAAGTGAGTATCTCGATATTTGATACAAAGAGTAGGGTACTCTGTCTATTGTCTGAAATTCTTCTTCCATACCAATTTGAGAGGTGTAATGAGCAAGGTGATGACAACATTAAATGAATGATTAGAAGGATGGATGTGTATGTTATGAGATGTTAAGCATGTGGTTTTGAAGTATGACGAAATACTTTGAGGCACGAAGAGAAGACACAAGATAAAGCTACAAATTGAATGGGGAAGCCGAGTCTTTGAAGCACGAAGAAAAGGGATTTAGGATATCAATCACATGTTGATTTGAACAAGTCAAAAGTGCTTATGATTAATGAATGATCTGTGGTACATAGTGCAGGAATGAGGGTTTTAGAGGTATGGACATCTAAAGCAATAGAAGAGAGAAGATTTGATAAGCAAGTTTGAAGAATAGCAAATTTGTTGTTTATGAAATGAGTGCAGATCAAAGAATACAATGGTATATCTAAGCAAGAGCATAAGTGAGGTGTAAGTAAATTGTGATCAGAATGAGGAATCAAGATTCAAAGAGAGGTTAGAAATTCACAGTGCTGATCAAAGCATGATCAGTACTAATAGGTGGGTAGAGAATTAAAAGTGGGAAACCATTGTTCGTGGGTAGAGAATTAACAGTGGTCAACCATTGTTTGTGGATAGTGAATTAACAATGAGAAACCATTGTTTGTGGGCATAGAATGAACACTGAGAAACTATTGTTTGTGGGCATAAATTAATCATTGTTTACCACTAATCGAGGGAAGAGATATAATCGGTGTTTACCATTGATTGAGGACAAAATCATAATCAATATTTACCACTAATAGAGGAAAAAAGATGGACAGTGATTACCACTAATAGTGGCTGATCGAAAGACATAGATGAACACCAATCTGATGTAATCTATTGAGTTATCTTTATATAGTTTCCATATACATCTTGTGTACTAGTGTTCTTGTTGACGAGCTCTTATTGATGTTGATCTATATACAATTTAATGATGAATATTAGTGTATGAATGTGTTTAAATAAGTGTCAATTAAGAAAAAAAAATGGTCAAAGTACAAGACACTGATTCAACCCCCCTCTCAGTGTCCCTAGTGTGTTAAAAAAATGGTATTAGAGTGAGGTTCTTCATACAAGTATAACCAACTCTAAGGAGATCCTAAGAACACACATGGATATTCGTGATTCGTGAATGATTCTCTACAAAAAAGACTCCATTATTTGATGGAACCAATTATTCATTTTGGAGTAAAAGGATGAAAACCTACTTGATAGCATCAATATTGATGTATGACAAAGTGTAATTAATGGATACAAGGAACCATACGTTCCTCCAACTGATGAAGTAGGAAAGAAGGCCAGTGAACAAAATGAAAAATCCATGAAGGAAATATTGAATGGATTAGCTAAAGCAGAATTCATCAAAGTTGTGCATTGTGAGTTAGCCAAGGATATATGGGGAAAAATAAAAAAACATCTACCAAGAAGATTCTAAAATACGAAATGAAAACCTACAAACTTGTAGAATTCAATTTGAGAGTTTGAAAATGATGGAAGAAGAGACCGTAGAAACATTCAAGGTCACAAAGAAGAATAAATACAATGAGAAGAATCATCATTCCTCCTCTTCAAGATCAAGAGAAGAATCTGATGAATAGATGGCTTAGTTTGTTAGCAAACTAAAAAAAGGAACATGAACATCCAAAGAATACGAGGAAGAAAAAATTGATGATGATAGAAATGAAATCACGTTTCTAGTTCTAAAAGACAAGAGACAATCTAAGGATGATGAAAAGAATCAAGAAAAAGAGAATGCAGAAAAAGAATAAGGTATTGTTGACTTGGAAGCTGCGTTAGAGGCAACTCTTGAAGAAATCAATGATTTGATAAAGATTGTTAATAAACAAAACAAGAAAATTGATCACTTGAATAGAACAAAAAAGTGAAGGAAGGAGAAGAAATCAATCAATAAAAGGAGAATCCAAGTAATGATAAAGTGTACTCCTAAGAAAGACTGAAGAAGTAATTGTAAGGTGAAAATTGAAAATGCCACCCTCAAGGAAGAAATTGAAAGAATTGTAAAAAACAAGAGCTAAATTAAAAGTACTATAAGAGCATTGAAATATTGGATGATATCCTTAGAAAACAAAAGTCTACATTTGACCATTCTAGTGTTGGACTTGATATCAGTGAGATTTCCAAACCTCCACAAACTAAAACTGAAGACAATTCCAACCACAACAAAATGAACAATGAAGTAGGCTCCTCCTCCTCAAACATAGAAAATGAATTAAGAATACAAAGCTACGAGCCTACAAATGCAATGAACTTTGGAAAGAAATGTCCTTCAATTCAAGACAACATTAGGAGTCATGCATCTTCAAAGAGGAATTAAGTATTTTTTGTTTCAAACCTCTTTCAATGGTTATTGCTTCTCATGTATTGGATATGGTCATAAAGATTTGAATTGTAAGTTTATACTAGAAGAGAATCTAGTTATACCAAGGATCTCATAAGATGTTGGAATTACAAGAAGTTTGGGCACATAGCACGATATTGTAGAAGTAATGCAAGTAAATCTGCAAGGCATAAGCACGTAAAAGTTTGGAGAAGGAAATTTGATGGAAAAAGTTTCAAAGAACACGAGGATAAGATTACTCAAGATAATAAGAACACATACCTAGAAGAGACACCTAAGAAAAATGTGACATTAAGGATCTTGCCTCTGAAGCCTCTGGTGCATTAACCAAAGACGAATGCATTACTGTTCAAAACAATGATGTTGAATCCAACGCTGATGATGACCTACTAGCTGACATAAATGATAAAGATGGAACGAATGAATATTTCTCTAAGGCATACCCATTCACATGTGAAGAGCTGGGAAGATATAAGATCTTCTTTTGAAAACTCATATTTCCTCATAAAAATTCCCTATGGGTAAGTTTATTACAGGTAAATCTATTATCGAGTCTCGATTAAGAACTAGTTGAATAACTGATACCTGCATATGAGTTTTGGAAGATTGTATTGATGCCAGAGCTACAATGGACTATGAGTTCTTATATGCGATGTAAATGAGTTATAAAAGTATGTACTCTAAAACATATAATGATATTGTTGAATTGAAGTGGTTTAGTATGTAAAAGCATCCATAACGAGTCATTACAATGTAAATGATACGCTGAGGAAGGCTATACTAATGATGATAGTATCATGCATAGATAGATAAAGGCCTGACATGGTCATATTAATACTAATGAATATACTACTGAAATTGCTCTATTATCAGAATTGTAGAGGTGTGACACTACTGGAGGTCTAAAATGTAGAGTATGCTCACTGAGATAGAAGATTTCATGGAATAAAGTTTTATTTGACCATAAAACTGTTGATGGGAAAAAACACAGATTCTCATCAATGCTGAGTACAATGATTTCCAAGAGTCCCTTCATCATCGAAATCACTGGTAACCGAGTATATTATGTTTGAATGAGAATGTAGGTCATATTCGGAGCTCAACAAAACATAGGAAGTTCTCATGATCACGGAGGATACACTATCTCCCGAAGACTACAACCATGAGACTCTGTATTGAAATCGATGGCACTATATTTTTCTCAAATAAAACATGAAGATTGAACTGAACTATGAGAATGTAGTAGACTATATGTTCTCAATGCTGTGTGTAGTGAGATTTGAATCTAGGATAGATTGTTACACAATGTAGAATATACTCCTTTGGTCATCCACACAGAGAGTATAATGTGATTGGAGTTCCTCTTTGTGCATATGCAAAGTGTAAAATCAAACTACTGGATATACAAATTACACCTCTGGGTTTGAAATTGCAGGTGCTTGTATCCCTATTTGATGCCTCAAACATCATCATTGAGCTTTGAGAGTTTATGGTAAAAAACAAGGTCAAAATCCCACAATGAACAAGCAGAGTTGTAGATGGATAAATATTTTTGATGGTATGCTGAAGAATCTGAAGCAGAAATAGAGACAAGGTGCTAATTTGTTGGTGTGTGAGCTACAACCTTGACTAAGGGGTTAAAAATGTTTAATGAATGAGAAGGCAGAGCAAGAATAGGGCTGCAGTATGAGCACTCTGTAAAGGTTAGAAAGACCATGAACAAGAGACACGAATGAAATGAGGAAGAAGTCTGAGAACAAAGGTGACTAAACATTTGTTTGAAGTAGCTACAGAGGTGATAATATCATTAATTACAAATGAATAAACCTGATCGAGATAGCGATTGATCCATAAATGTGATCAATTGTTATTGAATTGTAGAATGTAACATGAGCACAACAGAATTTCTGTATCCACATGAGTAATGAGCTTGATGAGTTGTAAAAGGCCCTTGGAGTAGTATTTGAAGTAAACTTAAAGGATACATGAAGTGAATCAATGTCACATCCCCCCCCCCTTCTACCAGAGAGAGGACGCGACTATGCTGCTATCAATCTGGGCAATCTAAGCCCCATGAACGTAATATAAAAATGCATTGAACTTAATGAGCATACTAGTCTGGAAATGTCGAGTTGCATCAGACTGTCACAAATAATTGGAAGGGAAATGGAAAAAAGATATTGAATGCCCTTCAACGAAGTGCATAGAATGCCTAAAATGAGGCATTAGGAATCTGTATCTGCTCGCTCCCCTTAGTGAAATTGCCCCTCATTTGACATGCTGGCCCCTCTTTTGGGGTTTGGAATGTAATGGTTGCTTGATCAAAAGATATTGACTGACCTTGCCAAGATAGTATTTTAGTTCCACAGCTAGAATTAAAATAGTATCTGTAGCACTACTCTGATCACTTTGACTGCAGGAACTTGTCTGTTATTTCGTTTTGAGTTGCTAAACTCTACCATAGGATTTATTTAAGAAAGTTTCTCAAACAACCAGACCCATAAAACTCACAAGATTCCAATCACATGTTAAGCTTCAATATATTCGTCACCAAGAAACACAGAATTCCGTTATGGATATCAGATATGATTTATCTATGTCATGCGGATAACCCCAAACCTTGCTCAGTTTGGCTATATCACTGGTCTCTGCAATGTAACATATTAAATCCATGGGCCATACATGTGATAGAAATTGCCAAAATACCTGTGCACATCTGTGGAAAGCCATCCAAGGTCTTCAAAACATCAGATTGCATCAAGCAATTGGATGAGGATCAATAGAAGAGAATATAACCCGCACATCTATGTGTCAGGTTCTAACTTCTAGCAATGTTCTGAACTTCACTCGTTGCTTTACACTTCTGAACACAGTGTAACCAATGCCTATTCTACTATGTAACAGTTTGAGAGCCAGATCTACCTCCCCAGCCTTTCGCAAAGCATTAATGAATACAGAACGTACTTTTCCAGGAATTTCACGACCCCTGTCTATAATCCCATCAGCTAACTTGCATGCCTGTTCCACACGGCCAGCTTTGCAAAGGACATTGATCATGTCATAGTATGCTGTATCAAGAACCACACCCATTGTAGCCATTTCATCCAATATTCTGCAGGCTCTAGTCACCTTGCCAGAGAGACAAAGACCATTTGCAAGTGTTCTAAATGACACTGCAGTGGGAGTGACACCCTGATCAATCATCTCATCCCACAGCTTTAAGGCCGCCTCTGATTTATGTGCTTTGAAAAGCCCATTAATCAATATAGTATAAGTGTAAACTGTGGGTTCACAACCTTCCTTCTCCATATCACGTAAAACTGCCATGGCCATATCCATTTCTGCTGCCTTGCATAGACCATC
>LPNX011187820.1:503995-518551 GCA_001517045.1 Pseudotsuga menziesii
GGATGTATAAATCGCTAGATTGGGACTGTAACCTTTGTTCAACATATCTTCCAGAAGCCTATAAGCCTCATTTACTTTATCTTCATTACAAAGGCCACAAATTACAAGATTGTATGCATGAGGAGGAATTCTTAACTGTCTATCTAGCATTTCCTGTAATAGGGACAGAGTCCTGTCATACCTGCGCTCGGAATGAAAGGCCTGGATAAGAGTTACGAAAGTTATCTCATCAGGAAAACAGTTCGTGATCTCCATTTGGCGAAAATAATCCATGGCTGATTCCACCCTTCCAGCTTTACAAACTCCCTTGATAAGCATATTATAAGTTATGACATCAGGAGGAACTCTACCCTGTTTCATTGTTACAAAAACCTTCTCAGCTGTTTCGATACTTTCAGCATTGACCAGACCATCAATTAAACAATTATAAGTAAAAATTTCGGGCTCAAACTCATATTTCTTCATGGCATGCCAGATATCTAAAACTTCATCAACCATCCCAGCCCTACCAAAGTTCTTTATCAAAATATTACAGGCAGAAGCTGTTAACTTAAATCTAGACTTGTTCGATTTCATCGCCCTGGCAATGATACTTATATTCTCAACGTCCTGAACAGCTCCCAGGGATTCAATCACGGCAACATAAGAAGCCAATTGATGGTGATAGCCATGTTGCCTACTTGCCCAATTGAAAAACCTAAATGCAAGTTTGGGGGATTTTTTAGTTTTAGGCATTCTAAGTATATACGAAACAAATTGTGGCGAGAGCCGGACGAAATATTTGGAACAGAATTCATCTAGAGCACTCTCTACACCGTAAGATTGTTCTAAAATATTACAAACCCTTTTAACCCAGGGTGAGGGTTTTAGGTTGCGAGGCGATTCAATCAAATCCGAGACGTCTGAAAAGGGTTCCAGCCATTCTGAAGGCGGAATAGATGAAAACCACCTTGAGTTATTTATCGCCGCTAAATCTGGCTCTCTGCCACTGGAGCTATAGAGGGTTTCAGGAATCTCAACCAATTTGTATACATGTATTCCTGTGGGTATTTTGGGCAATCGGGATTTGTAAAAGTAAGACGATAAATTTGCACTGGGTAAAAGGATTTTTGTTCTCATTGCCGTTGTGCTCTGCATATATGGGCTAAACGAAAGTATATTTTACTGCCTTATCATAGTGTATTTTGTTTTGCTGGCTATGAGATTTTCTTCGAATACTTCAACGCTGTCAAACCAAGAGTGACAGAGATGGAGAATTTGAACTCATCAATGTATGAGGCCGAGGCGATTCAATTAAATCCGAGACGTCTTGAACTGGGTAGTTGAGCATTTTATAGTACCAGGCACCATTTATCTCCGGAAATTTTATACTACCAGACACCCTAACCAGGCAACTTGGTAACTTAGGTTAAATGATAAAATCGTATTAAATAAATGGTGTGAATCCTCGACCATTTAAAATATATATATATATATATATATTATACTCACGGAACTATAGACATTGATTTATACATTATCAAAGGAACACCACTACTTTATATATATATATATTCTATAGGTGTTTTGACGTGTTGATAGTTATACAACATTATGATAAATTGGGATCTTTTTAAGGTTTAGTTTTTGAAAGAATATATAAGCTATAAGTGGATGAAACTTTAAAAGTCAAATTGAAACATCTGAAACAGCCATCCCAGGATTCTTCAATGTTCGTGAGAAGATAAGATTTCCTTGAACCAGGAAGCAATGGTAAGATTTCCTTGGCTCTGGTCTGGTGTCTTCTCTCTGGTTGGATGGCCCTGGTGTGCCGCGCCCGGGGTTTCGGCAACCACTTGATTTGCTCGTGTCTGAGCTGCAGAAGGATTTCCTCTTTGCAGTGGCCTTTCTTTGCGGTTTTTTTTATCGTTTCTTTCTGTTCCCTCCGTACTACCCTCTGTACACCTTTGGCTTTAACTCGCAGGCTATAGAGACTTCACAGCTTCTTCTTCTCGGCAACCTGAACCTGATTTCCTTGAGCAACTGGGTCTGTTTTTTGAGTGGCCACCAGGGTTTCCCCTCGAAGGTCTTGTCTTCACATGCTCCGGACCTGACAACTGGAGTCCATCCTCCTCGTAGGAGGACTAGTACCAACTAGTCGAAAAAAGTGGGAATAAATGATTTTTAGTCGGGTCTGGAATGACTTACACCTGCTGGACTAAACTGAACCTGGACAACAAGGTTTGAACGAAGGACTCCTAGGGTTCTAGCACTCTCGGCTTGGACTAGGGCAGTCCCTCAGTCTCGGTCCACAGCTCTTCGCTTGGTTCGGTATTGTTTTTTGAGTTACGTAGTTTCCTGGCTTCTCTTCATTTTCCTTCGCCGGGTTTTCAGGGTTCCATTGACTCTGTAGGTTTCCCCGCATTTGTGGGTGTCTTCTTTGTTTCTTGTCGGCAAACGGGACCCTTGTCTCCTCTGTTTGTCAATGCAAAAACCCTCGTTATCACCTTTAGGGTTGACTTTTGCGGTTCATGTATCTCTTTACTCTGGAACCTTCCACGATTTTCTCGTCGTGACGGTCCCCTCCGAACCTTTTCTGGAACCCCTCCTTGTGGCTGTCCCCTTTGAACCTTTTCTGGAACCCCACCTTGTAGCTGTCCCCTCCGTCCCTGTCTTTTATAAAATGGAAGCTGAATTGAACGAACATTTACCACCTTCTCTTCCACTTCATCGCTGGCGCAGAGCAGCGAAAGCCCACAAAGTTCGAGAAGGCAAGCTGCGGTACGTTCTCGGAAGAGACATTTTCTTGGAAAGAACTGAAGCTCTGTGCGCCCGTGCCCTCATAGGCAGGTTGGAATATACACGGATGGGTAAGGAGGAATGGCACACCTGGGCTACAGAGACTTGGAAGCCAATCTTTAACTATACCCCCACTATACTAAACTGTACCTCACGCACTAACTGTACTAAACTCCTTCTGGCGCATACAGAAAGGTTCTTTGGTGCTGGACCGCTGGCACGTTCATTTCAACCCTTTAAGAGAAAGGGTAAAGAAACGACATCTTTGGGTTCTCCTCCCGGGTCTGCCGCTGCCATTATGGAATCGCGAGATTATGGAAGGCATAGGGAATACCATTGGTCGTTTTGTGGCTGTTGAAGACGATTTCCAACACACATTTGACAAGAGAATGGCTAAAATCCTCGTCGAAATGGATTTAGTTTCAGGCCTCCCAGCGGATATAGAGATCTTATGTCTCGAACGCAGCATAAAACAACGTTTGGACTACCTTAACATACCATTTCGCTGCAGCAGTTGCAGAGATGTTGGCCATTTGTGCAGAACTTGTCCAATGTTGAGAAAATGGCAATTGTTTCTCACCTCAACTCCTCTTTCGGACCGGGCCCGATCACCTTTCCAGAGTTCTCCGGACATTCGTATAACCGAGCCATCAAAAGGTATGCTCTTTCAGTCTTGCTCCTTATTTGATGATGCTATTGAATAGGAATTGTTAATCTTAGACTTCGTCAAGGCCACGGGCCCTTCCTCTTTTTTGATTAAGCACTCTGATAGTCGGGACCTGGAGTCCTTGGAGCCGTCTCCTCACCCATCCTCTGAAGAGTCTCACCCGGAGACACATACCTCCTTTGCAGCTCACCCTATAGACCAGCCCTCAGTGGAGACTTCTCCCAACCATGATATCATTGCCTCTCATCAAGTCCACCACCCTTCAGAGGTTATGCCTCCTCTATTCTTTGAAGAGGATTTTCCCCCACTGTCGAGATCCGGACACACCCCAGCTCCGTCACCCCTTCATAGCCCAACTTCCACTCCTTCCTTTGCTGACTCTGCTCTGCAAAACTCACTGGATATCTTCACGGACAGAACGCCTCTCTCCCCCTCAGTGCTTCCATTGGACTCCATCCGTTTTCAAAATGTTACTATTAGAAGAAGATCAAAGAAACCTCCATCTTCCACTTCTGACTCTACCCCACAAACCCTCCCTTATACCCCTCTCTCCACCCGTTTAAAATTTGCTGCTCGAAACTCTTTGTCCTCACCCCTACGGACCCTTAGAGCAAAGTCACCCGGGTCTTCGGGTTCCTAATGAAGATCCTAACCCTAAATGTCCCTGGCCTAGGAGGCTTGGCCAAGCATAAAAGTCTCCATAACCTTTTTGTTTCTCTAGCCCCTGACATTATCTTCCTCCAAGAAACCATGACAAGATCAGACCCAACTATCTTGTCTTTCTCAACGCTGCGTCCGGGATGGGAATACTGTGCGTTAAGTGCCTCCGAACTCTCGGGGGGTCTCCTTGCAGCTTGGAACCCTCGTTGTCTCAGGGTCAAAGCTTACAAAACTGTAGCTGGGTTACTTCTTAATGCCAAAGTTTGGGGCACCTCTCTGGGGTTCCATCTTCTCAACTGCTACGGGCCCTACAATAACAGGGAATGTTTCTGGGATTTGGTTGTTAAAGGAGGTCTACTAAATCTTAATAACTTGATCTTAGCTGGCTATCTAAACCTTACGCTAAACAGCTCTGAGGTCTGGGGAGAAAAAGCTCATTTAGTCCCACTTGGCCCCTTTTTCACCAACATGTTTTCCTCTCACCAGCTTGTTGATATTGCTCCTATTGTAGCCGGTCCCACCTAGCATAACGGTCGTTCGGGTGCTGATGGAATTAGCAAGCGTCTTGATAGATTTATTCTATCCACAAATTTACTAGAACACTTGCCTTTGTACAGATCCTGGACTCACGCCTCAACTATTTCGGACCATTACCCAGTATTACTGGAATGGAAGGAGGACACTGTGCCAAAAAAATTTCCTTTCAAATTCAACCACTCTTGGCTTGCTTTTGAGGACTTTGGAGAAATGATTAGAAAAGAGTGGCCCCACCTTACCCCTGTTTCGGCCTTCTCCGGTATGGAGTCTTTCTCCGGGAAGCTCATACTTTTGAAAAAGAAGATAAAGGAGTGGACTCTCAACAAATCCATAGAGTTGAAGGACAAAAGCTCACTATATGAGTCTAAAATCCACACTCTTCTCTCCTCCTCCCCCTCAGGCATTCTCTTAGGCGAGAATCTCTCCATTTTAAATTCCCTCCATTCTGAGCTTAAAAAATTGAGAGACCATGAGGTCCTCACAACCAAACTCAAAAGTAGAATGACTTGGGCCTCATTGGGTGACTCAAACACTAAATTTTTCCATGCAGTGGCTACGTCCAGGAAAAACCATAATGCAATCTGGAGTTTAGAGGATGAGAGGGGCTTTCTGGTTGAAAATGATCAAGGTTTAAAGGAGTTAGGGGTGAGACACTTCAAAAAGATTTTTAGTGATGATAATCTCTCCTCTATCTCAGCTCAGATGAAGATCATCAGACTCTTCCCTTCCTTTCTCTCTTGGGAAGATCGATCTTCCTTCACATCTAAAGTATCTTTCAAAGAAGTGGAATCCGCTCTCAAGTCTTTCAAGAAAGAGAAAGCGCTTGGGCCTGATGGTTTTCCTATTGAGTTCTTTCTTGCCTTTTTTGACTTAATGGGAGAGGAGCTAGTGGAACTGGTCGAAGATGCTCGTATATCAGGTAGAGTCCTTCCTTCACTAAACTCAACCTTCATCACTCTTGTCCCTAAATTAGATAAACCTACAACCTTCGCTGATTTTCATCCGATCTCCCTGTGCAACCTGATATACAAGCTTATTGCAAAGGTCGCTGCCCTTCGGCTCAAGCCCTTTCTGGACCAATTTGTTACCCCGCAGCAGTTTGGGTTCCTTAAAAATCGACAAATTATGGAACCTATAGCCATTACCAAGAAGCCCTTCACTCTGTCAGATCCAGAAATAAAAGTGCTCTCATTCTTAAGCTAGATTTGACAAAATCCTTCGACAGAGTTAATTGGACTTTCATCAGGCTTATCCTCTTACAAATAGGCTTGCCTTTAGAAAGTGTAAACTGGATTATGGGCTGCTTATCCTCTGTTAACTTTGCTCCGCTTATAAATGGCTCCCCGTCGCACTTCTTTACGGCTTCTAGAGGCATAAGGCAAGGGTGCCCTCTCTCGCCTCTTCTCTTCATCCTTGTGATTGAAGGACTCAGCCTTCTTATCGAGGATGCCCGCAGAAATGGGCTAGTAAAAGGGGTCAAAATAACCAAAGAGCTCTCTCTCACCCACCTGCTCTTTGTTGACGATGTGATCCTTTTTGGGGATGGCACCTACGAAGAATGGATAGCCTTCAAGGTGCTTTTGGACACTTTTTGCGAAGCTTCAGGAATGCAAATTAATGCAGAAAAATCTTGTTTCCTCATAAACAACATTGATGATGGAACGTTGTCCAGAATTACCTGCTCTATGCCCTACAAGACCAAGACTATGGCATCTGGTTTTAAATATCTTGGATATTTCATAAAACCCTTGGGATACCTCATAAATGACTGGTTATGGCTATTAAAGAGATTTGAGCACAAGATTTCTCACTGGTCACTCCGACTCCTCTCTATGGGGGGTAGGTTGGTGCTTATAAAAGCTGTACTAACCAGCATCCCAGTTTTCTGGATGTCATTAGTCCCCATTCCCAAATCCATCATGGGGAAGCTGAAAAGACTGATTTTTGACTTTCTTTGGGGCACTAAGGGGAATATGAAAAAATTTCACCTGTCAGACTGGTCCTCTTTATCAAAACCTACAGCACAAGGGGGATGGGGTATAAAAAACCTCGATTGGTTCAGTATCTCCTTATGGTTAAAAACTTTCTGGCAAGTCCTCAGCAGCAATGGTATATGGTTTAAATTAATTACAACAAAATATCTAAAGAAAAGCTCAGTTCTGTCTTGGATCCGTAGTAAGAAGTTCACTGTCTCATGTGTTTCTACTTTATGGAAGGGCTTCTTAGATCTCATCAACTGGATGGGAAGTGGACTCATCTGGATGGCAGGGGATGGAAAAAACATCAGAGTAGGCTTGGATCCTATTGCTGGCATGGATAGCAACTACACTCTGCCAATGGAGCTGCGTGACTACCTGGAAGACTATGGTATCATCACGCTGGCACAGGCCAGGAATCTCTCACTGGAAGCTCATTCATAGTGGTACAATGCTACGAACCTGGACCTTGGAGGTGAATGGCATCATATTTGGAACGACTATATAAAGGGACTCGAGCTTGGGAGAATTAGACTCGGGTCGGATCCAGATTATTTGTAGTGGTCTCACAAAAATTATATTGGCACCCTCTCGGCCGCGACTGCATATGACTGTGTAGCTGACTACCATGTGGATACGCAGAAAGAGGTGTTTCCCATACAGCGGGCTCTTTGGAAAATCAAAATTCCAGAAAAACTTCGCTGTTTCATTTGGCTTCTTACAAAAAATAAAGTTCTTACTTGGGAACAGCTAAATAAACGAGGCTTTCAGGGGCCCAGCCTCTGTTATCTTTGTAAGCATTATGAAGAAACGACACAACATCTTTTTATGGATTGCAGCTACACAAAAAATGCCTTCGCCGCTGTTCTTGATCATTATGGTTCTCGGCCTCAAATTATTTCTGTTGTGGGCCTATCTGTTCAGCAGTACTTAGATAGTTGGTTTCGTGGGCATCCATCAAACTCGCCCCATCTTTATCTGCCTATCTTTATATTTTGGTCCATCTGGAAGCAACGAAACAAATGTATTTTTGAGGGGGTTACTCCATCGGTTTATGGGATTCTAAAACAAACTGATGTGCTATATCATTCCTTTCCGGTGCCTGTCAAGAAGTTAAAACTTAGGAACATTGGAATGGCACCTCACATACAATACCCCTATGGATTTTTTGATGGTGCAGCCGCCAAGAACAAAGGAGGGGCTGGATATGTATTATACCTCAACAGATCTCATAGCATCCATTTCTCCTTGGGATGCGACAGATGCACAAATACAAAAGCTGAATTGATGGCTTTATGGGCCCTCCTCATGGTTTCAAAGATCATGGGAATCCCCCTTCACTCCATTTTTGGTGATTCCCTAGTCATGATTTCATGGGCTACTGGTAAGATTTCTCTGAACCTGCCTCAACTGAAACATTGGGGTGATGATATTAGAGATCATCTTCAAAAATTTCCAAAATTGATCGTGAAACACGTATACCGTGAGCATAACCAGATTGTAGACATTTTATCAAAAAATGCTCTCCTACTTGATTCAGGTCATGGGACTTACAAAGAGATCCTGAATGAAACTTCCACTGGATATGGAAATTTTCAGTTATTCTAGTAGTGCTATGTTATCATTCTAGCACACTCTTTATATTGTTTTTGTATTAGGAGCTCAGCAATACCTTGTAGAGATGAACAACTATCTTTTATGCTCATGTTATTACGATGTTTCCAAACTTTCTGGAATAGATATTATCAGACCTGTTTTCACAGGAGTGATGATAAAGCCTGCTTACACAACAGGCCTGTGCTATGCTTTGTTGATGGAGATATGTCCATGTTTAGAGGATCAACTCTTTGCTTGAGTTTATATATGTTGAAATGATCTCTAGATCGACTGTATATGATGATCTTTGATTCAATTGAATAACAAGATCTGGTATTTTTTCTGCTGAAAAAAAGTGGATGAAACTTTAAGTATTTATGTTAGATTGTTTTTAAAAAAAACTCAAACGGGTATATTTTTTATTTATTTTTTTGGAAAAACAACGGTATAAAATGACAATTGCAAATCAACCAGATTACACAATCGAGAAGAAATCCTTCAAAAGAACACGAGACTCTACAAATTCATACAAAAAAGGAGAGAGCTTCCCAATAGGACATAATACAGATTAGTGAAACACGATTAAGGAAATGGATGAAGATAGCTAGATTCTTCGTTGATGCTAAGGAAGCCCTAAGATAGTAGGCATGCTTTGTTGGCCAAGGCATCAACAATGTTATTAAGATTCTGAAGGATATGGAAAGAAGCGACCATGTCAAATTCTTTCAATAAATTATGAATTCTTTGCAGAGATTTATTCAAGGCAAAATTATTGAAGCAATCACTTGAGTTTAATATTTTAATCAACATCTCAGAGTCGCCAAAAATTTGGATTGACTTGAATCCATTATCCTTAGCAATCTTAATCGCCATGAGTAGACTATAACTTTCAGCCTGACTATTTGTCATGATACCAAGCCCCTAGCTGAAACTGAATTCAGTCAATCTATCTAGAGAGGAGACAAAGCCCTCGGCGCCTGAGGATCCATAATTCCCCTTGGATGCACCATCGAAAAATATTGTCGTTGAAGAAGAATTCATCCATAATGATTTTAATTCTTCCAAAGACACACGAAAATGCCAGGGGATTGTACTGACAGGTTTGTTGCAAACCATCTTTCTCAAACCAAAAGTGTTGGGGCCAAACCACGTAGAGAACACAACAACCAGGGGAGAAGAGGATGTCATGTTGCGAATATATTCGGCAAGTAACAATTTATATTTAAAGGCCATGATCTGCGGGTTCAGAGACTGATTACTGAAGACGCAATTATTTCTGGAAAGCCACAGTTTCCACCAAATAATCTTCGGGATCGAATGCCAAATATTTTGCCAAACAACATCATTACCATTTTTTTAGGACGTCGTTCATTCTAGGAGAGGTAAAAAAATTTGACAGAAGTTTGAACAGGAATAGAGAATCTGGTACCGTGAAGCACCAAATCCCACACGATTTAGAGAATTCACAGTCAATTAAAATATGATCGGTCGATTCAAAGTTTAATTTGCAGAAACAACACCAGAAAGGGGCATTAAATCCATGTTTTAGCATATTATCTCCAGTCAGCACCTTGTTGTCCAATATCAACCATGTAAATTTTTTTACCTTGGGGAGACAGTGCGGAAACCAAATTGATTTCCAGATCATCATGGAGAGACTTGAAGAGTGAACAGCTTGAAGTTTGAAGAAGCCCTTTGCAGCTGAGTAAAAACCAATGTTGCCCCAACCCCAGTTGTCTTTATAGGAGCTATGAACTGGAGCAAGACTAGACAGAGAGGAAAGCAACAATTTTTTTTGGGAGACAAGACAGTCAAGAAGGTCGGGAAAAGACCAACCCACCCAATTACCAACGTTGTCCCAAGAACAGATGTCAGCCAAGTGGAGAAGGCCTTTGTTAGTTGACCAGTGCATAATCTTAGCTAACAACATGACAGAGGAAAGAGCAGGTTTTCTTGATATTTTGTCCTCCTAGAGAAGGATCTTCTTCCCATTGCCACGGATTCGATAAAGTTGTTGATTAAATTTTTCAATACCTCTTCTACGAGAATTCTAGATAGTTGTACTCGGGGGTGTATTAGACGATGTTATATTTCTTAATGAGCCACCTTTGAGATACTTCATCCTGAAAATCTTGCGGATAGGATGATATTTGTCCACATATAGCTGCCAAATAAGTTTTCCGCCCAACGCCAGATTAGCCAGGCAGGGATCACGAATTTGTAAACCACCTTCTGATAAAGGTCTTTTAATAATTTCCTAGCTTTCCAAATGCATCCTATTATAGTTTCCTTTGCCATCATTCCAGATAAAACCATGCAAAATTTTAGAAATATGAGCCGATATAGACTTGGGGACAAGCAACAATGAAGACTGAAATAAAGGAAGGGCAGATAGAACTAACTTGATCAAGATCAGTTTTCTAGCCTTAGTTAACCATTGACCACCCCAGGAAACAGTTTTAGCTTTCATCTTGGTAATCACATCAAGCCAGAGAGAAGGAGGGGTTGGGCCAAGAGTTAAAGGAAGCCCCAAATACTTTATCTTCTCCCACTTGTCAAAGCCAGGGAAGCCAAAGAAATTTTCTATTCGAAGAATGGCAGGGTGCTTAACATTCCAACCATAGACTGCACTTTTTTTATTGTTGATCAAGGCTCCTGAAATTAGAAAAAACTTTTGAATAATTTCATTGAAGGCCCTGACAATCTTCAATGAGGCCCCTCCTAGAAGAAGGAATTCATCCGCGAAGAGAGCAGGGTTTATTGGATCAACTCCCCTAGAAATCTTAATGCCCGGGATGTAACCAGCTTCCATTTCAGCTGAAATTTTTCTGCTAAGAGTTTCTCCCATCAAGATATATAGAAAGGGTGGCATCGAACATCCTTGGCGGAGTCCCCTAGTGGCTTGGAAAAATTACGAAGGTCTACCATTGAAAAGAGGCGCAATCCAGGGCCTATGTGTACAAGCTTTGATCAAATTTACAAATTTAGAGCTAAATCCAAAAGAAATAAGAACTTCATAGAGGAAGGGAAGATTTATGTGGTCAAAGGCATTTTTCATATCCAACTTAATTAACATGCCTTTCTCCTTCCTTTGGAAACTAGAATGGAGTGCTTCTTGACTTGGATAACATTATCGACTGTTCGGGTACACAGGGTACTCCCAAAAGACCGAACACCTTGAGCAACCGCTTCACACAAATAGATCACAGATCAACACACCGATGTTTGTCTCGTGGTTAAAACCCTTGAGAGGGAAACAATCCATGGCCCCAGCCAAATAGCTACTTGGAATAATTTACTATGCAAAAGAAATAAAGTTACATGAGCTTCTCATAATCAATCAACTAGCCAAGGACCCTCTATGCTCTTTAAATAGAGATCATAGACCAATCGGGTGTTAAGCCATGGATCAATGGTAAGTATGATCTAAGAGAAGTTGAACCGCTGGATCACTCTATGTCTAGAACATATCGTGACCGTTGGATTAGAATATTTACAAATGCATACTAAAGAAACACACTTTTACCTAACGGATATATTACACAAGTTGATCTTAACTAACTCCTAAGTGTCTAAATATCCTAACATCCCCCCTTAAGAACAACTTGGGATAGGATTGAAGGATTTACAAAAGTGACACTATTAGGACAAGGAAGGAGGCATTAGAGCCTATCCCCCCTTAAGGACACATTCCTGAACTCCTAACATAGATCAAACTTTAGAAAGCTTCGCTTCTGCAAGAGACTTGGTAAAGATGTCTACAACTTGATCATCTGTAGGGCAATAGAGCATTTCAAGAACACGGTCATGAACAAGATTTCTGATGAAGTGCATGTGTAGCTCAATGTGTTTGCTGCACTGATGTAGAACTGGATCTTTGGCAAGCTTGATGGCACTTTGATTGTTGCACCAAAGTGGAGTAGGCTATCGCTGCTCGAATCCAAACTCTGAAAGGATCTGTCGAAGCCATAAAGCTTCCTGACTGGCATTAACTGCGGCTCGATATTCTGCTTCTGTTGAAGAAAGAACAAGTGCTTGTTGTTTCTTACAAGCCCAAGTGATAGGTCCATATCCCAGACTGAAAACATAACCTGCAGTAGACTTTCGATCATCAGGATCGTCGGCCCAATCTAAATCAGTGAAACCAACCAACAAAGGTTTCCTCCCTGTAGTATAATGAATCCCAAACTAAATTGTACCTCGAATATATCGAAGTATTCTTTTTGCTGCTTTCTAGTGACTTTCATGAGGAGTTTGCATATAATGGGCAAAACGGCCAATGACAAAGGCAAGGTCAGGACGGGAATGAGTCAAGTATAAAAGACTACCAACAAGCTGACGATCCAAGGTGGCATCTACTTCAGGGGAAGTACAAGTGGCAGAAAGTTTGACTCCAAACTGGAAGGGAGAAGGGGCTAGTTTACAATCTTCCATGTGGAAGCGACGAAGAAGGTCACAAACATACTTAGACTGGGAAAGAAAGATTCCTTCTTTGGTTTGCAAGACTTGGAGACCAAGAAAATAATGCAAATGTCCTAAGTCTGACATTTCAAAATTTTGCTTAAGACTGGATTTCATATGGGCTATAAGGTTAGGGTCACTACCAGTAAGGATAAGATCATCAACATAAAGAACAAGTATGATGAGATGGTTTCCTACTTTCTTGGTATAGACATTGGGGTCAGAATGGCATCTAGAAAAACCAGTGTCAAGGAGAAAGCTATCCATTTTGGCATACCAAGATCTAGGAGCTTGTTTAAGGCCATATAAGGATTTCTTAAGGAGACAAACAAGGCTAGAGTTATTCTGAACATATCCAGGAGGTTGTTCCATGTAAATCACCATGTAAGAAGGCAGACTTGACATCCATTTGATGGACTTCCCAGTTATGTAAGGCTGCAAGGGAAAGAACAAGGCGGATGGAATTCATTTTTGCGACAGGAGCAAAGGTTTCATTGTAGTCAATCCCTTCAACTTGGGAAAAACCTTTGGCAACTAACATGGCCTTAAGTCTTTCAACACTTCCATCTGATGCATACTTAGTTCTGTAGACCCATTTACATCTGACAAGTTTTCTTCCTTTTGGAAGACGAACAAGATCCCAAGTATCGTTCGCCATTAAGGAACGATATTCTTCATCCATAGCTGCATCCCAATCTGGATTTCCTGAAGATTCTGCAAAAGTTTCTAGATCATGACTCTTGGAAACTTGAGCCAAAAGAGAAGAGGCTCGCTGAAACTGAGAATGTGTTCGTCGTTGATCTCTAGGATCACCGGCAAGATCACCAGCTGCTTCACATGTTGAACGGACCCATCGATGAAGTATTGGTGCTGGTGCAATTGGAGGAACATGAGCAGGCAGAGGTGGATTTTCATCTTCACTGTCATCATCAGAAACTGGAGTTGGAAACCTATCAAGGAAGCTGGAAGAAAGAGAAGAAGAAGGCACAATCGCTGAATCAGGCTCGCAGGCCAAAGATGGCACACTCGCCAAGTTAGGCTCCTAGGCCAAGAGATTTTCATCAAATTTAACATCTCTTCTAATGATTATATCATGTGAATGGGGATAAAGAAGTCTATAACCTTTTACATCTTCAGAATATACAACAAATATGCACCTTTCACTTTTAGGCTGCAATGCTTTCCATTTTTCATCCGAAATGTGAGCCCATGCTTCACAACCAAACACACGAAAGTGACTTACATCTGGTTTAATTTTACTCCATGCTTCTTCTGGTGTTATACCTTGTAAAAATTTAGTGGGTGTGCGATTAAATATGTAATTTGCACAATTTATGGCCTCAGCCCAATATTGAAGACTTAGTCCCTTAGATTGGATCATACAATTAGCCATTTCTTTTAAAGTGTGGTTCTTTCGTTCAGCTACACCATTTTGTTGTGGTGTATATGGAACAGTGTGCTGTTGTTGGATTCTTTGTTCAATGCAAAAAGTAGTGAACTTGTTGTTAACATATTCTCCTCCATTGTCAGATCTTAACTTAATAATTTGATGACCATATTGCTTTTCAACAAGGGCCTTGCAGGCCAAGAACATGTTAAATACCTCGTTCTTAATTTTTAAGAAGTAAACTCAAGTGCGTCTGGAGTAGCCATCAATGAAAGTTAAGAAATATTTGAAACCAGAAAATGAAGCAGATGGAAGAGGGCCACACAAGTCACTATGCACAAGCTCTAAAGGAACTGAGGCGTGCCAAGAGGCATCCCGATGATGTTTTTCGAGTACACAACCGGAACAAACACCATCCTTGCAAGATACCATTAGAAGACCAGTCACCATATTGTCTTTACATAGTTGTTGCAATGAGCGATAATTTAAGTGAC
>LPNX011187820.1:525421-535507 GCA_001517045.1 Pseudotsuga menziesii
AGATGGAGTTAAGGTTAACTAATGATGAGGGTTAGGAGTGTTGGAGTTTTGATGTAGGAATGTCACGTCCCCGCCCCTCTATCGGATGGAGAGGACGCGACGTTACTGCTATCTAATCCAGGCAAACTAGCCCCATGAACATACACATGATAAAATGAAAATGCATTGAACTAATACATGCATAGATGCATAAACATTTCAAATACAGCAAAAGCAAATCCATTCCATTAATTCACATGTCCATTGTAATTCATTATCAAATGTAAATGTCACGAGATTTAAACACAAGAATACTTATCTTATGAAGAAGATCGTCCTGCAACCAGTTGTGTCGCTGCAATGTTCCACCCAACCATAGGCTAGTGTGCTCATCAATATCTCAACAGCACTGCCACCCCCGAGCTGGGCATGATTTCCACAAGGAATAAGGAACACTAGCAGGCTCACACATATCCAAGGATACCACAAAATTCAGCCAAGCCAACACAGTTGGGTTTATCAGGCTGCAAATGAAATGGATAGGCTATGGACACCTGCACCAAGTCTAGCCTGGATTCTAAACATCTACCCACCCAACATAAGGAAGCATCCCCTTCTTTGCTACACAATCCCTCGGGCTATTCCTTCCCTTCCAGTGCTATTCAGGGTGTGCAAAGAAGAAAACCAACCCCTTATATATGTCTGTGAGGTTCCTTCACACATTAGGTTTATCAAGCTGGTCAGGCCCCATTTCCACTCCTAATTCAATACAGACCAAAGCACAAATGCATACACAACAATATACACCATTTCTAGGTTGAGGAAGATAGTCTGGCAACAAAATGAATTGCAAAGATGGGTGGAAACAAACCCCTAACAACACTTCAATTTCTAGGGACGTTTTGGCCCTAACATGGCCAAAAATGAACTCAACAACACCCAAGAGAACGTGGTATTTCCTCCAAATTGTTGGGCAACACAAAAACGATTTTCAGCTTGGAAAACAATGGGGAAATGCAACAAAAATTGTTGGGGAAGAAACCCAACCATGGATCATTACAAAAACAAATTCCCAGCCTGAGGAAAATGAAGAAACAACTGCCCATGTGAGGGAAAACACACACATCAAACCCAAAAATGTGAATGCCACACATAGGAAACTCCCAGCCACTTGAGAGATCCCCAACGTGGATGAATGATGGTGAGAAAATTTCCCAGGAGCCCAAAATCATGACGGTGAACACACACATGCCAAAATCATGAAGGTAAAATGACTCCCAAGCTTCCACAATGTGAGGGGATGAAGAACGTGGGTGTATGACCAAATGGGCATGCAATTTGGGTGTTAACCTGCCCCAAAAGTCAAAAACATTTTTTCCAAAAAATGGGTTTTCCCCAAATTCGAATTTCTTTGCCCATACTCTTCCCATTCCATGCAATAAGTACTTCAACCAATTTCTGGCAGTAATAAATGATTAGGTGAATGCGACAAGAAAGGTAGTTGACAGTTTGATGGGTTCTCCCTTTGACATTTGGATTTTCCCCATTGGCCCCAAAGGTTAAATATACCCCCCCTTATCCTTAGGAAATCATGCCCCCATATCATTATTTGTTGCATTGACATAGCTGGTTGTGGGTCTTTAATTAATTTCATTACTTACATGATGATTCAAAATTATAATGTGCTAGCTAGCACAAAAATACCATCGACAATGATTTTAATCGTCAAAACATAAAACGCTAAATCGATGGTGGGGATTTTTCCTTTAGCTCCACACCATGATTAATTACAATATATACATCATATACATTCTAATGCAAACGGGGTCAAAACCGGGGTGTTACAAGGAGAACCAAATCCAATCGCCATAAAATAAAGAACACAACCAAAAAACCATATCTAAAGGAGTTTTGGTCGCTAATAATGCAAAGCCTGATCCAACTAGTAGCCGACAGGTTCACCTTCGATAGGTCTGCCTCAACATGTTCAATCGATAAGTTCACCTTCGACAGGTCTACCTCAACATGTTCAGCCAATAGGTCTGCTTCGACATGTTCATTCAACAAGTTCGCCTCGACAAGTCTGCCTCGACATACATCATACCACATGCTTTGCTATGGTTGAACTTCTAAACCCTTATAACTTATTTAGTAACTGAATGTAGTGGGTAGTCACCCAAGTGTCTCAGCATCCTATATAAGCATGTACACTAATGTAATATAGACATTTTTCTGATTTCTCCACCTTTCATGGAACAGAAGTAATAAATTGGTTCGAATTCTTGCATATTGTATGTGCGTATATTTCTTGTCGACCTAGTGTGTTTCCTGCTTTGCTGGTTCTTCTTATATGCTTCCACCACAGCAGAGCTCAACTCATTCAGTCAATTATTGTCCCCAGTGTGCACCTAGGCATGACCTGAATCATTGGTATCATAGTAAGATCTTATTCAGAGCTTAAGTTACATAAGAGCTTCCATCGAAGTTATTTAACTTATGCCTATTCAAACACACTCACAAACTCAGCAACACAATAAGACACTTCCTTCGGCTTCAGAAAAGATGGCTTAAGAAGCAGCCAATAGACATGCAACTGACGAGACATAACAACTCATAGAAAAAACACTGGATCGCTAGCGAACCGAAATATTCGCCCAGTTCAGCGAGATTCTCATGAGAGTCACTGCAAAATCTGGGGAATCCTCAGTGCGACCTCACTTCGATAAAATCAACCCCTTCAAAATGCAAATGAATCTGGACATACTAAACCTTGAAGGAAATATTGATGCGGAATCTATCAACAATTGGGTACAACATTTGGAATCTTACTATGCAGTGAATCAACTCTCCGAAGTGGAAAAGATTTCCATTGCATCCATAAATATGTCAACCTCTGTACACTATTGGTGGGAGAATCTATCAACAAAGATTGAAAAAGAAGAAGAACCCATAGACACATGGGTAAAATTTGTAGAATATGTTCGAAAGGAGTTCTACCTGCTTAAGTATCTTGAACAGCATTATAAGAAGTGGTAGCAGTTAAGGCAATGGAAAGACTTGTCTGTACAAAGTTACACTGACGAGTTCTATTGACTCATGGCTAGACTTGGAATCCAAGAAGAAGATAAATTGCTTGTCCTGAAGTACGTCAGTAGTTTATCCCTAAACATTCATCAAGAGATGGAGTTTCTGATTGTTAGTATGCTTGCGGATGCATTTCATTACGTCATCAAGCTTGAATCTAAACAGAAAGGAAAAGCATGTTTTGCGAATAAGCCAACAAGTCTAACATCTGACAAGAAGTCACCATCCGACTCCGACAAGCTCAAGAACCCTTCTTAGTTGACTTCACCAAAGCCCAATCATCAAAAGAATAACTTTCAGAAAGACAAGAGGGATTGCAACAAACAAGCTCCTACCAGGAAATGGTGTGATTATCATAGTTCAACATTACATGAAACGTTAGAATGCAAATCTCGGAATACATTTTTGGCAAAATTGTCGACATCCAACTTGTCAGACAGGCCCCCGGTAGAATCTCATATATATGCATCAACCATTTTTGGATTCGAACTCAACCATTCCGATAGCCTCGACCATCGTCGATGAGGAGGAACAAGAGCACTTGTTCCATACAGGGATATGTGTTCAGAAAAATCCATTACATCTGATTATGGATAATGGTAGCTAGAAGAACTTTGTTTCTGAAGATCTTGTGAATAAATTAGGTCTTGTCACCACTCCACATCTCAACCTTACAATATTCGTTGGATGAAGGATGGGCATGAACTAAGGATCACACAACAATGCAAACTCACCTACTTCATTAAGCCTTTTGAGGATGAAGTACTCTGTGATGTGGCATCGCTCTTTGTCGACAACACCCTATTCGGTAAGCCCTACCTATGGGATCAACACGATACATTTCAGTCACAACCTCAGAAGGCGATTGTCAAAATCCGTAATCAATGATATGGCATACCAGAGCGACAACCCACATCAACGGTTGCTATGATATATGCCAAACAAAAAAAGAATCTTATCAATCATGCTCAAAAGTCCACATTAATCATGATAAATCCTCAACACTCTAGGAAGACTGCAACAAGGAGTAGACTCACCAACCAGTGTAGCTCTTCACAACAACAACAGATCGATAACATTCTTGAAGAATACCATAACATATTTCAAGCACCCAATGTAGTACCTCTGCATTATTAGGTAAAACACTCCATTGAACTTGTTCCTGGTTCTTCATTGCCTAATGCATCTATTTACTGAAGATCCATTCTCAAAAATGAAGAGATTCGTAGACAAATCCAGGATTTGATCGACAAGAGTCAAATCCGCCCCAGCTCCTCTCTTTGTGGAAGTCTAGTCGTCTTAGTTCCAAATAAAGACGAGAATTGGCGCATGTGCATCGACTATTGGGATCTCAACAAAATTTCAGTGAAGAACATATACCTTCTTCCATGGAATGATGAACTCATCGACAATTTGAAAGGTGCTAAGTTCTTTATGAAACTTGACCTCAAGTCGAGATGCCACCAGATTCCAATCAATTCCACCGATGTATGGAAAACTAATTTCAAGACCAAGAAAGGATTTTTTGAATGGTTAGTCATTCCTTTCGGCTTAACCAATGCACCCGAAACCTTCATGAGATACATGGATGACCTTCTATGACCTTTCATTGGTAGACATTGTCTATCTTGGTGATATCTTGATTTTCAGTCGATCATGGGAAGAACATGTCAAACAGCTTTGGCAAGTCTTCGACACTCTCCAACAACATCAACTATATCTGAACGTGGACAAATGCTCATTTGTGATGACCAACATCAAATATTTGGGGTATGTAATTGACTCTGTAGGAATTAATGTCAACCCAAAAAAAGTACAGATCCTCAATAATTGGACCATTCATCAAAACATTCATGAACTAAGAAGTTTTCTTGGTTTGGAGAATTTCTATCGACGATTCATACATGGATTCAGCCACATCGCATGGCCTTTGAATCAGTTGACGAAAGAAAATGGGAAAATTGTATTCAAATGGACACCGACACAATGACAAGCTTTTGAAAAAATAAAAAACAAGCTTTGTACTACACCAATACTTGTGTTACCTGATTTGCATCAGCCCTTTGAGATTGAGACGGATGCATCATATTATTCCCTCAGCGCAGTGATCACTTAGTCAGGTCACCCAGTCGCATTTCATTCCGAGACTTTCAGCGACACTGTTAGAAGGTACTCAATGTATGAAAAAGAATTGCACGCCATTGTGCAAGATCTCAAGCAATGGAGACACTACATTCTTGGCAAGGAAACAATCATCCTCACTGGGCATAAACCTGTTAGAAAACAGGACCGCAGAGCAATAACATATATACAGTCAAATCAATAAACAAGATGCAAAACACATCAAAACATTACAGAGAGACACAGATATAACTTGGTTCACCCAAACGATGGGCTACGTCCATAAAGAAATTTTCCTCTCCTTTTATTACAGTCCAGAAAGATGAAGGGATACACCGTGGAGCAAAACCGCTGCACTTCCTCTTCACGCTCTCACAATCTCTCTTCCAGTACAATACAATACCATATCCAGTCGATTTACAATGCTCTATTTTATAGGGGAAATACCATGGGAAAAATTCTAGGGTTAACCCAATACCATGGGTCCGCAATACTATTGGCCAACACACATCCCAAAATTTTTTTTCGGGGGCTCTGCCCCCGAACCCCCTTTTTCTCAGGGGCGCTGCCCCCAAACCCCCGTTTTCTTAGGGGTGCTTCCCCCGAACCCCCATGACTCGAGGGTGCTGCCCCCAAACCCCCGTGACTTGAGGGCGCTGCCCCTAAACCCTCGTGACTCAAGGGCACTGCCCCCAAACCCCCATGACTCGGGGGCGTTTCCCTTGAACCCCCTTTTTCCGGGCGCTACCCCCAACCCCAAGGCAGGAGGAACGAGTGTACAGTACTCCTGGGCTACAATCACAACTGAATAATATCTCTGGATCTGGAAGATTAGGCTCCACAACCAACAAAACCTTTGTAGTTCGCTTTGTCCCAGTCAAAACTATAGACAACTCAAGTGGATTAATTACCTGCAGCAATTTCAGTTGGTAATTAAGTATTAGAAAGGAAAATCCAATGCTGTAGTTGATTGTCTCAACAGACCACCCATTACTCTACTGTCTATAGTAATGAGTATGTAGGGTTATGACACCACTACTTGCCCACAATTGTATTCGGTAGACTGTGATTTCTCTGCAATTTATCGACAGCTTCAGACCGACAAGTTGTAGACTTTTGACTACTTCCTGAAGGACACCTTGCTATACAAGCTTGGACAGCTTTGTGTACCGACCGGTGAGTACCGACAGAAGCTCATTTGGGACGCACACTACAGCAAGACTACATGACATTTTGGAGTTGCAAAAACACTTGTTATCCTCCAAAAGTATTTCTACTAGCCTTCACTTAAATATGACGTCAACAAGTACATTTGATCATGCGTGGTTTGTGCCATTTCTAAACCGTTGAATCGATGACAAGGATTGTACACACCCCTTCCAGTTCCTAGTTGACCATGGGAATCTGTTTCTATGGGCTACTTGACGGGATATCCTACTACCAAACATCAACATGACGTGATACTAGTAGTATTCGACCAATTTTCCAAGATGGCTATACTCATACCATGCAAGAAGACTATGACATCACATCAGACTCCTCAGCTCTTCTTTGAACACGTGTGGAAACATTATGGGCTCCTGACAACCATTATTTCCGACAGAGATGCGATATTTATCATCTCCTTCTGGAAAACTCTCTGGAAACAACTCGATACGAGACTCTCTTTGTCGACATCCTTCCATCCGCAGACAAACGGACAGATGGAAGTGGTAAATCGCTTAGTCGTACAATTGCTTCGCATGTACAACCACAAGCATCGTCAAAGATGGGATGACAACCTTCCATACATACAACACAACTACAATTGTTCTCACTGTTATATATTTCAACCCTCAGTGCCCATCGACTTAATCAGTTCCTCGACACAGTTGAACGATACCGACTTGCAAGGACGAGAAGTGGATAAAGCATTGAAGTTCTCAACCAAATCTAAAACATTCAGAAGCAAGCACAAGAGATGTTGCAACAAGATAATGCAAAAGCTAAGGCTCGACACGACAAGCATTGTATTCCTCATTCATTTCAAATTGGGGATCAGGTCTGGTTACATCTAAAGAAGGAATGCTTCACTGGTCCATACAGAAAGATGAAACCTTTGCGATATGGTCCATATAGTATCCTTAAACATATTGGAGAAAATGCTTTTCAGCTTGACATTCTTGCATGCCTTTGCCTACATCCAATTTTCAATGTAGATCTACTTCGACCATACCATGCACCATTGTTGGAACAGAACGACTTGCAAACAATAGAACCCAAAGACATCCATCCAGATGTTTAGGAACCTCTTCTTTGCGACACCATTATGGGACGATGCATATGCCATACAAGTACGAACTCCATTCCCTTGTTTAAAGTGGCTAAAGCTGGACAAATTCTCATGCGACGAAAATGGTACTCTGCTACTGAATTAGGCAACAAGTTTCCTCACATGAACGAATACACAATGGAGACCATTTTTTCTTAAGGAAGGAGGAATGATCCAACCAGCAGCCGACAGGTTCTCCTTCGATAGGTCTTCCTTGACATGTTCAGCCGACAGGTTTGCCTTCGATAGGTCTACCTCGACATGTTCAATCGATAGGTTCACCTTCGACAGGTATGCCTTGACATGTTCATTCAACATATTTTCCTCGACAGGTCCGCCTCGACATACAACATACGAACATGATCTGCTACGGTTGAACTTTTGAACCGTTATAACTTCTTTTGTAAATGAACGTAGCGGGTAGTCACCCAAGTGTCTCGGCATCCTATATAAGCATGTACACTAATGTAATATATACATCTTTCTGATTCTTCCACCTTTTGATGGAGCAGAAGCAATAAATTGGTTCGAATTCTTGCATATTGTTTGTGCGTATATTTCTTGTCGACCTAGTGTGTTTCCTACTTTGCTGGTTATTCTTATATGCTTATGCCATAATAGAGCTCGACTCATTCAGTCGATTGTTGTCCCCAATGTGCAACTGGGAACAACTTGGACCAAACCATATATATGCATCCTCGAAAATATGATGAACCATAACAATTTTTGGTGCTTGCATGTTTGGAAACCCCAACTAAATCTAAATCATCCCTCCTTTTTTTGCACAAATGGTCGGATTGGTCTCATGGAAGGCTACCTTTTGTGGAGGCTTGTGTGGGGGGATTAATGCAAAAGATTGTAATTGTTGATCTCTTTTGCCACAAATGGTCTAGTTTATTTGTGGCCTTTGCAATTTGGGAAAAAACCCATCGGGGAACCCTACATAGGCCCACAAAGGAACCTAAAGAGGTTCATTAAGGAACATGTGTGAAAGCCTCCTCCGTTCAAACTACATTTTGTGATCCAATGGATAGAAATCCATCGAGGTCATCCATCATTGAGGCCACATCATTTTAAAAAGCTCGGTTGTTTACTAATCTAGTTTTTATTAAGGAACGTACCATGGTATAGATTTTTGAATTTATACATGGATATGGGGGATGCATGGCACTCTTTGGAGAAGAGCCCACTCCATCTCATTAAAGAACCACTTAAAAAAATATAAGAATACTTATTAATTGACACCTTCTTTTTAACTCGTAAGGGCTCCCATAAAGGTTGGTGGGGGGCAAGGTAAAATTAAGAGGAGGTGCATGCAAGAAACGTAGAGAAGGTGTCATATGAAGAGAAGTAGGTTGAGTAGAGATAAGGGAAATTGTCTAAGAGATATAAAGGAAGCTCAAAGTGAAGAAGAGAGACGTGAACAAAAATTAAAAAACTAAAAATACAGTGAAGAACTAATAAGAGATGAAAAGGAAGAGAAGCTTGAATATAGGAATAGAGAGATAAGGAGAAGGATAAGATGATTTAGGGAAATTGCAGCGACTCAGATTAATTTTTAGTTTCTAGAATTAGAGAGAAAATTCCATGTAATTCTTTTTGAGACTTAGAGTTGCAGACAAGATTTTTTATGAAGGCTAAAGAGACTTTAAACCCGTTGTGAATTATAAAAGAGAAGGCTCTTTGAGGGCAGTTATGTAAATGTATAATGTTTCTGAAATTTAATAAATGGCATGTTGAGCCTAGTTTTAGTGATGGATATCCAATTGTGTGTGTGTGTTTAAATAGTACATTTGAGTTGTTACCTCTGAGTGTTGGAGCTTGTTCTGCTCTCTTGTGTTGTATTTCAGTGGGTTGGATTTATAGTTGTAACTGAAGCAAGTTTGAGAGTGTTATAATGAAGGCATATTTTCATAGGGAACCAAGGCCCCTTCTGTCATCAAGTTGGTATCAAACCACTTATACTATGAAACGAGAAATTTATACTAAGAACGAGAACTCTATCCATAAAAAAGATGATTTTTGCATAAAAACACCAAAAAAAACCCCCAAATAGAAAAGTGTTGATACCAGTATACACAAATTTTTTTCAGGGTTAAGAATAGTGCCATGGCCTAAACATGCCATACTGTTGTTTACAAAAACTCTGAAATCAACCCCTAAATTGGAAAAATATTTTTTTCTTCAAGAGATAAATTACAACTTTTTTGAAACTTGTATATTAAACGAAAACAAATATTTCATAAATAATTTCACCACTCAGCCATTTAAAATTAAACAAATTATGTCGTGATTCATAATGAAATCATATATTAGACCCTACAAGAACAAATTATTCATATAAATGATCAAACACTTCTTTAGACTTTCAATTACAAACATCATACTAATAAAAAACATCTAAAATGTTTCATGTGAAATTATTCACACTCATCCATGAAATTTGACACCCCATCAGAATTTATATTATCTGCAGATGAACGACTGGATATAATCATAAAAAAATTAAACCCATAACCCCCTGACCCCCCCTAAATTACATTACATTAAAAAAAAAATTAAACACGCCCCTAACCCCCCAAAAACATTAC
>LPNX011187882.1:0-27849 GCA_001517045.1 Pseudotsuga menziesii
TCTGGCTGTATTCAGTACTAAATTGAATAATTGGGAAGATATGGAAATCTGAGTCCCAAAACCATTGGGAAAATTTGGTTGGATTCGTTGCGGTATTGTCATGGTTCTTGCAAAATGTAAGATCTGATGTGCATGAACAACAAAGTTTATTAGTTAAGGTAGTGCTTCATAGTTTAACTCTTTAGTATATTAATAATTCAAAGTTTAATACAGACACACCACTTATATAGTGACAGAGCAAGACAATAAAGATGAAATGACTAAATTACTTAACTCATATAATTTCAAATGTTCAATTCGTTACAACTAAAATGTAATTTTTATCCATCCTCATTCACCATACCCCAATTTGTGTTGTCATTTGTCATGTGACAAGAAGATTTGTGATAAAAAATTTTGTTCCCGTGACCTAGCTCCATCTAAGTTAGGAGATGGCTGGGTGGAATAATTTTTATCCATCCTCATTCACCATACCCCAATTTGTGTTGTCATTTGTCATGTGACAAGAAGATTTGTGATAAAAGTTTTTGTTCCTGTGACCTAGCTCCATCTAAGTTAGGAGATGGTTGGGCGGAATTATATTTCTATATCAATTATTGTGAGTACTGTCAATGACATGAAATGAATCCAACAAATAGTCCACCACAACGTTTGCATTTGCATATCCTCTGGATGAATTGAGGTGAACAGTACGATTTCGAACAAACCTCTGGCACCCAATTTCTGCAACAATACATGGACCCCGAGGCTCTTCAACATGTAAACAAAAGTCTCTAAAGTCACTTAAAGGTGATTGTGAGAGGTGAGAGAGCTCCATGCTGAACAACATTATGTATACATCGATGATTTACCTTATTTGAAATCTCCTTTAGTACTATATTAATGCACATGTGGTGGAAGCAAAAAGATTAATAAAAACATATTAAAATATGTATTTTTTAAATAATAATTAATCTTAAACATTAATTAATAAATGAAATGTTAGAAATGAGATATCTTTTTATAACTATTTAAATTTGTATACATACAATAAAATAAAAAAGTATATATGCCTTTTACATTCAGTGAAGGCATATATGCCTTCACAAATTGAAAACCCTTTATATAATTTTTAAAATATATTACTCATATCTTATTATTCAAATTATTATATTATGTCATTAATAATTTATTATTATAATTAGATATAATTAATAACATAAAAGACATGTATTACTTTAGATATATACATTTTTTCAGAGGAAAAAATACCAGTCTTTGTTATTCAATTGAATCAAAAGACATCATTTACATATCAATATGATGACTAATAAACAAGTCTATCTCAAGCATGAAACTATGACAGAGCATCAAAACTAGAAAAAAAGTCTGATCATAGCAGACTTTCCTCATCATCCCTGAAAAAATCAGGTCAGAAATACTGATAAAAATCTGAAGAGACCTTTAAACATACATTTCAAAGCAAAAGGCTGGCAGAGTGGACTCTAACAGAACAAACAGAGATACATCCTCAACTGTTGAAACATGATATGAATAATAAAAAATCAGCAACTACTAGAATAGATCAAGACTGCCTTGGTTAATAACCAAACCATCCAATGTTTCTGTAAAAGAAACAAATCCCATATCCAAATGCAAAGCTTTTTTTGAAAGTTCATCTGCCAGCGAATTATGCTCACGAAAAGTGTGTTTAAAGATCACCGAAGGGGCCAAATGAATCATATATCTTATATCGGAACACCAATGCATCAGAGATGGAACATCAAATGCTGAAGATCTGTTAAGGCAAGAAATAATAACCATGGAATCACCATAAATCAACTGCAATGGAATTCCCATCAATAAGCCGACTATTAGAAGAGCCCGAATAGCCAATAATTCCACTCTGGTATTCGTGCTACTTCCACATCCCATAGAAAAACTAAAGAAGTGAGAGTCATTGATAAAAATCGCAAAACCTGCGCCTCCAATAAATTCCGCAGCAGTGCCATCAAAGTATCCACAAGGAAAGCTTTTTAATGGAGCAGGACTAGGATTGCAGGTTTTATGTGAAATAAATGGCACAGGGTAAGAATTGATCAATCCTTCAATCCTGGAAATCAGAGCTGAGAATGATGGCTTCTTATTTTCAAATAAGCACTGATTCCGAAGAAGCCAGGTTCCCTAGAGGATGAACAACGGAATGTAACTGAAGGGAGCATATCACGCTGTAGAGGAGAACCATTGGTCCAAAAAGGAATGGACAGAGTTAAGAACTGGGAAAGAGCACCTGAATTTAACCACGAAATAATTGAAGATACTAGCAGAGAATGGACAGCAGAAAAATAAATGATGAATGTCCTCCAGATTATCTTCACAAAGAACACATCTACTGGGTCCCATAAATCCTCTGCTTTGCAATTGATCCCAGGTTAATATATTTCCTCTAAGAATAAACCAAATAAAGCATTTTAATTTCAGAGGGATATTCAAAGTCCATAATATTTTCAGGACTGAATCATTAATCTCTGAACAAATATCAGAAATTATGCATTTATAACCTTCAGCATCGGTAAGAGGACCTATATATTTGTTATGAGACCAAGAAATAGTATCAATCTGATTATTGAGACGAATGCGGCCATATTCTAGTCCTATAGTAAAATTGTCCCATGTTATTTTCCATTCACCAGAGAGATCAAGATCTTCAGATGAGAACCAATATCCAGTGGCAAAAGTAGTTTGATTACGGGCTTGGGCAAGGGAGTTGATACCAAAGTATTCTAAGTAATCCCTTAAGTCTCTTGGCAGAACAAAGGAAGAACCCATACCGATGAATGGATCTGCACCCAAACTGATGGACTCTCCATTCCCAACTTTCCAAATGATGCCTCTGCCAATCCATGAAATGGTGGAGATGAAACCCCTCCATATAATTGATGCATTCCTAGTAGAGAAGTTATTATCCTTGAACCAAATATGGAGAGGTTTATTTTTCAGATATTTAATAGCAATAAGAAGATTCCAGATACCCTTGCTATTTATAGCTAACCAAAAGCTTTTCATCCTCAAGGACAGACTGAAACTAGGAAGATGTTTAATTCCCCAGCCACCATGAGAAGTGGGGCGAGCCAAAAGATGCCAATCCACAAGGTGGAATTTTTTAGTCTTTGATGAAGAACCCCAAAGAAATGAAAATATCATCTTTCTGAGCTTATCTAAAATAGAGGCTGGAATCGGAGCCAACGCCATCCAATAAACTAGCATGCTTGATAATACAGAACGAATGAGGACAAGTCTACCTCCCAAAGACAGGAATCTATTTGTCCAATGAGAGAATTTCTTTTCAAACTTTGAAACCAGCCAGAGCCAATCCTTAATCAAGTAACCTGAAGGCTTAAGAAAGTAGCCAAGATAGCCAAACCCTTTTCGAATATCATCCACTCTGAAAGGGAGAATATCTGTAATTCTATGGAGAGTGTCCAAACTCAGATCATTATGGAGAAAACTTGATTTGTTCACATTAATACTCATACCTGAAGCCTCATAGAAAATATCAAGAATGGCTTTGAAGGCTAACCATTCCTCAAAGGTACCCAGGACAAATAAGATCACATCATCTACAAAAAGTAAATGAGTGAGAGAAAGATGATATGAAATTTTGATTCCTTTAATCTTTCCAATCCGTTTTGAATCCTCAATCAATAGAATAAGCCCTTCAATGACCAGAATGAACAAGAGGGGGGAAAGAGGACACCCTTGCCTGATTCCCTGAGAGGCAGAAAAAAGAGAGGATGGAGAGCCATTAACTAGCACAGCAAAGTTGGCTGAAGAAACGCATCCCATAATCCAGTTAACCCCAACAAGGGGAATTCCAATCTGTATGAGAAGAAGACGGATGAAAGTCCAATTTACTCTGTCAAATGCTTTAGATAAGTCCAATTTAAGAATAAGAGCATTCCTTTTTCTTGAATTGACAGTATGAAGAACCTCTTGAGAAATGGATATGGGTTCAAGGATTTGGCGATTTAAAAAAAAACCAAATTGCTGAGGAGAAATAGCTTCATCAAGGAAAGGCTTAAGCCTCATAGCTACAACTTTAGAAATGAGCTTATAACAGAGGTTACACAAGGAAATGGGGCGGAAGTTTTCAAAGGAGATAGGCAAATCAACCTTTGGAATGAGAGTCAGGAAAGTAGAGTTGAGAGCAGGAGACACTCTGCCTGAGAGTTTGGAAGTTTCCACCACATCAACAAGAAGAGGGCCCAAAAGATCAAAAAAAGTCAAATAAAACTCAACTGGCCATCCATCTGGGCCAGGAGCCTTATATTTTTTAAAGAGTTTTAAAGCCTTTTCGACTTCTAGGATAGTGACAGGTCTAGTAAAGGCTATTATCTTCTCTGAACTGATAAAGGAAGGAAAGAGACGGATAACCTTGAGTTGTGCTTCCAGATTAGTCAAATGATCATCTTCAAACAAGGTCTTAAAATGACGAACACCAAGGTCTTTAAGACTTTTATCATCAGAAACCCAATTACCCATCTCATCTTGAAGACTCCAAATTGCATTGTGATTTTTGCGGGCTGAAGCCACAGCATGAAAAAACTTAGTATTAGCATCCCCTTTTTGAGCCCAAGTAATTCTGCTTTTAAGTCTGGCAGAATTAATTTCATGATCAATCAGCTTGTTAAGATCATTTTTGAGTGAATTCAATTTTTGTTGCTATTCTTGATTTAAAATTACTGAATGAGAGGAAAGGAGAATAGAGTTTATTTCCTTTTCCAAAGCAACCGAATTGTCTTTCATCTTTAAAGATTCAATTTTAGTCCAAGATTTGACCTTCTCCTTTAAAGTTCTAAGTCTAAAATGGAGATCCTGCATAGCATCTAAAGAGGGGTTTGACAGAATACGGGGCCACTGAGAACGAACCATATGAATAAAATCTTCATTGTCTAACCAATATTGGTTAAACTTAAAGGGAAAGGCACAAAGACTATGATGATCAGTCCATTCAAGAACCACCGGGAAATGATAGAAATCCCACATCTGTGAGCCCAAACTCGATACCTTTGAAGCAAGCTGACAAGCTGATCTGATATTAAAAATCGATCCAATCTTTTTGAAATTCCATCTTCCCCAATCCTTCCATTCCTCCAGGTAGGACCAGCACAAGGAGAAGCCACATCCACTAAATGATGGTCAGAGAAAATCTTAGTGAAAAAAGGACCCAAAGGATCAAGATGTGCTTTGGAGCCCCAGATCTCAGCAGAATTCAGAGTCAGATTAAGATCTCCAGCTAAAATAAGATTAGGAAGAGAAAGAAGACCACCAGAAGCCACAACATTCCAGAAGGAATCCCGATTGAGGTAGGGACCATAGCAGTTTAAAATAGAGAGATTGAGGGAGGAACCCCGGATGGAAGCATTTAGCAGAATACCAGCAGTAGTATGGAAGGCTTTGCATTTAATAATTTTCGGATTCCAGCCAGAAAGAATGCCTCCAGAAAGACCATTAGAGCTAAGGGCACAAAACTCTCAGCCCGGGAAAAGTTTAGAAAAGGCAAATAAAGCAGGATAAGGACTAGTCATAGTTTCCTGAAACAAAACAACATCAGGAGAGAGAGCTAACAGCAACTGTCGGAGGCTTTTTTGCTTGGCCAGACCCCCAAAGCCACGAACATTCAAAGATAGGATACGCATTAAGAACCCAAGGAATCAGGGGTCGAAGCTCTAAGGACCCGATGAGAAGGAGAAGAGTGAGAACACTCAACAACTTTTAATCTCTCAGAAAGAGGAGTATAGGGAGCCTGAACTGAATCAGATGAAGCAAGAGGAGGTTTATACATATAAAAGGCATATATACATTAAATTTGTGTTGAAAAACCTGAAAATGCCTATGGGACTATGGATTTGTGAGATTATGTGAAAAACAATTCTAGCACACCCACATAGTTTGTGGTTGGATAACTTTGATAGGGATCAAATGGTTGAGAGATAGTAATGGAATAGAAGACACTTGTGAGTTATCTGTGCCTTTCTACATGTTATCATCCACATTCTTCAGGTTATCCATGAAGTGTTGGTTATCCATTCATCACTTGTGAGTTATCCATTCATCCCTACCAATTATCCCTTGATGAGATACCAATTTTTAATTTTTTATATTTTTTTGGTTTATAATTGTTTATTTCTAATTTTGAAAGTTCCATAAAATCAATCTCTACTATACTCTTGTCTCATCCTCTTATCTAGATAAAAAAATCTAGACCATATTCCACCTTAAATATCACATAAAAAAGCTTATAAAGATTATACTACCACCATAAAATAAATCTTTGATTATACAGTTCTTGCAATTCAGATAAACATAGAAGCAAATAACAGTGGGTAACTGTAAAAAGCATTTCGTATCATTAGTGCTACTTGTTCTCTACATGTATACCAATTTTTGTAGCCCAAAACCATTGTTTTGTCACTCAAATGATCTCTATAGGTTTTATTGTTATCTATTTTGAGACTTTAAGGGTTTTATTGTTATCTATTTTGAAAACTCTCATGATAGTTGCTAAATGTTAAAAAAAAACCTAAAGTTTTAGAGTTATATTGTTACTTTATTTCTTAGTTTTTAAAATTTAATGTGGCCACCATCTCTATTCTTACTACTAATTGGGTATATTGTATCAAATACCATGAAACTCAAAACTAATATAAAATTAAAATAGATACTTTGAAATTTTTATATAATAAAAAAATATATTAAAATATAATATTTATAATCATATTTTGAACTTAGACTTTGTTAAAACTTATATATAATTATAATTTAAAAAAAACATAAACAATAATGTCTTAAAATTATATATAATCATAATTTTAAAATTATATATAATCATAATATACGAAATAATGTCTAAATTATTGGAAAAGTAAATCCAAAACTTTTTTAAAATTTAATGTGACCACCATCTCTATCCTTACTACTAATATATGTTTATAAAAGATTTAAAAAATAATAATACCCACATATTAGAAGTTTCGACATGACAAGAACATATTAAATTGTAGTATTTACAATATTATTTTCGTATACTGGTAGCATATCATGGCAACCATTGACAATGAAAGCACAAGTGGTAGCATATAAAACAGTGGAAAGCTCAGCGAAATACTTTAATTTAATGTTTGTATTATGTATAAGGTAACACATAGCATGGTTATTAGTTTTATTTAAATATAAAATGATATTTCCATTGACAATAAGAAGGGAGAATGAAAGCACAAGTCGTAATGTATCACGTGTGTAAAATTATTAGAGAGGTAAGAGCCAAAGGTCCATTAAATAAATTAATAATAGAAATTGATGCTTTAACAATATATTATCTCAACTACCAACCTGTATTACAGTTGAGCCATGATACGTTTTCTTCCCATACAATATGCCCAATAATGTAAGTTACAGAACTGCCTGAATTATCTTCAAACTAAAATCGATTGCCGGAATTATCTTCAAACTAAAATCGACAGTCTGAATTATCTTCAAACTAAAATCGATTGCGACCAGAGTAGAGCTCGAATGTTAATTAAATTTTCTTCGCGTTTGGTCAAAGCTCTCTTTATTTATATTAAAATACTAAATATGTTATAAATATATAATGCAAGTTGCAGTAAAACGTATAAAATATAAAAATCTTGTTACACACAGTGGGTCTTTTAGGGTGAAAATTTGATACAAGTGGCGATGTGTATTAATAATAGAAATTGATGCTTTAACAATATATTGTCTCAACTACCAACCTGTATTACAGATGAGCCATGATACGTTTTCTTCCCATACAATATGCGCAATAATGTAAGTTACAGAACTTCCTGAATTATCTTCAAACTAAAATCGACACCCTGAATTATCTTCAAACTAAAATCGATTGCGACCAGAGTAGAGCTCGAATGTTAATTAAATTTTCTTTGCGTTTGGTCAAAGCTCTCTTTGTTTATATTAAAATACTAATTATGTTATAAATATATAATGCAAGTTGCAGTAAAACGTAGAAAATAAAGCCCAAGTGGCGATGTGTATTCGTACTGCTCTAATGTGATGGCAAAAAAAGCCCAACGCCACATGTTCATCTTGGTAGAGAAGGTACAGATCCCTACGTTACATGTATTATTAATCTATTTGGGTTGTGCTATAAACTTCATGGGAATGAAGCAAACGATTTTCTGTTAATATTGGACGACATATGGAGTGCAGTGAACCTGGTTAGGTGTCGCCTTTGGGACCGATAAAGTTATCAAAGTAGTATTTTCTACACGACAGAGAGATTTAGCGCTAAGAGAGACAGAACAGTCCATAAATGTGGAACCCTTGTCGAAGGGTGAAGGTTGGGAATTGTTCGAGAGAGAAGCTTTCAAAGGCGGCCACGTTCCAAAGGAACTATAGGAATGTGCCAGAAAAATTGCAAACGAGTGCTAGAAACTTCATGGGAATAAAGCAAACGATTTTCTGTTAATATTGGATGACATATGGAGTGCAGTGAACCTAGAAGAATTAGGTGTGGCCTTTGGGACCGATAAAGGTAGAAAAGTAGTATTTTCTACACGGCAGAGAGATTTAGCACTAAGAGAGACAGAACAGTCCATAAATGTGGAACCCTTGTCGAAGGGCGAAGGATAAGAATTGTTCGAGAGAGTAGCTTTCAAAGGCGGCCACGTTCCAGAGGAACTACAGGAATGTTTCTGGCAAAAGTTTGCCCTTGGCCATAACCATAGTGGTTGCAGTAATGAGAGGCAAAGGCACAAAAGTAGATGATTCCAGTCATCTACTTTTCCATAGACACATCCTAGCGTGCACAAATGTGCAGAATTGTTTTCTTTACTGTGCTATGTATGTAGAGGATGAATTGGTGCGAATGTGGATCACTGAGGGATTCTGTAAGAGCAAGGATGAAACTTACTCAATGGCCATGCAGCAAGGGTGCAGCTATGTAAATCTTCTTATAGATAGTGGTTTGTTTCAGAAAGGTAATTTTGAAAAGTAGGGCATGGACAGAATTGTCAACAAATCTGTATCTGGTTTTCTCATTCTATTTAAAAAGTCTACTCTTTCAGCCTTAATGTGTTTTCTATTTTCAGCAGGGGAATTTGAGGCTTACCTCTACTACACAGGTGATCCAGCGAATGCTCCAAGACCGCATTAGCAAATGCTCCAAGACGGAGAATGCACAGGCGCTCCAGCGAATGCTCCAAGATAGCGAATGCTCCAGGGAATGCTCCAATGCTCTAGCGAATGCTCCAAGATCTCACGGTGAATGCTCAGGACGGAAAATGCCCCAGGGAATTCTCCAATGCTCCAGACTACTCCTCGGCGGCGGCTAACAGACTACTCCTCGGCTAACAGACTACTCCTCTGCGGTGGCTAACAGACTCTTCCATGTGTATCTCCTCCACGCTTCCACGTATCTCCTCCACGCTTGCCCCTCCACGGTTATCTCCTCCACCGACATGTCTCCTAACAGACTGCAATCATCTCCTAGTCGGCCGCCACGTCTCCTAACAGACTGCACTCATCTCCTGGTCGACGGCTAACATCGGCGGCTAACAACTGATGTCATCTCCTAACTCTACGGCTAGTTAGGAGTGTTAAAAGATCAGACAATTGGGATGATCTGGAGCATCCACTTGGAAAGATTTGCAGGATCTTGATGATCCGCTCAAGCCATTCCACCCCCAAAAATACCATTGATAATTACACCTATCGACGTAATTATAGATATATCCTCGACAGGGTATTCTTGCATGGTATTGGTTGCTGAAGAGAGTGTGCCCGTGTTATATTTTTTATATATGTCAAAGTGGGATAAATATAATATATGATACATTGAAGCTGCAGAGAAACGCTATGCCCATGTTGGCTTCAATGAGGCCGCCATTGATGTCAAATTTTGCTTCTTTGATGCCATCGATGGTGTTCTATGTTTGCTTGTTTTAAATAAAAGTTGGAGAGTGGTGCTTTCATTCAATTTCTTAACAGCAATGTTCATCCCATCAGGGAGTCTTCCCTGTTTATCAAACACATTACATTTGATCAGCTAACATTAATCCATATAACTGAACATACCCATCAAATTCATTTTGGAAATTATACCTTATAAACTTCACCGAATCCTCCCTTGCCAAGCATGTTGTTTCTGTCAAAGTTCTCTGTCAAATTTCTCAAAACTGCGTAATCAAAATAAACCTGCTCGAAATTTTTCCTTGCAGCTAAATTCTCATCTACATGAGAACAACAATTGTCTCAGAATGATTGAATCGGATAAAGTCAATAAAATCTTAGCAATGCAGTTAATTTGGAAGCAACGATATATAATTACCTGTTGAAACGTAGCTCTTTCGATTTCTAATACAGACACGGTACATTACCAAACAAAGAATCGCTATCAAAGATGTTTCGCAATATTTTGGATGACGATTTCCCCATCGATGGTGTCAAACTCAGAACTTTATTAGCTGTCAAATTCGATGATGCTGCCTTTAAAACGAAATCAAGACAATCAACAGACATGATATATGAGAATCAGACATGATATATGAGAATCAAACAACAAATAGTTGCGACAAAACCAGAAAACTCATACAAGTTTGGAAAAACGAGTAGGTTGCGTCACCCAAAAGATAGGCTGCCTCGAGACCTTGGCCTCCACGCCTGGGAAGACAAGTGACTACCAAAAAAAATCAAAGAGACCTTAGCTGTCATTGCATTATCAATTTGAATGACAGTTTAATAATTGCTATCAATAAAAATCAAAGAGACCTTAGTTGTCATTGCAGCTGTAGGGTAGCGTTTACCCATGAATTCACCTCCAAGTTGTAGATGTCTTAGCTGACATTGTAAGTGATATTTAAGAACATTGAAGTAGACGTCAATGTCAAAACAGATGATCTAGATTCTTGATTGGAAATTTCACTAAAGCAAAGAAGTGGATTGTTTTGTAATATCTACGGAAATTTTATCGGTCACCTTTGCTCTGCTTATTTCGTGTCATCAATTCAATTCATTGCATTAAATACCAATAACTTTATGGAATTTATGCCATAGTCTCAGAATTGTCCTATTCGATGTAATCATGTAGGTAGTGCTATTAGAAGATTTTTTTTATAAAACTGACACTGAACATTGCTATGTACTAGTGCTTGCGTCATCATGCCACCGGGTCTTGGGGCACAATATCCCATGTCGACGTCATATACACTCTACCAATAAAACTCAAGTTAAATCAAAATTTAAATATTTCAAAAAATAAAAATAATCCAAAGTATAGTAAAAAAATTTGAAAAGTAAAAAATTTAAATCTCAAATCATAATTGTTCTACGGTATAATATTCTTGTAGTCAAATCCTATAATGAATAAAATTATATCTTATAATTGATATCTTCAAGACTATAATTTCTTAATTGGCCCACTATATATATCAATTTATTAGCAATATTAATTAATAATTAACATTTTATAATGATAATAATGTATAGATGCAACATCATACATATAACATACTCATGTACTAAGGATAACAATCACCACCTCTAATGCATAGTTCACATATGCTCACAAACAAGCATGATAGAGTAAATTAGGTAGACAAACATTCAATAATATTTACTAGAAGTAAGGAATTCAAGGTGGCATATTTAGTTCCTAAACTACATTTTTAACTAACTTTGAATCAAATCTTCTAATCTACTTCTATTTTTAATTATTTTATTTTATTTTTGGTAGCATTACCTTACCTTAATTTAACAACATATTTCCCATACAGGGTTGTAGAGCACCTTGCTACTCTTGGTGCAATCCCTAACCTCCCTAATAGGCGACCAAAAATAAGCATCACACATTTAGGGAGCATGGCTTAACGTGACCCTCCACCCATCTTAATGGAACTAAATTCAACACACTATCATGGACCATACTAAGTAGTTGTCATTGTTCATAAGGTTGCACCACAAGTTTTATAAATTATGGTTCATGTAAAATCTACACTTTCCCACATATCATAACAATGTCTTGAACCATTTATTAAAGCATGAATTAATGCTTCATAATATACCACTACTCTAACAATACTAGTGTTACTTTAGTACCATAATTATCTAGCTATCTTTGAGCCCATTTAACATGTAGGTTAGTTTACCAAAACATAAGATCATGGATAGGGTCATATATTTGTTTTCATGTGATTACAATGTTACTAACTACAAATGTACATGAGCAACTTTATTTATTTACCATGTACAACACACCAATTATCCATTCATAATAAAATAAAATAAAAATTGGTCATAATGTAGTTTAGCTACTAAAGTCAAAATATGGGGTGATCGGATCTAGTGTTATGAATAAGGAAAACTGAATAACCACCCAATCTCTTCCAAGGGAATCTTTTCCCTTTAGGTGGGACATGGGAAATATTAGTAGGTTCACAAAATTGATGTGTTACGGGGCCTTAATCTTGATTGAGGAGAGAAACAAGAGACTTCATAGTAAATTAATATTTTAGGGATAAAGGGTCATCATGATAAGACCTCAAACCATCACACATATTTATGAGATATCTTTCCTTCACATAAATTATGGTTTGGGAACTTGACTATGGTTCAGGGAGGAAATTGGGTTCTGGCGCCTCAAAGGAAGCTTTTAGTGATGAATATCTTCTTTTGTAAAAGAATGAATATAATTTTAGTTGTATGTTTAAAAAGAATGAAGGTTTTTTATATAAAGAAATATGTGCATGATGCATAAAATTCATTTTAACCTATATGTTTGTTAATCTTGTTTCTTCAAATCTAGCTTTGATATGATAGCCTTGGTGGTTTGAATTGCTTAAATTTTAAAAAGCTTCATTCTTTTGAAATCTCATCAATAGATGATGAGGAGGAGGAGGAGGAGGAGGAGGAGGAGGAGGACGACGACGACGATGACGACGGCGACGACGATAGTGGCTATGATGATGAACTTCCTTTGAGACCAAACTTTGGTCTATCAGACCTAAATAATTAATTGTTTAGTTTGTTTTAAAATTGTATTCCTATGCTCAAAGAGATTGGAGAGAAGCGTCCTGAGCTCAATATAAATTTGACATGTTAAAAGGCTAGAAAGATCGGTATTGAAACAAAGATTATGAAACTGAGATCTAATGTGGGTGTACGCAGGGCACTTTAAGAGGAAGTGATTTTCATCCTCAATGTTCATATTCTCACAGAGATGGCAGATCCTTTCTACCCATGGTGTTTTAGGAACTGCCCATCGACCTGTTTCACTATGGAGCTCATGGCAGTTCGTTCTTATCTTGGCCATATTAATTTTATTCTTTGAACTAGTAAAAATAGAGAGATACTTTTGATCTTCTAGAGTAAGGTTGATGACCTCCTTGTACTATCTTAATTTTATTTTAGCCTCGAAATCTTTCTCACGCCACATTTTCTCTTTAAAATTAGAAGCAACAATATTTTTATTGCTATTAATATTTTGCAATGCAACATTTTCGTCAATCTCCCAATGGTTTAACCAGGCCCTCGTATCTTTATACCAGCCTCATTTGAGCCTTAGGTGGTTATGGCTGGAATTTAAAGCTAGCTAAGGAATTCTATGGTCTACAATTGTTATTGATTTTGTGCTTGTATAGCAGGAGCCTAGTCATAGCCAGGCTCTCGATAGGGGAAAGACCCACTTTTATAAGAAGAATATGACAGGGTGTATTGCCTTTAATTTAGAGGTTATACATTATAAAACGCTTCTCGATTTGCTTAATCTTTCTCCGGGATTGCCTAGAGATGCTACAACCCCATACCTCACATCCATACAAGATAACAGGAGTGGCTAAATTTTAAAAAAGAGCATAACTGTTGTTGAGCTGGTGAATCACTAATCATATAAGTGTGTTTGTAACATAAGAACCCTCTTTATCACCCTTTATTATTAATTTTATTCATACTTATCAGTATAAGTAGCAGATAACCTAATGCTTATTAAAAATAAAAATAATGCTAGAAGGCAATATTTACACAAAGAACTTGATGTAAGAAGTGTAAATCAATTTGATATTCAGTTTGGTTTACATAGACATCAGTTTTATGTATTACACAGCCTAATGCTTATAAAATGGAAAAAAATTAAACAAAGAACTTGATTGAACTGTAAATCAATTTAAGCTTATAAAACTGAATGCTTATAAAGAAAGAACTTGAATCAATTTGATATTCAGCTTGATTTACACAAGTTTTGATATAGCACAAAACTGAATGTTTATAAAGAAAATAAATTTGATTCTAGGAAGGATTTACACAAACAACTTGACAATTCAAATTTCAGCTTGTTTACCAACTTGTAAGAACCATAGCCCCATGCTTTATTGGAGACAAGCTCGAATTTGGTAGAATTGATAGAATCAAACACCCAAACGAAATTCATACATCAATTTCAAATTTGGATCGAGACATCCAAACGAAATTCAGTTTGATTTACCAACCTTTGGGAACCAGAACCCTATGTTTTATTGGGTTGTATTGAACATTCATGTATGGAAATTCAGAGGGAATTTGAAAATCCCTGAATATTCAGAACCCTATATTTTATTGGCATAATTCCATTGTATTGAACATTCATGTACCCAAATTTAGATGAAATTAGAAAATCCCCGAATATTTAATAGTATCATATCTTTATTGAGTCTTTTACCTAACCCTGTTGTGACGGGTATCAGCTAGGGGACACAAGTATTGGTTAGTCAGGTACGGGTTCTTTTTTACACTAGGCCTCGATTGGTATACAATATGATGAAGAAATAGTTGATTAAGGACTATCACAATGAGGATTGAAAACTTTGATTGACAGATTAACTTTGATGCTAGGATGCGGACCTTCCTGTACACTAATTTGTTGAAATCGATGCAGGCATGACAAGCGGCATACTAAGAGCGTGGCAAGCTATTGAAAGCGTGGCAAGTTGCATGGTTGTTCGTTTTATTTTTATTTTTTATCATTACTCGGCGAGGCTCTCAGAGAACACAAGGGCTCTGAGAAATAAATCTTCGATATTGATGGCCAGGGTGGTTTTCATACATTATCATATCGATTTGTTGCGACTGTTATATTGATGCTCTTGTTTTCATCCATTTATTTTCCTTTTGAGTATGTTGTGTAGTGTCAACTATTCAGTGCTCCACACCATAATTCTTGCAGATGTGGCAATGAACTCCTTATTGTTGGTTGCAAGTGTGCTTCTTGTGCAGAATGAGTTAAACTCTAATAATGATGGAACCATATCTTTTAGATGTTTTTTTTGGTCTCTGGTGGTTCGAATTTGAGGCTTTAGGGTTACTCTAATGGGTAGCTTATAAAATATGTTTAGGGTTAGGGTTATTTTAATTTTTAAACTAAAATGTCCGGAGCTGGCTGTATTGGATGGGTATTTGACAAATTCTTTTGCATTCATTCATGCATGATCGGGGAGGCTCTCACAGAACACAAGGGATGGTTGCAAGTGTGCTTCTTGTGCAGAACGAGTTAAACCAATGGATTTGATGGTGTTAGTTAAGAGAAATTATCCCGGTCTTAACTCTTTGGTGTAAGCCTGACTGCTTTTTGGTTATGTAGATCATTATATTTTGTAGTACATTTAGTTAAGAGTAATTATGGGGGTCTTAACTCTTTGGTCTAAGCCTGACTGCTTTTTGGTTCTCATATTTTGTAGTACATATCAGCTGGAAATAATATTGTCCAATGATGTAAACCATAAACTTGTTAGAGTGGATTTATGTGCCTTCCTGGTAAGCCCCAGCTTATATGCCTTGTTTCTAAGCCCCATAGATAGATTCATTATTTCTAATTCATGGCCGGGAAGAAACATTTTTCCAAGTCCCTGCGCACCCCTACCTGGATTCCGGTTTGGTTCTGCAAGTTTCCTGGTCTGTTGTCCGACGCATGCTCGTCCTCTTGGTGTTGTATCTACGCATCCCCTCAGTTGTTCGACAAAAAAAAATGGTGTCTATGCAATAAGACAACCATGTGTTTCCCTTTTATTTAATTCTACAGACAAGAAAACGTTAGCTTTAATTTAACTATGCAGACAAGATCTAGGTGTATCTATAAGAGAGCGAACCCAAGCTAAAACATTGGTTACATTTATTTATTTTCTGCAATTTAAGAAGGAAAAGATGGGCGTCTCAGTGAGAGAACGATCCCAAGATAAAAATATAGGATATGTTTATTCTTTTAAACTCTGCACTTCGAAAGAGAGCTGAAATAAAGCGTTGAGATGGGATTTTCATTCAATTAATATTTTTCTTTGAGATGAGATTTTAAATCCAAAAATGTCGAGATGATATTTTAACTAAAAAAATTGTTTGACTGAATTAAAATTGTGTAGGTTGGGAAAATACCAGGCCTGAGAGAAAACATTTGATTGAATTCATTTAAGAATTGTTCAGGTTGGGAAAATCCCTTGCTGGAGAGAAAACATTTGATTGAATTCATTTAAAAATTGTGCAGGTTTGGCGTTGCCCATGCCAAGAGAGAAACGTAGGTTTAAAACATTAAAGGTGTGTTAAGGATGGGTGTTTCCCATGCCATGAAATAAATTTTTTCTTGTTTAATTTCTCAAAGGAATGGGAAAAATTTATCCAAAACTAAAAATGTATTCCAAAATGTCTTGAATTGAATCTTGTTTTAAAATTGGACAGCCTGGGATTGTGAGAACCGTAGATGGTTATTGGAGTAGGAAATTGGGGTCTTGATCCTTGAACGAAATTCTATATGATGCATTTAATTGGAAGTCCTAAACACTCCCCATCAGTATGCAATATCATCCATTAGTGCTCGGCTGCATCCGGTTAATATATGATGTATAGTAGATGTCTGTTACAATATTGGATATCGTTCCGCAAGTTTGGTGTGGTGGCTTTTCTGGTGTTCTGTTGAGCACTCATGGTTTTATTTGGTAGGTTGTGTTTGTAGTTTGCGTTGGACGACACTACAGGAATCACTCTGTGCTCGTCCGGTAGGGCTCCATCCCTACCAGCTCTTCCTGCTTGTGTTTGTTAACACGAGCATTATGTTCTAGTTTCTTGTTTTGTCTTGGTTACTTGGTGTTCAATTAGTCGATGATCGATGGCTTGTAAAACAACTGTGAAATCTTAATAGAGTTGCAATTTTTGTGTATTGTTGAAGGGTTTCATGGAAGGGTGTTCAAGCTATTTAGCATTCTCCATAGTTCATCCCAGTTTGGGACTGCATTGTTTCGGTATACAAGAAGAGTTTATGGCATGCAGTGATGGAATTTGACAGAGGTGCACTAATAAGAGTATATACCAAGCTAGCTCCGAACTTCCAGTATATAATATTGGTGGAGCGCCTCAAAAAGATGCATTCCCTCTGAAAGACTCTATAGTGTATCAGAACGAGCTAGCTCCAAATGTCCATTGATGTGTGGACCGGTGTTGTTTGGATTGGGGTTTGCATCAAAATTTCTGGGTATTGCATAAAATCTAGCTTTAATGTCATATTATCATTCTGTCAAAGCAGAACCTTCAGTTGTTGTCAGTTCAGAATATTCAACAGAACCTTCAGTTGTTGTCCATTTAGAATACTCAGGGGATAGCAATAGCTGATTGTAGTTCTGTATACATTAAAGTTGAAGTTGATTATGGACGAGACGTATAATGAAGTGAACCAACATAGAGGACTAAGGAGGAGCAATTTTCCACCGGGTTTCATGTTTGGGATAACAACTAATTCTTCTCATCTTCTCGTGGTAAACCCTAGTTTTGTTCCAAATATTTAACGGGACCTGAAGAGACAATTCCAGATATTAGAATGTATGAGAGCGGTCAGCGAGAATTGGGTAAGATATTAAAGGATGTGCCGGCTTTCATCTACATCGACAATGTGTTTGGTGAAAAAGATTTGATGCAGCTTTTGCCAAAGGATTTCGATACCTCAAAAGAGGTGAGGCTGCTCCTTAATGCGTGACTCAAATGTGGGTAGAGCGTGCCCAAGAAAGACGTCTTTTAAAACTCTTAGTATGGAAAAGATTTCAAAGTACAACGTAACGAAGTTTTTGAAAATGGAAGTGTTAAATGACATGGAAGGAAAACTAAATTCTAGCCAAATCCACGACATAATAGAGGTATGTGGTGGAATTCCACTAATGTTAACTTTAGTAGCAAAAGTATTAAGATTCAAAGAAGATGAGCAAAAAGCTTATAATATGGTTATGAAAGAACTCTCTCCCTGAGAAGTGCAGAGATCCGTTTCTTAACGTCATATCATTTTTCAAAGGATGGGAGTGGGACAGAGTGGTAGATATTGTTGGAGAGTTTGAGTTGGATACCCTTCAAAAGAGATCCCAAGTCACCAAAGATCTAAATGGAAATGCATTTGTACATGATGTCATCTTGACAATTGGTCACCAAAAGGAAGAGGGAACGAGACTCACCAGTGCAATTCAATTTAATGAGTATCTCCATCATGATGAAGATAAGGTACCAAATCTGTGAACTTAAAAAAATCATATTCAATTCTGTTTGATACCATGATGGTTTTGTTTTCATTATTAACTCGATTATACCTCCAGGACAATCAAGGCATGACACGGATCAAAGGCATATAACAATATCAGGTGCACTAATATGCTCAATGAAGTCAAGTCTTCTGGGTGATGGGTAAGAGAAAAAAAATGTAGCAGTAACCACTATGATTTTTGTGATCTAAAGAGAATGATTCTTAAATCACTGAGATTCATATGATGGTTTTTACAATCCAGACAAAATTGCAGATGGAAGCAACTGGTGATGTAGCTGCAGACTAGTATCATCGTTATAAGGTAGCCCTTAACTGAGCCTTTGGAACTCTTTCACCTTTTCAGAATTTGCAAGAGCTAATCAGGGGGATTGTACTCGCCATTCACTTGGAATTATAAGGATTGGACGATATAAAAACTACTGGAGAATGGTTTGTTGTATCCATAGTTTTCACTTCATTAAAATTACATGTGATGTGATTTGCTCATCCCTTTGTTGAATGATGATGATTGCCACTTGTTTGCATGTATTCAAGGGTATGTGACATTGTTCCATAATTTTCACAGGGCTCTATAAATCAATCTACTTTTTTTAATTTTCACAAAGTTCTATAAATAATCCTACCATGTGACGTTGTTCCATAATTTTCACAAGGCTCTATAAATGAGTCTGCTTTTCTTAATTTTCACAAGGTTCTATAAATAATCCTACCAAAAGCGGTGCCAGCCTTATGGCCTAATCTACTTTGATAGCCAAAACATTTATGGTTGTTCTACTTTTGCGGTATAATGGTTTCTATATAAAGGTATGTGTTGATAAATTTGGGTTTCTAAGTTTTTTTTTATTGTTATAATTGTATGGCTCTTCTCTTATCGTTTATTGTTAATTGATATATTACATCTTTTGGTATTTTTCTTATCGTTTATTGTTAATTGATATATTACATCTTTTGATATTTTTTTAATTATAATTGTATGGGTCTGTTGCATCTGCAACAATTTCCCAAAATTCTAAAAAATTTTGGACCCTCCTTTACTTTGAATTAGTCTGTTCTTTTCTTGATTACAGCCTATTGATTTTTGGCCTTTGGATTTTAAAGCGTCTTCCGGCACTTTGGGTTACTGTCAATCGTTTGGTGTTTGCTCATTTCAATGTTTTAACGAATCCCATCCTTAGTTGAATTCGTCATCGTCTTGCATATCTCTCGAAGCCTTGTTCAATCGGAAGTTAAGTCTTTTTCCTCTTCGCCGTTGCGGGCATTTTTTTGATCCTACCCTCCGACGTTGCGGAGCGTTTCCGGGTGTGGACCGTCCTTTTCGCTCCGACCGTTGCGCGTGAGTTTTCATTCTTTGACGTTTCGAGCGAATTTGGATTCTTCATCGAAGGGATTTGAAGTCTCCCTCGTCCGATGCTGCGGACATATCTCCTTTTCGGGCATCCACCGTTGCGGATCACTTCAGACTTAGACTTTCATCGGCGCTCCGATGTGTGTTTTGTTGATTGCCGGTTTTGTAGCGGAGCGCTTGGCCATCGTGTGCTCCTCCGTTGCGGACATCATTGTGCTCCGAGCATCTGCCGTTGCGGAGGGGTTCGGATTCTTGGTCATCCGATCAAGGTATCCGCCATCGCCCGACTGTTGTTTTGTTCACGCGTTATATCTAGCCGGGCGGGTGAATCAGTACTGGGGATTGTCCGCCGTTGCGGAGGGACTGAAGCTCTTGTTGCCCGACGCATCTTTCATTCCCCGTCCGATTTAAAGCTCCCGCACGTGCGACTTTTTGTATTTATATGGGGTGACAGTTCGGAGTTTGTATTGTTTTGTTTTCTTGTCGAGCACTGTCGCGGTGAGTTGAGCTGTCCGTCTTGGGAGTGCGTGAAGATATAGCTGTCGTGTACTAGCTTCCAGGTGGCGAGGGGAGAATTCCAACCGTCATCCACTCACCCGTTTCGCCGGATTGCCAGGTAGGTTTTTCCACCCGTCGCGTTTAAACGATAAATGGTTTTTTCTTCCGTGGCGGTCTCTCGCATCCAGCTAAACCTTAAGATAATAGGAATAGGAATTTTCTTCTTTTTCTGACTATAAGGGGGAGGAGGTTTCAAACTTTTCTGCAGTTCTGTCTTATTTGCTGCCTTGCGAGCATAGGGTTACAGGGGTTTTCGGCGCGGACGGCCATCACGCCGTTTGCGCCGAGCTTTTCTTGCGCCATCGTGCTAGGTAGAGGCTTAACGGGTTTCGAGTTTTGCTTTGGGGATTCTGGTGGGCTATTGTTTCCCTAGTGCGTGCCAGGGGTTTTGAACCCAGGATTTTTTGCCCGCGCGGTTAGGCGCAGTGCCGTTGAGGAATCCATTGGTTTGCCGAGGGGGGGGGAAAGATTTTTGAAAGAAATTTTACAGTCAACAGTATTGCTCCTTCACAATTCTAGTCGCAGCCTGTGTCGATTGCGAAACCCCTCGCCGCCCTTTCGGGCCCCATCGCCTGAAAGACCTAGCCATTTAAGGGGAGGTATCGCCATTTATAGTGCATGGATTGAGAGCAGCACGGGTGGTTTTTCATGGAAGTATCCAGTGCAGACAGTAAAATGATTCCCGAACGATGTATAGTTAAGTTAATGGAGCTTTTCCGCCGTAAGCCGCATGAGTCGTCATTAGTCTCGCGTTTGCTGAGCTCTATGGTTAAAATGTCGACTGTCGCGAACCTTCACTCTGTTTTTTAATGAAATAGATTAATGGCGAAATATTGCACATTGCACATAATATGCTAGTTTGTTTATATCGCTACAAGGCGGAAAGTGGCATATTGCATTTTAATGTAGATTTAATCCTGGCACAAGTATGATTGATTGGCTTTCTGCATATAGGTCAGATCATGAAATAACACATCCATAGTCTTAAGACATTGTAGGGATGAACAACATATGTATTTGATGCATTGAAAATTACCATACTTTGCATAAGATAATGGCACATTGCACAATACTGCTCCCTAGTTTGATTGTAAAGTATGAGAGACCTATGATTTGATTTTATGGACTGGTCACAATTATGATACACTTGAGAAAGAATATATCGCTGCAAAATGTTCACAAATTCAAACTGCTTAAAAAGTCATAATGTTTTTACATTGTAGGGATGAACAACATATGTATTTGATGCATTGAAAATTACCATACTTTGCATAAGATAATGGCACATTGCACAATACTGCTCCCTAGTTTGATTGTTAAGTATGAGAGACCTATGATTTGATTTTATGGACTGGTCACAATTATGATACACTTGAGAAAGAATATATCGCTGCAAAATGTTCACAAATTCAAACTGCTTAAAAAGTCATAATGTTTTTACATTGCAGGAAGAATTTACAATGTCCAAGAGACAGAAAAGGAAGGCCCCTGTTGTCGAAGAACAAACAACAACAGAGGTCATCCCACAAACGGAGTATATCTATGAGGACACCCAATGTGTCACGGGGGTTGAACCCAAATATAAGTGGGGAGAGATATACAGACTGATTTCCCGTAGGGAATTCCCAGACACAGGTCTTGAGGAAGAGCCCATTTATGCCAATATAGAAAGATCTGCCATTATGAAGGTTGCCACCAGGCCAGAGCTGTTCCCTTGCACTGATGTGATGAGATGGATTATACCACACATGAATAACAACACAATGCTGATGGGAAATGTTGAAGGTCAGGGCTATGCTGCATTTAGCCCTGGATATGTGGCATTGGCTTACCACCTGCCAGAGCCCCAAGTCTTCCTGTCAAACGACTGGTTAGAGAACCTCAGGATGGATTTAGTGGAAACCCTGAGAAGAATTCTCTTACCAGGAAAGCTTTACAGACACAAAGCAACTGAGGACTATGACACAGCGAGCTTAAGAGCTCCTTATAGGTTTATAGCCTTGATGCTAAACCGGATCTTTGGAAGAGCCAATGGTAGACTATTCAAATTGGAGTGGATACCTCTTATGTTTCATGTAGCCACAGAAGGAACAATCTTCAACTGGGCTAGCCTAGTATCTAGTAGTCTCTCTTCTTGTGTAGCTGCAGCGCTGGGAGGAGGAGAAGCCCGGAAAAGGTCTGAGTTCTACATGAGTTCCTTTCTGATAGACTGCATACTATGCCACCAGCCTTTCTCGAGGCTCAAATGTGTTTGGGATAGGGAAAGAATGACCGTGTATGTAGCCTACAAACTACTGGGTGCTCACCAGTACCATAGCTATTACCGAGAAATCTGTGAGCATTTTATTATGCCTCTGCACACGATTATCTTCCGAAAGGAATGTAACTACATGTCTGAAGAGGCAATGAAGGTAATAGAGGAGTATGGTGATTACTTCTTGACAGAAAACGGGATGTATCTTAGAATGTTTGGTGGATCAAAAACACCTTATCTGTTGCCCAAGTATGCAACGGATTATGTAGTCCACAAAGAGGCAGTCCGACAAGTTTTTATTGACAGAGTTGGTCACTTCTTGTTGCAGAAAAAGAAGACTGCCTATCCACCTCTACCATTTAAGCTAGGCAGCTGCAGTTTTGCCAATGTGAAGCAAGCTGCGGAATTTATAGAGGAGCTAGGAAAGTTCCACTTTTGCGAAATGACTTTCAGACGAAATGACACTCATGGCAGAATGGCTGAGCACTACAAGAAGCACAAGGTTTTTTATGAGTACACCCACCATTTTGATCGAGATGAATCTGTTTTCAGGAGTGCACCAAACATGACTGCACTTAGTAGGAGATTCAAACCGAAAAACCCCACCAAGGATGGAAAAGGATCTCAACAAGATAAAGATGAGCAAGCTAGGGCTGAAGAAGCAGCCAAAAGGATAAGAGAGGAGGCTCAGAGGCTGGAAGATGAGGCTGCAGAATGGATGCGAAAGGGAGAAGAAGAAAAGAGGAAAGCTGCCCAGGAAGCAATTGAGCGAGCCAATGAAGCAGCTAGAGAAACAGAAGAAGCTGCTAGGCAAGCAGCCAAAGAAGCCCAGAGAAAGCTGGACGAAGAACTGGGAGAGCAGGAGGCTGAGCAGATAAAGTTGACGCAACAGCAAGCTCCCGAAGCATCATCAGGGTAGAGTCAGGGAGAGGAAAATCCCAAGGTGCAGATCCCTCAAGTGCCCACTACCATCATAGCTGCCACCCCTATGCTTCAGCTAGTACCCTTTGTACAGAAAAAGGGGGAAGAAGTCCCTGATTTCAGCACCGTATATTATGACAGGGCTACTAAAAGGATAATAAGGAGAACAAAAAAAAAGGTAGAGGCAGAAGGAATGGCCAGCAAAATGATAACAGATAAGGTCATGATGGTAGGGACAGATGTAGATCCAAGGTTTACTATAAGGGCCAGGACTGCAGCAATACATGCTTCAGAGGATAACATAGACAGAATGATGATTGAAATAGAGTCATCCAAGAAGACCTCCTCTCAGCTTAAGGATACCCTGAGAAAAGAAAGGGAAGAAGGAAATAGACTTAAGAGAAAATATGAACATGTGCTGAGAGAAATGGAGGCCACAAAAAGTGAAATCTGCGCCATCTAGATAGAAGCACAGGCCAAGGAAACAGCACATGAGGCTTTGGAAAGTGCACAGCAGGAAATTCAAGACTTAAAGAATGAAAAGGAACAGATGAGGGCAAAGATAGAAGACCTAGAAGCACAGCAGCATATTATCTATGAGTCTAATGCCGCATACGTTGAAGAACTGAAAGAGCAGCTGGAAGCAACAAAGGAACAGCAGGTCGATCTACAGCCAGTTAAAGAACACATCCTGGCCCAGAAAGCTAAAGTGCTACACCTGCAAACTGCTCTAGAAGAAGAAAGATGCCAGGTCCTCCAGATTGATGGCCGACTGGAAGAAATCTTGGAAACCGCTTCTTATTTTGTTGACAGGTCTCAAGACATCCTCGAAGTATTGACTACAAGGATAGCCAGGGCGGAGAACGATGAGGAAGCCCCAGCTGAACCACCATCCAAGGATAAACAAGCCCTTAAACGGGACCACGATCTGATAGAATTCGCTATCAATACTGCAGAAGATTTCCAGAAAACAGTCAAGAAGACCAAAGGAGTCTGCACAGAATTCTTCAGGAGGGCCCTGGTTGCCTACAACAGATGTCAGGTAGAAGCCGAGCAGAGGCTATATGAGTTCCCTGATCATGATGCATTTGTAGAAATGTTGCAAAAGGGGCAGCAAGATGAAAAAGCCAGAGTACAACGCATCAAAGCTATTGATGACCAAATCCTAAAAAATGAAATAGGCCACACAGCCGTCAGTGTACAACTCTTTGAAGAACAGGTGCGATTGAACATATCCAGGGTAGAGGCCATTAAAAACTAGGCTGAAAAGTTCGAGCTAAGCATTCAGTTCTTAGAACCAAGCTCGTTTGAAGGACTCGCTGCTGAGGCAACATCATGGAGAAAATTCTTGGAGAACCAAGCGGGACCCTCGTCTCAAAAGGACCGGTCAACTTTGTTGTAATTTAATATATTGTAAAAGGCTTTTTGGAAAATCGAAACGTTGGGAAGACAAAAGGGTTGGAAAGCCCAAAGGTCACTTTGGGCAGCCCAACCATATTTTGCTTTTTTTTTTTGTATAAAAAATAGGAAATGTAGAGAAGGGAGAGGGCTTTTTTTCCCAGTAAGACTGGAGGACATATTGTAAGAAGAACTACTTCCTTTTGCAATAAGAGATTTTGGTTTGCCTGTTGGAGAAAGAGATGTGAAGTTTCCAAATGTTATACATGGATGGCAGAAAGATGAATTACTTTATTTTTCAGCTTGTGTCCATGAATCGTGAGATCGTTCTAACCTTATGACCTATGTCTTGTCAAATGATTTCTGATTTAATTCGTGGAAAATTCACCTAGAGTAATGTACGTGGTTCATATAACAATTGGCTATCTGGTTGTTAGAATATTTTCTTGTTCATGTGTTGTAAACACAGATATCAGCTACCTGTAACTTGTTTATTATACATGGAAATAATACATTACTCACCAATAATCATTCTTCTGGCTCCCCGGGGATAGACAGTTAGGTGTTTAGATAGTTAGTTGTTTTACTGCATGGTTACATATGTGGTTTAGATGTTGGTGAACCTAAGACGAGAGGTAAGAACCTGCGCAGCACATTGTGTTGTTCCTTGCATCTTTGCCACCTTGCATTTTAAGATAGCCATGGGCGTTGCATACATTAAGTCAAAAATACAAATTCCAGTGGACCGGGCCGCAACCGGTAAGCCCTTGTTGTTACTTTGACCTACGGTGGCCGGACCGTAAACCGGACGGATTCCCTACACCAAACAGTCAACGGGCTAGTTGGGAACGTTGATTGGGGAGAATCCCTTACTGTTGCCGCCTACGAATTTCCAGGCATCAACAGTTTTGGCGCTAGAAGGAGGGTCGCCAGTAAAGGCTGGCCGTGTGGATTTGATTTCCCAAGACTATCCTACCAGCAGATGTTCTAAAGTGTTAACCTAACTCAGGTTTGAAGTTTCCAATTCTATCCTCGAAACCCTGTTTATCCTAGTGTTTTCGTTTACCTTTGCTTATGGCTGGTAATCAACCCAATCCTTTGCCGGCATGGAGAGCTAGGTCACCCCTGAACCTAACTCCTCCTTTGCATAACCTACCTCAAGCCTTTGACAAGCTTTTGCCCAAGTTTGACCCTGCAGAAAGCATTGCTGTAGATGATCACCTTCAAAGCTTTTACTTAGCGTTAGAAGGGCTAAGGGCTGGAGAGTATGAAGATGTGGTGTGTAGGCTTTTTCCTCATACTCTGAAAGGAGCAGCAGCATCCTGGTACTTTGGACTACCTGCAAAATCCATTCCTAATTGGGACATTTTTTAGAGGGTTTTCAGGAGTAAGTATACCGCTCAGAAGACACATGCCTCATTGATAAAAGGCCTTGTTTCGTTAAGAAAAGAAAAGAATGAAAAGGTACATAGTTTCACTCAGAGATTTTCATTGTACTTAAAAAAAAATTCTGCTATTGACAGACCTTCAGACAAAGTTCTAATTGAGTATTATACCTCAGCCCTAGGCCCTGATTTGGCCATGTTTGCCAAGATGAAACTCAAGCCCACGCTGGTAGAAACCTATCAAGAGGCTGAGAGAGTAGAGGCTAAAAGTGAGAGTATAGAGGACTATCCTGACTCATTTGAAGATAAGACCACTTTAAGAAGAAGCTCACTGCTGTCTAAATCTAAAGAAGATCAACCACATAATTATCATGAAATGATGAAAGTGCTTTAGAAAATGTCCAACCGAATCATAGATCTGGAAAAGGAGAGGGACACTCAGAAAACCAATAAGCCATACTATCCAAAGAAGGAAGATAACAACCAATAGCAAGTCCCACCTCCTAATTTGGCATCAATAAACGTAACAGAAATAGGAGGAGATAATTTATGTACCTTTCATCAACAACCTCATTCTGAGAAGAAGTGTCCTCAATGGTTACATTCAATAACATTGGTGATGAATAAGTTGTTGGACCCAGAATTGACTAGGGACAATAGTGAGGAAGACAAAGGAGAAACAGACCATAGTAAAACCAGACGATGATAATATGTTTTCATGGAATGGTATATCGATGTTTAACACAGAAGAAGACGTTCTCAAGTCTCAATATACCCCTACAACCACAAAAGATGAAAACCTGGCCATTAAGAACAATGCAATAATATCAAAGGTTCCAGATTTGCGAGAGGAAGAAAAGGGGCAGGCTGATGTGAAGGCTAAAGATGACATACCTAAAGATATTCATGGCAAACAGGAAATAGAGCCACTCATTGAATTTTCCAAACCGGTGGAAGATGATGAGGAAAGCAAAGCTGGAAAACTGGAAGAAGAGTTGCCCACAACAAACCAACCTGTGGAAGAAAAGATTGAGTTGATCAAGACTAAGAAAACCAGCACCCCACCTTTCCTTTTGACTCTTGAAATTTTAAATCATAAGGTCCATAATTGTTTGGTAGACTCTGGATCATCCATGAATGTTATGCCCCTGGCAGTTTGCAAAAAACTTAATGGGCAGCTAAAACCTACTATTTGGGATGTTACTCAACTTGACGAAACAAGTGTCAAAGTAGTAGGGGAAATGGAGGATGTTCTGATCCGATTAGCTGCAAATAAAAGGACATGTCATTATGTTGACATCATAGTAGTAGACATCCCTGGTGGATATGGAATGAGCCTGGACCGAGATTGGACATCAAGATTAAATGGGTACTTTGCTTCAGACTGGTCTCACTTGTGGTTACCCCAGAAGGGAAGCCCAAACATGATTAAGATTGTGAG
>LPNX011187882.1:37778-66303 GCA_001517045.1 Pseudotsuga menziesii
ATTCGACATATAACTCTATGTATTCCCTCCTTCTATATTCCTATTCGTATTGTTTCCACAAAACAATTATGAAATATTTGCACTAATTGAATAAACTAAAACGCACTTAAAATAGAGATTGATTTTATATTTGGATGAATTAACAAATGATTGTAAATCTCAAGAAGATCTTATGTTTAATGCAATTAAATGTAATACCCGTGAATTCTAGTGACTTGGGTTTGATTTTTTTTGTCAAATAAATGAGGGAAAATATGGGAGCATACTTCGATGTATGTAGACCATAATGGGTCCAATTTACTTCTTAAACTTAACCTCTATGCTTTGGCTGGAGGATAACTCCGCCAACATCTAGGTGGAACTACAATACTTCACAATTCTTCGAAAATATATTTTCTCCCTATTTTGTGATTGTAACCAATAGAGAATGACTCACATATGAAGAGGGGAGACGACATAAAATTTTTGGAATAAAACAGAAAATTGAAAAAGAAAGTTGCATTTCTAAGGAATTGGAGTTTTGTTCCGGGAGAAGACCCATTGTCATATATTGGAAATCACGTGATCTTGTCATGCACTTCTGATGGATCGCTGGCTATGGCTCACCGTTTGATTCTGGTGAAATTTATATTAACTTTTGTTGTCATCCCAATGCTTGTTTGTTATACTTTGGTTTAGTTATTAGATGATATAGTGCATGGGGGCTTCACTTGTTGACCAATACCCTATCAAGTTAGTTCATATTGTGGGTTTTAAAATTATAAAAAATCGAACCAATATATTGCAGGTTTTAGGGGGGGTGAGGGGTTTAAGGTGGGGGTGGATAGGGTGGTTTATAAGGATTGAGGTATAAAAAGGGGTGGGGAGGAGGTTTTAAGTATTGGGAGGGGGTTTCAACAAAAAGAGTTTGGGTCAATATCTCTTGAAATTAAGGGTATTCTTTAATATCCCACGATCGCACGTGCTATGTGAGAGGTTCACTAAGTGAAGTCCCCGTGATATAGTGGTGATTGCAAGTTGACCTTATTTCTATAAATTTCATGCATGATATGTGATGATGTAATTTATTCTTTCTTTTCCATAATTATGGATTATAATATCTCAACGAAATTGTACAAGTGGGTCGACCCCACAACATTTCACACTACCAACAAAAAAGTATATCGTCTCTATTTTTATTATGGTCTAGGAATATTTACCTAGAATTCGAAAAAATTAAAAATAATGTTTAATATATTGAAAGTCCACCCACATGTTTTTTAGATGTCTATTTGCAAGGTGTGCCTTTCATTAATTTTTGTTTTTTTTGTTATAATTATACTTAATACATATATAATGAGGTCACTAATAATATGTTTAAATATATTTTTATGTAAACAAAGTTATGAAAATACTTTATCTTTTTATTTTTACATGGAAATATGTCACTACATTAGATTTATATAAAATCAACTTCATTTATTTAAAATCTAAAATCAAGGTATGTTTAGATTACATAATCCATACATTTAAATAATCAATGTATGTCTAGATTACATAATCCATAAGAGTGGCATGTTAAAATTTTTGTAGATGGTCAAATATACTAGTTGTTTTTCTTATAGTATTGGTGTTAAAGCAATAACTATTAGTAACTGCGGTCAGTGCCATAAGATGGTGAACTAGCGATAAAAAAGATTAAGGTTTTCAACAGGAAATCAAATATTAAGTTTGAGTAATTTGAAAGGGGCATGGAATAAGGAGGAAATGCTGGATAACTTTACAGGCATTGCATAATCTCAAGATATGTAATGGATGCCTCTCTGCACACACAAATAAAAATCTTTTTGAGATAACCAGCTGCTCACGGTGGTTGACAGTTATAGAAAAATTCAACAACATCCTGAAAGCAACGTTTTATTCAAGTACATAAAAATTCAAACTAAAACCAATAAAACCATAAATTAATGGAAATAGACAGTTAGACTTTATAAATGTCATGCATCATGGCTTTCTTGGCCTTTTTGTGTAGTAATACCTCTCTGGCTGTTGTGCAGTAATACCTCATGAGTTGTGGAGCCTTCGCCCTCTCCCATGACGAAAAAGCTTTTGATGCTCAAATCACACATCATGATTACAAATTAAAATTATTAAAACCATTGGATTTCTTGTGCAGTAATACCTCTCTGGCTATTGTGCAGTAATACCTCCTCGGTTGTGGAGCCTTTGCCCTCTCCCATGACGAAACGATTTTGATGCTGAAATCACACATATGATTACAAATTAAAATTATTAAAACCAAGTCTTTGCCGATATCTAAAGAGATATGATATTATAACAAGATGCAAATTACTTAATTACTTATGATTACAAATCAAAATTATTAAAATCAAGTCTTTGCCGATATTATAACCAGATGCAAATTACTTTGTGCAAATGAAACACCAAAGGCATGTGATCTTGCCAGTTTTGCAAGCAGTAATTCATAATAACCACTGTTATCACTAGTGAACTTCAAAAATCGTGAAAATTAATGAAATTTATTGTGACCTTCCTCCGTTTAACAAGAGAAGCTGCCAAGTTGAGTTTAATAAAAAACCTAAATTGTTGTTGCAATAAGATTTAATTTGTTTTACTTCCCCTACATCGGGGATTGATTGTGTAAATCTTAGAAATTACTTTGCCAATACAAAAATACGAAAAATAAGTTTTGAACTACTCAAAATTTACTTCTCGCTTAATTGCATTTTTTTTTTAAAGTAAGTCCAAGTTTTGATAAGCCCTTTCGTTGAACATATAACCACAATTAAAATTCTTTTGAATATTCATCCTAGAAAATTAAGGGCTGGATTAAAGGAAATTCTTTTGTTCATTCAAATTTATCTTGGAATCTTGAAATATTCTGTTGCTAAGCAAGATAATGTAGTGTAAGTTATTGCAGTTTTTTTCGAGTCCAAGTTTTGATAAGCCCTGTAGTGGAACATATAACCACAATGAATATTCTTTTGATATTTCAGCCTGAAAAATTAAGGGTTGGGTTAAAGGAAATTCTTTTGTTCATTCAAATTTATGTTGGAATCTTGAAATATTCTGCTGTTAAGGAGGATGATGTGGTGTAAGTCAATGGATTTACCTCCTTTGAAAGGCGTTGAAACTTGATTCTCTAATTATATTTCGCATGTATACCAATGAATATGACATTATTCATATTGTTCTCTGATTTCTGCTGTAATCGTATTTCTTTCCATAGATTTGTCAAATATTAATATGATGTATTTGTACTAGCATATATCCATATTCGCTTCAGATTTATTAAGAATTAAGAGGGGCTCAAAAAGAAACAGAGTCCCTGGGCTTAACATTGTCTGCTAGCTTATTTTAATATATCATATATATTTTTAACATTAATTAAATGTCAGTTTGTTTTTAATTTTCGTTTTATCGTTATGCATCTCAACTTCTTTTTCATTTTGGTTTAGCTTTATATGTGTTACACAGAGATGTTGCACATCTTGATCTGATCCACACTGGGCTATAAGAAACAAGGTGCAATCAGCTGAGAAATGCATTGGAATATAGCTTTAGCTAGCGATAAATGCTTCAGTTAATGGTTGCATTTTTGGTAATCTGCATATACCAAAGAGTTTGTCAGTATAATGTCTAATACTGAAATAGTTACAACAATGAGTGCCATATGCTCATCACTCCAAATGACGCCTTTAGATGTTGTATAGTACTGAGATTTTTGTTTACCTTGAGTGGTAGGATATTTTCTCTTTACTATGGGAAGCAACTACAAGTGTTATAATAGTTGAGTTACTTATTTTAATTCTACTTCCCACTTATTTAGCTTGGCATTCAGTTGTAGTATATCTAGATTTTGGCAAAATCTTGGACTCTCAATATGCCTACAGATCTATTGGAACATACAACCTTTATTAATGCAATTTACTTGCAGATATGCATGTTATTCATTTACTCTGAAATAGCCCTTTATCAATTTTGAGTGCCAGGAGCTGATTTTACGACACTATATCATTGATCCAGATAGAGAGAAGGAAGAATGGAACGGGCATGGAGTACAAGAAAACTATTAAGTGTAAAACATGAACATCAATTTGACATACAGTGCAAGAACAATTTGAAAAGTGGAGAATAAGAGCATGCTGAAATATCAAGGTTGTTTTATATTGTTCTAATGCTATGCAAAATTATAGTTTTCATGTGCAAGTGCCTCAGATTTTTTGTATGCAAAGAATAACGACGAAATTGCACAATTGGATATCCAGAAGATGAAGGCAAAAAATCGAATATACTTTGGAAATATTGAACTGTAAGGAATATCAATATTTCCTCATTGTAAGTTTAAAGATAGAAAGTTTGTAGTTCTCCCCCAATCCTATAATAGGATATCTCCCCACCAAAATATTTGTACCATCACCCACCTGCCAAGTATGGCCATTCCCCATCCAATGGTACACTTTTCAAAAGCCAGACCAAAAGAGAGATGAATTCCTTTGAATTTTCCATGGCTTCTGGAAAAATGTTAATAGGTTTCCTTTTAGATATTTTCCATATAAGACCTCCTTCCAAAGGCCTTTTCCGAAAATACCACGCCAGAATCTCTTCAAACAGAGAGTTTCATTGAACCAGAATAAAAAATTTATATCCAATCCACCCCAGGCCTTTAGAATGGATAGTTTTTCCCAATTCACCATGTGAAGTTTACCTTTTCTAGCTTTACTTGACCATAAAAATTGAACATTATAATATTCATCAATTTCAAGATAGATATCGGCACAAGAGCTAAAGAGAACCATTACAAAGGAATCCTAGATAAAACATATTTAAGGAGAGTCAACCTACCTCCAATGGAAAATAATATAAATGACCAGTGTTTTATCCTCTTCTCAAAATTTTCCACCATCCAAATCCAATAAGTGGTTATGTACCCTTCGGGCTTAAGAAGGAAACCCAGGTATTTAAAACCATCCATTAATCTATCTGACTTATAAGGAAGAAAGGAAAGAATCATAGTCATACCTTATCATCACACGATTTTGAAACACTAACCTCCTTCTCGAATGCATCACTAAAGATCTTAATAATCTCTGCAAAATACATCCATTCGTCTCTATTTACACCTCCAAATAGTAATGCATCATCAACAAACAATAAATGTGTGATAAAAATAGAAACATAGACCTTTACCCCCTTAATTCAACCATCCATCTTTGCTCCAGAGATCATATGAATCAAACCTTCGACTCCCAATAGGAACAATAAAGGAGATAAAGGACAATCTTGCCCAATACCTCGAGATCCTTTGAAAAAATCAGTTGGTGATCCAATTATAAGCACATAATATTGAGAAGACATTACACAAGCCACAATCCATTCTATAACATGAAGGGAGAGCACAATTTGTAATAGGAGGAATCTAAGAAAGATCCAATCAACCCTGTCATATGCCTTCACTAGATCAATATTCATCAAAATGGATTCAAGATCCTTATGTTTAATTGAAAGGATGGCATCTTGGGTAATACCAATAGCATCTGTGATCTGTATGTCAGACAAAAAACCAAATTTGTTCCTTTGAAATTCCTCTGGATAAAAAGGGCTTCAAGTGATTTGCAATAAATTTAGTAATGATCTTATAACCCAAATTACATAGTGCAATTGGCTTGAAACCATTGAAGTTTGTAGGCTTGTTACATTTAGGAATTAGAGTGATGAAAATGGATTTTAGTGCTCCACAAACCTGCCCTTCCATCCTAGAGAATTCAACCATGGATAGAATGTCTTTTCCCATCACATAAAAAAAAACTAGGAATAGTTCAATGGTCCAACCATATGGACCAGGGATTTTTTATTTTGCGAAACTCTTCAAAACATCTTCAATTTCACTTAAATACATCGTTTCACCAATCCATTCTCCTTCCTCCCTGGAAAAAAAAGAAGGGAAATGACTGATAACTTGCATCTGAGCATCAATTTTGCAATGATCAGAGTCCTTAAAATGATTACTAAAATGTTTTTTTCCAAAACCAACAAACCTTCCCGAGACTTTATCATTATTCGCTCCTCATCACATAATTCCCAAATTGCACTCTAGTTCCTTTTACCAGAAGCATAATTATGAAAAAAACGAGTATTGTTATCACCCAATGCAACCCAAAAGGCCCGACTCTTCAACCTCAACTCCATCTTTTCCTTCTTGAGCAATGAATACCTTCTATTTTCCAAATCTCTAATAGCCATCCTTTCTTCCTCATTTAAAATAAAGTCATTGTTATTCTCAATGATTCCTTTGACCTGTTTATCAATATTGTAAAAATTCTCTTTATCTTTCTTTTTTTGAATTTTAGTCCAACTAATCACTTCTTTCTTCAAAATTTTGAGTTTCAACACTAGTGAATCCATATGATTTAAATATTCCTATATCTCAAAATGTAGCCACGTATCTCTGACAATCTCGGTAAAATCCTCACTTATCATCCAAGATATATAAAATTTAAAAGGATAATTACCTTTGTAACTGTCCCCATCCAATTGAAGAAGAATAAGAGAATGGTATGAAATCCTTGACTTCTCAACCCAGGTCCAAAGATTGAATTAAATTTGTATTGATCATAAATCTATCTAACCATTTGAACATACCCTCAATACCACATCTTCCATTTGTCCATGCGGGTTCCAATTTAACAAGAACCACATACACTAAATTATTCCTCTATGAAATATGAGTGAATTAATCAACAACCTAATCCAATCGAGCATAATGACCCCAAAATTCTACAGGGGACAATGTATTGTTAAGGTCACCTGCCACAATCATATTTTCAATCCCCAATAAACCCGAATATTCTAGACAGTCCCAAAAGGATTCCCTCTCTTTGCAAGGTCCATAACAATTCAAAATAGATACAGACAAATCATTATACTTTAACCCTCCTTCCATTAATATACCCCCTTTGGTTTCAAAAGTCTTAAAAGCTGCAAAAAATGGGTTCCAACCTAATAATAAACCCCATGACATCCCTACATAATTCACTGCACAAAACTACCAACTAGGTAAGATTTTAGACATTACCTCAATATCTTTCCCATAGGAACATATCTTTTCTTCTAAAAGAATCACCACATGTTCAATAGTTTTTATTAGCTTAGTTAGAGCTGTGATCTTTGAATCCCTACCTAGCCCTCATACATTCAATGTAAAAATAGAAATTAAAACACCCCATAATAGGGCTTCTCTACTCTAAGGGCCCGTGATTGAGGAGAAAGACCACATGAAGAGTTAATTACAAAATATTCTTCTATTCTCAAGGAAAGAAGTTTGTAATGTGAAGTTTCTAGAACTACCCCCTCTTTGTTTTTTTTTTCTTTCGAGTTCGAATAGTCACATGTTGGAATCTTAGCTAATGAGTTGGGGAAACTTCCTCATTCTTAGAAGGGTTTTTTGAAAAAGCCTTTAAAGGTTTCTTAAAATAGTTATATATAGCTTGAGGACTTTGAACCAGCAAATCATCATCCTGTAGGGATTTAGGGTTTGAAACATGATTTTTAAGGAGTATAGAAGGACCCATTCCTCTATCCATAATTAAAGGTTGTGAATCAACATATACTTGGATATAATTTCCACTAGAGTTCTATAATTTATCCAAATATTTAAGGGCCAAAATGATAACCCCGCTATCAGAAGCTAAGTCAGGCCCAAAACCTAAAGCTGATAACCTTCTATCCAAACATTTCTACATAGTTTGATAAAAAATTAATTTGTCTTTTGTCACCCTCGCATAAGGAATTAAGAAATCAATATTAGGCATACCTGAGCATGAAGCAAATGACAAAGACAATTGATTGACCAGAGAAACCATAGAATTCAATACATGATTTCTTGCTACCATTGCTCTTCCAATTCCATCATCTGCATCTTCTACCAACCCTGAAAGTAATGTTGGACATTTTTCCTTAAGCTGTCCAGTTTTGCGGCAGAAGTGACAGTGGAACAATACATTTAAATAGTCAAGTTGTTGATAAATGGTTTTTCTCACCAAACTATCTCTAGATCGAGTGGAAGTCCTTAAAAAATATCCAATTCAACCATAACCCTAGCAATTGTTTTCTCCATGCTGAATAATTTTTTCTTGTCTAGGAGAATAAATTTTCCAATTGTATAAGCCAAACCCTCCAAAACACTCGTAGTCCAAATCTAAATTAGAAACGCAGGTAGGAGAAGCCACATGTGTCGCTTCGCTTACTTTTCTTTCTCAGGATTGAAATTCGAGTTCCAATGCTTCAAGAACAGTTACCCATCCTTAATCAACCATACCCCGTTCAAAACAGTTTGGATATGTTATGAATATGAAAAAATAAAGCATATCCATGTGTCTAGCATATTAATACAAGGAGCAATACCAAACAAAGTCCACTGATTAATAACCCAATCGATAATCTCATCTCTAGAGTCTCTTACCAGTTCAAGTCTACCGACAAGTGTTTGTTTAGACGAAGCTTCAAACCTCTTGAGATTAACATCACAACCAAGAATATAACATTGTAACCCATCCTTTACCTTATATGCCTTCAGTTTCCTGTGAACCATACCCTTGTGACCAGTTAAGAAACCCTCTGGATGGGCTCTGTGAGAGTTTCGCAAATCAGAAGTGTCACCCAACAGAGAAGAGGTTTCACCCAATCTATCCCCCACTGCCTCTTGATTTGACAACAACTAGTTTGAGTTCAGAGTACAAAAAGGAGCCATCGGGCACATGTTAACACAAAATCAATCATTGATAGAAGAGGTTGTAGTCGGTATATCCTGTCAATGTCATGTGCAAGACACCTGTACTCCACTAAAATCCCTTCATCGCTAAATACCCCTACGAAAATACTAGAAAATATAATGTGAAGGGGAAACCAACATTCAGAAAAGAATAAAAAATAAAACCACCTAAAAACTAACCAATTTGACCTAACCCACTAAGAAAAGAGTGAGACAAACTGCAATAATAATAAAAATAAAAAGAGACAAAGGAAATTCCCACTTTTTTACTTGGTTGGTACTAATCCAATCTCAACGATTGATGGACTCCAAGTTACTATAGCTGAATTGTCATTCTCTGGTTGGGCCAAAGAAAGCATGGCAACTAGGGTTCTTGAAGCCACTTTGATTTTTACTTAAAATGGCAAGTTTTTTTCTATTAGAATTTTTATTTTCCTTGTAACTTCCATGCATCACCATTACTTCCACCTCAGATCTTACCATCACTCCACAATTGATCATGCATTTAAGTCTTTCTTATGTGATAATAAATTCCATCAATGTGTGAGCCTTGTATTCAATATGATAATGTTTAGAGAGGATTTTCATTTATGATAGTCATGATTGTACTTTAGGGTTAATTAAGGGTCATAGGGAATATAACTACATATTCTCAATATATTGATTGTTATGAAAGAGTGAATGTTAATATGGCATCCAAGAAGAAGTTTGAGCTATATTGTTGGGATACTATCAACACTTTAGCAAAAAGAAATAATTATTACCACTAGTTTGTAGCTATGGTAGTACACTGAGGAGGGAAAGCAAAGGGATTACAATTTAAAACATCGACTAATGAATTTGAAGGAGAATAGAAAGGACCATATTCCATTTAACTCTTTTACATTCAAAAACATATTAAGGCTCCCAAGTTACCAACTAAGTTTTCCAAGGTTCTTGAGGATAATCCCTTTATAAACACTTACAACGATGGTGTTTCTATTCTAATGAAGTGGCTCATGCACCCAATTGATAAGAATTCTAGGGAATCACATTGAAGTTGAGGAGCTAGCAAATTGAATACTAGGAGTTTACTTGGTTATTTGCTCAAGTTGTTGCGAAAGAGACAACCTCATAGTTGCCTTTTTTTATATCTAGACATGATCTCGAGGACACCATAACTTGTAAATTTTGTTGTAAGGATTTGCGATTAGGAATAAATGGATTTGAATATAGGCAATTTGATTTCTTAGTATATGGTTTCAACTATAGACACATTCACTTTTCTTTACTTTGCAAACAATTTTGAACAAGGAATTCCTTTGTGTTGGTTCATCGATCTCCTTCATTAGTTTCAACAACACCTTCTTTAATAGTAAGGACTCCCCGATCTCAAGCACATTTTCAACTACTGGTGCATTTGCTTCCCCCTCCTTTGCTTGGGTAATATGAACACCTCTTTGGCTTGGAATTTCATTTTCAGTAAATTCAAATGAATTATGACCCAAGTAGCTATATTTATAACATATGTAGATAGCATCCCTGTCTCTTCCTCTACCTCTTCCTCTGGAAGAAAATATTTTCCCTCTGGATTCATCTTTTGATTGTCCCTGCTAACTTGAGATACCAGCTTCATCCTTCTATGTTATGGACTAACCTCTACTAGTTTATTTTCCTCTCCCTCTAGTTCCTTTGCTATTATGCTTCCTCATCAATTTTTCCTTTGCCTCTAAGGAAAATTGATAAGCCTCCTCGGAATTCCTAAGGGACAACATGCTCATTTCATCCTAAATGTCCATTCTAATACCATTTATATACCTAGTTTTCCTCTCTAGAGTATTGTCTACATACCATGCCCTCATGTTTATCCTATAGAATTCCTCTATGTATTCTCTAACGATCATTAATCTCTGCTTAAGATTATGCATTTGTTTAAACAAAGAAATTTGATAATATTTAGGTAGAAACTTACCTTTAAGTTTATAAACCATTGTGTCTACTAGAATTGCTGTGCCATTTAGGTCTTCAAGCAATTAGTCTGAATTATGATTAGAGTAAAAGGAGAATGAAGGTACAAACTGAACAAAACAAACCACACAGGAAATGGATGAGTGTAGCTCAGGTAATTACAGTATCATTGTCATTAATTAAATTTGGTGTTACAATAGTTTACATAAAGGAAGAATTTGAATGCATTAGGGAGCAATTCGAATCTACCAAGTGGACATTATTGTACCTAACTGACTAGATAACTCATGGTGTCTCAATCAATATCGGAGTCCAATAGATCAACTCCAGATTTCCAACCAACTCAAACATCAGTAATAACTAGTTAACTTAGTGCAACTGAGGTGGTAGGTGGGCAAAGGCGCCTACTCCACATGCATCCATGCATTAGCCATGCATAACTAGTGCTAGCTAACTGATTGTGATCTAACTGAAAGTAACTGGAAGCTAACTAAGACTAACTAGTTCCAACTCCAACTAGCTGATGGAGGTTGGTGCCGAGACTCCTAGTGGCTCCTAAAATGTAGGGATTGGTCTAGGAGACACCCAAACTGATGCATGCACATGTAGTAAGTGGCAGTTAACCTCTAGAAGTGTTCCCCACACTCTAGTAACTAGTACATGTGGCCCCATTAGGCCAAGTGGACCCAATTAATTAATTAAAGTTCCTAAGTTAGGCTAAATAATCTAATAGACAGTATGGTCAAGGGAGGATTAATAATCCTAACTTGGACAACTGTGGGCCCTGGAAACAAGGCCATAAGTCACCCAAATACAATCTAAAAGACAGTAATGTTTCTTAATACAACCAAGTAAATAGGGGAAAACCTCATGGGAAACCCCCCCCTCAAAATAAGTATGAATACAAATTTTGAATAAAAACTTGTGAAAACTTTTGCTACTATTTGCAACACTATGCAGCAGCAAATGCAGTATCTTGGTTCTTCTGTGTAGGTGAACCTCTAAATCCAAACAAAATGCTTATGTTTGGAGGAATCTTCTTCTTTGGAAGAAGAATAATGTACTCAACTAAATCAGAAATGTAAACAGCTGCACGGTGAAAACTGGACCCATGTAGAGTAGTTGAAATCAACTGAAGAGAGAGAAAAAGCTCTTGAGAATTCAAACCGTGTGAGGAACACCCAAGAATCTGATATATGTCAACCTTGAACAACAAACCATGAGGAGTATTAATAATCCTAAGTTAGGCTAAATAATCTAATAGACAGTATGGTCAAGAGAGGATTAATAATCCTAACAATGTCCCAACTATTATTCGTATGCCTGCCTTTCTTTTTCCTTTCATCCTACACACCGTCCCTCCATAGAGATGAATGTCCCTTCAATTTGGTAACACTAAATTTTACTTTCTTCTCATGATCTATCTCTTCATATTAGATGTGTCCATACCTTTAATCTAATCAATCAACTCTTCAGTATTTCGACTACCCTAGTAAGTAGATACGTCAGGATTTGGTATTCTATTGGCTCCAAGCACTGGTCTCAACATCCTTATCTCTATTGTTTCTTCACCAACTTTCCTCTCTTCTACGCATTCACTCTCTAATTCACTAACATCTCCAACATCAAGATTCCTCTATCTATCAATTTCAAGGGCCTCCATTCTACCTTGCAATATTCTCATCTCTAATTCTAGTCCTACATTTTTTGTTGGCCTTCCTCTCTGACCACCTCAACCTCTTCCCACTCTATGAGCCATGACTAACACAAAGAATCACACTTATGTTTGAATACTGGTGCAACTTGGCTCTGATACCAATAAATGGTGCAAGATTAAAAACTCTCTTTCCCTATGTTTCCAACTTCAAACTCCCATTGGGATTATTTTATGAACTTGGGTTCTAATGATTGGTCCATACATAGCCATCTATTTTCCATTTGAACTTTCTCTTGTTTAAACATTAGTGTCGATTGGATTTTACTTAATTAAGAGCATCTTGACTGCCCCAATCAATTTGAACCTTCAATCTAAAAGAAATCAATAAAGCACAATTAACTTGGAATGTAGATTATGTTTTGTTTAATTTGTCAAAAAGTAAACACCAACAAGGGCAGTTGATGCACTTCCTTCTTGAAACTCCTATTCTCTTCGAGTGTGCTTCTACTAAACGAAACAAGGACAAGGGCTAGAAAAATAGCCTCTCATACCTTCTAGCTTTAATCTTCGATGGTTTGAAGTCAGATATAGAGAATGCATTGTTCTCTTCCTTCAACAAAACCTAGTCGCCCTTTAATGGTATGTTAGCACTGGAATTGAACCAAAGGTTGCGGAAGGCTCGTTCCCAGGTAATAACAGAACCAATTTAGACTGTGCTTCTGGCCCAACATATTCACAGAGGGATCTCTCATTTACTTACCAAAATTTCTCACGTAAGATATTCAATCGAGAACGGTCAAGAGGTCAGAGTCTTGAATGGGATAGGTATGTTGTTATAAGGTGTAGGTGGGACGATCAAAGAGGGGGACCATTGGGCAATGGAGTCGACAGTCTGAGCATGGAACGTGTTGTAGGAGGTAAAGAAATTTACAGACAGAGGCAAGGTACACGTCCATCTTTCAATCATGAGATATTTAGCAGGTGACTAGCAGATGAGAGGAAACAACCCATCGCACAGAGCATTTACAGGATGAATTCTACATGACTTTAGAAGAAATTGTTTTAAAATGTTTGAAACAAAGGGTCAAGAGCATACAGGATGAATTCTGGCCCTTATACACTACTGTCCAAAGATGAAATCAAATAACAAATTGGAATGAAAAACAGGATAAACATTCACGTATGGGAATTACATACTGAAAGAAAAGACAACGTAGGAATCTCTACCATGAAAATTTATCATTCCTCTGCAATTTTATTCATATCACAGAAATCCAAAAACAAATTACAATGGAGAGCCTCGGCCCTTGAAATTTTCCCAACCAACCACTATCTCCCTCTACAGGGAGTATATTTATACTATCTTAGACCTGAGACTAATCCCCGAAACAAGACCTGGAAACTGTTTTCAATCACGACCAGACACTAACAGTTTAGAGTGTGGTATTGTTGCCACGATTTACAAATATTAACAGACATTATGGAATAAGTGGGCATGCTCGACCTGGATGAGAGCCCGATGTTTCTATTGCTGTGCCTGTAGACCTCGAGGACGATGCCTTCTGGTCGCTTTCAGGCGAGTCACCATTAATTGGGTTTTGGACTTTCTAGCTGGTTTGTTGAATTAGAATAGTGCCCTTTCTGCCCCTTCCTTTGTGTATCTTCTATGTTCAAAGGAACCTTTCTGCATGGACGCAAACTGACAGGGCAGTTTGTGTCCCCTATTTGCTCAACCTTCTCTGCAGCCCCTCCCTCTCTAGGTAACACTGTTAGACGTGGGGTATGGAAGAAGGGTCGTATTGCTTATAGCCAAGGAAAACCTTTGCAATGGCTTGTCATTCTTGTATTCCTCACCTTCTGTGAGGTGCGATCTCCCACAGGAAATACAGTGGGGTGCACCTCCACCAGCCCCATCACCTTTGGCAAGTGGAATTCACAAATAGGGTTGTGTAGGCATTGGACTCCTGATGCTCCCACCCGAACAACTGCTCCCACAAAGCACATCCTGGGACTGTCTTCTTGTGTGGAGGCTTTGGAGGCAACGATGGTATCAGGGGCTCCTAGAAAAACACCCATGGGACATGAGTTCCAAGGAAATGCACAACTAGAGGTGTGGGTATCTGAAGACGGGTATATCTCTCAAAATTATTCACGTCTGCGCCCCGATGGCTGGTGCCACCCTTGGTATGGGAAACCAAGGCCATGGATAAATGTAGAAACTAACTCACAAATCATCAATACACCCAGACGGATAAGCTTTTCGAACCAAATTGCCATTGCCAACTTCTCGAATTTCTATGGACTCGCAACAAAACGAAACCTCGGGCTATAAAAAGTATGCTAGCTCATTCCAGGTATTACAAAGGCTTTGGAAGATGGTGTTATAATATATAGGGCTGAGAGACTAGACTCTGCAATGATTGGTCAAAATTCCTGCACATTCTGTCATCGAGCATCTCGGTGCTGACATGTGTGAGGGCATGAGCCGAGTGATCTTTTACCTGCTGGAGATATAGTCACGTTGCTTCATTTGTTGCGACACTTTACTATTTGCTGTGGGAAATATTTTCAGGTGTAACCCTGTATAGTTGACCCCATGCTACAAAGCATATGGAATGGACGTTCTCACACTTCCTCGCTCCTGTGACGTAGGAAATAGAATGGTCTCCCTCGTTGTGCTTTCCTTGCCCCATGTGAAGAGCAAATTCACCAGCTAATCCCTTATTTCCGCATGCTAAACCACACGGAGGTTGCCCGTCTTTAGGTGATATGGCTCCACCACACTGATGATTTTTCCTGTACGTATGCTACAAATGGCATTCGTGGAATCAATTACTTTGTCAGGAGGCAAATCATGCGTGGAAATGTCTCCTCTACTATCAGCTCTGTCATGGATGTGATACCTATGGGCTTGAGGCCTTCTCAACCTTTTTATTTGGGCTCCTTTCACATCCGTCGTCCACATTTCTTTAAACCTCAACCACTGATTCATGATCAACCTTCATTCAGAACATCCGATCGTGTGCACGTTAACATTTTTCCAATCTTCCCTAGTCTAATTGAGCGAGCACTTTCAAGTTGAGGAATCCTCCACGACCGTTGATCAATCCTGACCCTTCGTCGTGACCGTTGATCTCTGCAGCCAATACGTCCTTTTCGTGATTCGGAATCGTGACTTTATTTGTGCTATTTCGGGCTGCGAAATCATCCATGGTCATGCATCTACAATGACTCTTGTTTCCTCCGTCAGATATCTCCGCTCTTTAATTCATTTCACGATTCGAAAAAGCTCTTTCTTCCGCGCATGTTTGCCCAGCGAGATTGCCTCAGGCCATCGATCGGGCTTCGCCTTGATCTCAGTGTTTCATCGCTTATCCTCTATAATTGACTTCACGAATACCAAATTTAAATCTTTCCTTGCATCTTCGGCTTGTGGACCCAGGCTCCATTGTCGATCTTCTCTATCGTGAATCTGGATCGTCGATCTATGGCGCCGCTTTGCTCTCATTTCCACTGCTGCATGTCTTGATCTTTGGAAGGATCCACCTCCGTATATCGAGATCCCTTCTTCATCTGATAGTCTTAGCCGACAGAAACTGTCCATTGGATAACCTAAGGGGTGTTCATATAATTCTTCATTGAACATGACCCTTTTTCGAATTCTTCCAAGCCCATAACTCGACAGTTTCAAACGGAGTGCTAACATGGTCTTTGACTTCAATGCAACAGAGTCTCTCTCTATCTACATGATTTACACAAAGGAATCACTAAAACCACATAGATCTTATAGAGAAATTACATTACACAAAGAAGCTTCAAGGTGTCCATTAATAAAATTGATGTTTTTGGTTGTTTTGCATACAGATTGTCATCCTTTGTTTCTTCTCCTTTCTCGAATTACACATCCGTCTTGAAAAAAAAACACTAAACCTCTTTAGATGCGCAGAGACATAATTTGGTAACTAACAACACTTCCCTAACTACCTAACTAACAAATGCAGGTATTTTTATTAAAAAAAACTATATTTTAAATGTTAGAAACAAATCCCCTCAAGTAAACTAACTATGACAAATTATTAACTCGGAATTAACTAGTGCTCATGTATCACATACCTTAGCTTGTAAATAATGATGAAACACAAGCCTATATGTATGAATTTTAATTGTTTCTAACAAAGGAGCATATATTTCATCAATATGTTGTATATGGTAATAATGATCAAACACATGCCTAATGTTGTAAATGAAATTTGCAACTTGCAATTTTACTAATTTTAATTATAATTTGTAATGTGTAATTGTACTTGTACTTATAATTTGTAATTTGCAATTGTAATTATAATTAATTAATACAAATTAATTAATTAGACTCCTTTTGATACATATTGTTCCACAATTTTATTAATTGCAATTGGATAATTAATTTTGTTACCATGTTTATATACATTTTTTTATGTCCATACCATAATTTTTTCAACAAACCTATGAACTTCATATGCACCTTAGTTTGTAAATAATAATGAAACAATATATATATTAAATATTTAATATTTTATACATAATCTTTAAAAATTTATTATAATATTCCAATTACAAATTATTAAAAATATTAACTTATATATATATATATAATTGAAATACTAACTTCTCCATATACAGAGAAAAAACAACTTTTACCCACTCATATATAGAATGACCAACTCTTGCCAAATGCCATGTAAACATTTGAGTATAATTATGTTTTTATTTTCTTCAATAAATATATATATATGAAAATACTGACTTCCTGATATAGAAAAAACAAAAAAAAAACTTTTACCAACTCATATATAGAATGGCCAACTCTTACCAAGTGCCATGTAAACATTTGAGTATAATTATGTCTTTATTTTTTTCAAAAATTACTTTTAAATACTCACATTCAAAATATGTTTCTTAAGGTTGATATTAATGTGGGAGGTTTAACTTCTATGATTTGTTTGGTCTACATTTCCTGATTGTCATAGATGCCTTGACTTAGAGGTCCATTTACATTTGTATCTCTCACCCAAATCGAGATCCATCAGAGTATCACTATAGAACATGTCTTTGATGACAATATTAATGCTACCACTTTTTTATTTATTTAAGTTGGAGGTTTCACCTTGCCAATTTGTTTGCTCTACATTCCCCATTACATTTGTACTTATTACCCAACGTGGGATCCATGACAATGTCACTATCCAATATGATAAGCCTCTGGTGTCAGCGTCAATGTTGCCAATGGAAGGTTCTTGGTGGGTTGAACCCGTGACTTCCCATAGTCATAAGGACCGGAAGATTACTTGTTGAGATTTAGGTATAACCTAAAGTGTACGATGTTTTGATACCACATTAGGGGTAGAGCAATGTTTTGTTTGAAAGCTTGATGAAGATGCTTTTTTTAGGCAATAAAACATAGTATTTTTTGTGTAATTGGCCCTTAAATTTCATTTTTATGCTTATATTGCCCAAAAACATGTAATATATGCTAAACATAAACATCTTAGTGATTGATAAGTATATACAAGAGCCACCAGGTGGCAATGTCCTTGATGTAGTTATTTGGGCTCAACTAGAATATTTTAGTGATTGTAGGTAGCCAATGCTTTAAGATTATTGGACTATCAAATCTATAATGGCTTAATGGTAATGATAAAGTTTAAAATACTATGAATAGATTGGTAGTCATACTTTAAATAATATTTTTGACATTTGCCAAAATGGTATTAATTAGTTTGATTTTTAGTTACTAGCAATTTACTTATGTATATGTGAGGGTTGTAGTTTGATAATGTAGAATTTATATCATAGTATAGAGTGAAAATCGTTTTTTTGAATTTCCAATTTTGTAAATATTAAACATAAAATTGAGATAGAAATAGAAAACAATGATTAAATAATATACCTTCGAAAAAAGTTCTATTAAATTTCATAAAACAAAAATAATAAAAAAATGATATCAAATCCAAAATTTTATTTATTTATTTTGTTTTCAATGATAATATCATTTTCTTTAATTCACTTTCTGTAAAGAATTTTATATTTTATAACCTATATTTAACAACCATACATAAAATACAACAATAAATTTGATTTAACTGCTGTATTATTTATTATAAAAATGCATTTATTTATTATAGAAAATGTATTTAGCTAACTAAAAACATAGGAGTTAATATATTTATTTATATTACTATAAATAAAAATATTTTTAAAAACAATAAAAAATATTTTGAAAATAGAAAAAATATTAAAAAACAAAACAGATTAAAGGATGTGTTTTAATTATTTTTTATGGTTTAAAACTATATTAATGAAGTGCTACATGAAAATGATATGAACAAAAGCAAAACATAAAAAAACAAAAACTGAGTAACAAGACATCTTTCAATTAACGTTGTTGTAGTTAGTAACAACATAAAAGTTGTGTCCAGTGAATAACCTAGTACAAGAGTGTTGTTAGTTAACGCAGCCAAGGATATGTTAATGGCCACTGAGAGTGAATGGAAATGATTCACAATGTCATGAAAATAATGAATGAAACAACACAGATTTATCCTGAATGATACCTTCCATCGTAAGAATTCTTTTATTTCCACACTTCTCATCATTGTGGTAACTTGTGGTAATGCTGCCCAAAATCTCTCCGAATAAAAATAAATTGAACAATAAATTGAACAAGGTGGTTGAATCTGTGTTCTTGTTTTTTAAATGATTTTATTATCTTACAATGCTCCCACTAAGCATAATGAATATCATGAGAGATGGTTTTTATTATATTAATTCCCCTTGTTTAGAGATGGGTGCAACAATCCTTCAAAGAATGAGCGATCCATTCCAGCTAGCGACAAGATTGGGTGGAACAGTGGAAGTAATATAAATATCTGTTAAATAGCCCATCATTCAAAAATTCAAAATTAAAATCATGCGTCTTATGAACCAAGACCAAAAATTCCAAAAATACGAAATTTCACCATACGAAGTCATATTGAATTAAAGTATCTATAAAACACTAGTAAGTAAATAATGTGCAGAGTAAAATGCATAGCCATGCACAATAATATGCAATAGAATCCACAAATGAAATGAGTACAAAATCTTTCGAGCACAAACAAGAGTGCGAGGAATGAAACACCGAAAAGAATAAAACCCCATTATTTTCTTTAATCAATTGAGGTAGGGACCCTCTAATCCTACAACAGATGCCATTGCCACAAACACCAAAGCAGCCACTAGCAACACTATCATAGATACAGACACCACCGCGTTTGAGGTGCTCTTTGTGGTAGAAGTTGCTCACCATAAAATTCATATTTTCATTAAATTCTCAACGCTATTCTGCCTCAAAGTCTGAGCTTTATTCAATGATAATTTTTTTCATAGTAGTCCCTAACATCAAAATTTCTCGGTTTTACATTCTCTTTTATCAAATTACTTTGGATTTTACAATTTTTTGAAATATGTAATCTGCCACATTCTTTCTTGCTCTTTGTGCCTCTCTAGAAATATATATATACCGAAAGTTCCAAGGGTCTACAACCTATGTTGTGACCTTCCTTCACAAACAATTATAAAATTTTATTGCCAACAAATACCAATACATGGTTCACACATAAGAGAACCACATTTTCTACCCTCCACATAAGTCATAAACCTACATGTTATTATAAAGGTAATGCTCTCTCATTAAAAGAGGGCGATTTGAATTTATAAATATAATCTGCGCCCTCACATATTTTTATATCCAATAATTAAATAAAAAAGGAGATGTAGCTATGAGTAAAATTCCCTCAACATCTTTCGACATCCATATAATTTTTTTTTTTGCAAACATAAAATGAATATGGGTTTTCCCTTATACTATAACTTGGAGACATAGTTGTGGGCCTGTGCTTTCATAGATCTCACGCTCTAGGTTGAGATGACAATGATATAAATATAAATTATTTGCTTCCTGTCAAACGAGAGGCTTTCATTTGATAGCCTCTCCAATTTTTGGGACATACACAAGGTATAAAATGCCTTTACTTAAGACACATGTAACATTCATTAACTTTCTAAGCTCACATGAGAGAAAACGTAGAGGTAAATAATTCTACTTTAATATACAAACATATACTCATATATTTAACTATAGATATATTAACGTCTTCAGACTAACTCCAAGTAAATCGCAGATGTCATTTGAAGAGGGTAAAATTACTGTAAAACTTAACGCAGGGATATGTAAACAATTGGGTAAATAGTTCTGCAAAGAGAGGTCCTTGTCCTCTGGAAATTGGTGGAACTTAGACCTAAAAATAATAATTTAAGAGCTACACCCCTACTTAGAGACCTGGGATCCTTGTAAAAATTTTATGCTCTACAACAATCATATAGAAAACAAGTGCAAGATTATACTTGCAAGTTCAAACCCACTTAAACAATCATATAGAAAACAAGTGCATGATTATAATTGCAAGTTCAAACCCACTTCAAAAATAAGCATTCATGGAATAACCACTGCAAACAAATACCACTTCAAAATAATGGCTTTGGGAATTCAACCCCAACATAATTAAAGAGATGGAAGTAGATAAAGCTAGCAGACCTTGCATCCAATAGAAACAAAGGGCAAATCCCTATGTAAGCCTGCACAATATGATCAATTGTCTCATGTCCAAGCACATGGACAAAGACCATCTTCCTAGATAGTTTTTGTTTATACTTGGAGGCATGTATATCCTGCCCCACTGCAAGCAGTCAAAGGATGATCATGTATTGATAGATCCATTGAATTTTAGTGGGCCAGTCCAATGGACTTGTGAAATAGACCATGAGGACAATTTAGCCCTAAAATTAATCTATTTATCCATCACATAACAATCTAGCCCTAACAATTTATCCATCACATGTAACTATCCATGTTCATGCTTAGAAGGATTGGATCACCTAATCCAAATGCACAACAATTCATTGGAATACAATTTCCTTACACTTCATTCTAGGTGTTTTCTCATCACTCTAAGATTGTCAACTTTTCCAATAATCTATTTGTGTTTGATTTACCAATCTACAACTAATCATCCCTCGCCAATTGTGAGTGCTCTATTTTATGATTTTGTATCTTGACAACTTAAAAACTATATGATCCATGACCCTAAATCATCTCTCATGTTGCTTAATTGACTCATCAATATCATTAATAGGGATTGCCACTTGAAAGAGACATTCATTCATTATTGTTACATAAACTTGCCCTAGACTTTTTTACAACTTCATACTTCTCCTATAGCACTTCAATGTTATCCATTAGGTATACACCCTTAATACATTATACAAATTTTAATTAATTTCTCTAATCTTAACAATTCCATACTGTTGCTACCAAAAATTGCCTCATTAAAATTCTTAGATTCTAGTAGTGCACGCATGTAGAGAGGGAGTCCAATTTTTGCTGCCGGAAAGACCAAATCCATGATTTTTGGTGTCGACCCGGTCAATTTCTTATCGCCTTAAATTTTCATCCGAGTCATTTCGTAATATGTGCCTTTGGCCTTGTTTTATATGTTTTCCCAAAGAGTTATCCGGTTAATAAAACCTCATTTCATAAATTTTGTTTTCTTAAACCCTTATCTTATGTCCTATTTTATTATTAATTTAAAAATTAGGATTTTTTAATTATTATTTTAATAAAATGATCTTTAACCTTTTTTAAAATAATAATTTTATTTAAAAAATTGAAAGAGTAAAACCTACCCATTATCCTTTCAAACGTGTTAGTTCTTTTTAAGAGGATAAAGTGGGTTATCATAAAAATAGATCTCTTTGTCTTCTTCCCAAGTTGAATTCCATCTCCATTTTATAACCTTAGACCACCATCGTATCAACCATTGAAGTATAAGTGCTCACTTAGTTGATGTCTAAGTTGAAATGTCAAGCCAAATATGCACTACGAGTCATACTTCTCCAAAAAGCCAATTGTTTATTTTGAGAAAGCATACTCAGGCACTTTTGGACTGTAATGTTATGGTCACAAATTCTCTTCATCAAGCGGAACCGTTTTTCAAAGTTGGAGGGCTTGTTTTCATGTGGAGGCTGTCAAAGATAATTGATTTTGAAGCATTTGGTGAAGCTATAAATGAAGGAATATTGATCCCACAATAAGCATCATTATTATTTTGGATTGTTCATTTGCGGCAGGTAGTCAGTTAATTGCATTTCGGTTAGAACAATATGATACAAATGATATTATCATATTGTCACGATATTATCATATTGGCAAGATCATTTTGTCATGTTAAGGGCAGAGAGAAGCGACTGCTGCACTAACTTTGGATACATCTGGTGTATGTGTTCGAACTATTTGACATTGAGCAAGCATTTCTGGAACGTGAAGATGTGTCTATGCAAATGATGTAGACCATGGTATCAATCTTGAGAAAGCAACTTCCACAGCGGTTGTGCCTAAAACCTTGAAGTCAAGCATTCAATAAATTTCGATCTCACCTCACTAAGTTATGTGAATCAAGTGGTAGTCCTTCATGATAAGGTCTCTTGTGAGACAGAGGATGGAAAAAGGTTTGCAAGATTGATTCTTTTGTGCAGACTATTTAACGCCATGCCTTTCAGTCATCCAAACCTCAATATCTTAAAAGTCAAATTGAATACAACAGCTCCAGCTATTAGTCCCCGATTTTACAAACAGAGCCTATGCCAGCTAAAGAAAGATCGAATTTTTTTAGTCTTATCAAAATTCTTTTCCCTAAGTTCATTTGTGATAAAACAAACAACTAATGCAAATTTTGAGTAATTTCTGGATCAACAGGTCGAGAATTATTTTCAAAAATATCTTGGGTTTCTTTAGGTAACATTTTAGCATTCAATATATATATATGGCAAAGTTCGTGGAAGTAGTTGATCAATAAAATCAAGCGAATTCGAATTTAAAGAGCTGAGGATTAATGTCAAAATTAATTCCCAGATTTTTAGGTAGTGCTTTCTGGTTGTGTTAACGATAGACATGTTGAAACTCCAGAGAGTAAAAAGAGGATTTGAGGGAAGTTAATTTTTCACACCATCCATCTAATTCTAGGACAGACGGGGTTGCTTTGTCAATTTCCCAATTGATAATAGCAGAGGAATTGCCATGTATGAAAAGAGAAGGAAGGCCAATTTCTCCAACAAAAAATAGCAGGGTCTAGAGTGCAAGTAGCTATGCTCTTGTGTTTGTACTTTCTCCACAGCCCAGTTTCAAGCAAAAGGAGTGCAGTTTACGGATAGCCAAAACAATGCTCGCACCACCAACAGAGTTCTGTGAGGCACCATCAAAGAAACCATGAGGGTAGTGGAGGATGGGAGGAGCTCCAACCAGTCTCAATTTTAAACTTTTTTTGGTGAATGGAAACAAAGATAAAAGATCTGAAATCCTGTGACATTCACCACCCTTCTGTCTTCAAAGAGAGTATGATTGCAGGATATCCAAATGATCCACAGAAGAAAAAAGGCAGATGAGAGGAGGCTGAAGGATTCATGTACAATGCCTCAATATTTTCCAGTATAGAAGAATACAACCATAAGATATCCAAATTATAAGAGCGCTTAAGTTGATTTAACAAACTTATCACAAAGGAACAAGTTAAGAATAAATGGCTTATGGTCTCCTCTGCATTCAAACAAAAACAAGAGCGGTTTGGTCCCAACTAGCCTTTCCTCCGAAGTGTGTCCCAGGTGTTGATACGATTCTTCAGAAGAAGCCATATGAAACATTTAGTTTTTAAAGGAATATTGTATTCCCAATTTTTCAGCAGAGATTTGTTAATATAATTAAGTTTATTATAATGTCATGATTAAGTTTATTTTATATTTGTTAATATGTGAATGGCTGTGATTTCAGTCATAATTATTTTTCTATTAATTTGAAATCTTCAAATTTTTGTTTTTCCTTACAATAGTATCATTTACATGAATCATAGTATATATACACAACGTTTTATTTAGTAACAAGAGCCACGATGTAGCAATGTCCCCAACATTGCATCCAGGATAGCTATTGGTTTGCAATTGTCTATGGAAAAAAATATAACTCAATAAAATTAGATTAAATTTTGTTATAGACTACTTAAAAACTCAATAAAAATGGAATAAATGTTGTTATAGCCTACTTAAAGATCCTTTAGAGGATAGTAGAGATTTGACTACTTAGAAAACTCTAGACTCAAGTTCTATTTCAATGGATCCAAAGCGAGGATGAGCTTTACCATATTTCCCGGAACAACTACTACATCTCAAATAGGCCATGAAAGACATAAAGACAAGCCTAAATACAGAGTGAGAATGAACCATTTTTTATTAGCTAGATGATAAATTGTTGATGCTTGTTGGGTGGTGAAGCTAATTCCTTCACTATCAGAGCATCAGAGTTCAACCAACTTCTCCTTCTAAAATGGTACCCACCTCTCTCTTGGAGTTGCACATTTGGGCTTGAAAAACAACTTATCCTCTAAAGGAAGGGTGGAAAGGCAAAAGTAAGGCAATGAAAGTGAGGACACAACTCCATATTTGAATAATGCTAAGCCAATATAAGAAAAAGAAGAAATTGAAAGAAAGCAAAACCCTTCAATCAAATATAAAACTTTTAGTAAAGCAAGACAACAATAAAGACAACAATTTCCATTATTACATATATCATAATAACCACTTATGTAAGTATACATCTATCTTACAAAACCCTATTAATAAAAATTAATGACGTTTTGAATTTTTTTTAGACATTACATAGATTATTTAATAAGCTTATCAAGTATAAAAACCATATAGACTTTATGTAACAATTTTATACATATATATTTTAAAAAAAGAAACACACATGCATACTAAAAATAAGTAAATTAAAAATAATTTTAAGTTTTACTCAAATATACTATGATAAAAATATTTATATTATGAACTTTCAAAATAAAAATCTGACAGCTGAGGGTAGATGGCCAATATGAGCATAAACGTGTGAACGTATGAAAATGAGAAAATGAAATCGGCATTAAAGCTAAGAGGGAATCCCTGTAGACCCCATCTCACTCAACCTAATCGATTTGGAAAAATAAAAAAATATATATAATAAAAAAATATAAGTGAAGGCCTTACAAAACAATGCCACTGTGGCCACCACATCCATCACCTTCTCACCATCTATTTACATAATTGGGAGGAATAGCACATGCATCGATCATGGTTCACCCCACGTGCGATCTGCCAGCTCACCCCACTTGTGATTTGCCAGCTCATACTCAAAACAACACGAATTGAATAACTGGAAACCTCGATTGAGTGGAACAAAGTTCAATCGAGGAACAAAGTTGTGTGAAATTATTTTATTAGTGAGTCGACAATTTATACTTATTGTTTGCCCAGTACGCATAACAATATAACTAGGTCCACATTTTAGGCTTTGAGTGTCCGAATTTTCCACACTTAACAATTTATACTTATTGTTTGCCCAGTACCCATAACAATATAATTAGGTCCACATTTTGGGCTTTGAGTGTCAGAATTTTCCAAGATTTTACAATTTGACTGAAGTTAATTTGAATTTTTTTCATGGCTTTCCGTTTGTTGCACAAATAGTTTACTCAGCAGAATTATTACGTAAATTTGAATGTAACTAATACTCGTTAAAAATGCGGAATGAAATCTTTTGTAATATTTTAAACTCTTGTAATGTATTGTAACCCTCTCTAGAGTATGTATAAATTGTATTGTGTTTGGAGTATGTATAAATTGTAATTTTTAACCGTTGTAATGTACCGTAAACCTATTTAGAGTATGTATAAATTGTAATTAAACTAGAGTGTGTAATGTATTGTATCACAATATATGCAAGCATTTTTAAAAAATATTTTTATCTTAAATTTTGTTGGATTTTTTTGAAATATTTTTATTAGGTTTTAATATTTTATTTTATAAGTAGATATGATTTTTTATTTAAAATTTTATAAAGTGCAACATTTCTTTTATACTTTTTACTAAACTCTTAATGTAATAAATTGTAATTGTATACTTTTTACTAAACTCTTAATGTAATAAATTGTAATTGGATTGGATTAAAGTATATATTAATTGTAATTGTGTCTCTTCAATTGCGTTAGAGAATTTGCAAGTTAGACATTACCTTTTATACTTTTTACTAAACTCTTAATGTAATAAATTGTAATTGAATTGGATTAAAGTATATATTAATTATAATTGTATCTCTCCAATTAGGTTAGAGAAGTTGCACGTTGGACATTATTTTTTAGAATAGTTAATAAAAAGTTAAAATAACTACTTTAAACTTTAAAAAGATTTAAAAAAAATTATTTTTCATTCTAAAATTACAGAACACTTTAGAACTCAAGTTGGACATTATTTTTTAGAATAGTTAATAAAACGTTAAAATAACTACTTTAAACTTTAAAAAGATTTAAAAACTAATAATTTCATTATAAAATTACAGAACACTTTACAACTCTTAATCTAATAAATTGTAATTAATCTAAAAATCATCTTAATTAATTTGGAAAAATAAAAAAATAAAAGTGAAGGTGTTACAAGCAATGCCAATTTTACATCTTCATAACATTGAAACAAATGGCGTAGAACAATGCTAATGTTACACCTATGACATTAAAACAAATGGCCCGGGGATAAATTCATAGTAAGAAATGGAGAGATTATATCAAATTAAGTGCCTATTTTGGAATTTCTGAGTTTTAGTCTGTAAAACCCAATGTGCATCTACGCCAACATCCAATTGTTGCACTTTTAGAAATACTTGCTGGGCAAATTACCTAAACTCATGCACTGCTTGCTTGTCCTTGATTGAGGCATAGTGCAATTCCACCAGACAGTCATCCATAGCTTGTATTTCCGTAAGCTTGTTCATTTTTTACTGGGTCTGAGATGGTGGCGAGCTCATCATTCAGCAGGTGTAATTTGTCATGAAGCTCATTGATTAGTCTCTCCCACTGTTGGTCCCACTCAGTCTTGGACTATATTGTAGATGACTCTGTTACTTGAGGCTGCTTTCCGCAACTCGACCCTTGTACTATGGCCTTATTCCAGCAACCAGATGCAAAATTATATCAAATGGTAAGCTCAGCCATGGTTCAAGGGTTTGCAGAGCTTAAAGGCCTAAGGCCTTCAATTTTTTCCTCCAACAAACTACAGCTGGGCTTCCTCCAACAAACTACAGCTGGGCTCCTCCAAGCATCCAGCAGGTAAGCTCAAGATCCATTTTAAACTAATTTACAGAGTACAAATTACAGTTGTAGTCTAAACTATCTTAATAAAAACGAGTATTGTACTCTAAACTATCTGCGTTTAAGCTTTCTCAATAAATAACTCTAAGCATATTATTGTAAAATTAGAACTTAATACTAGCTATTGGAATTCACTGCCTTTATGGAAAAAAAAAGCGTATTGTAGTCTAAACTATCTGTGACAATGGCATTACTATCTTCCTAAGTAACATGACACTTCCAAATAGGGCCCGTGTCCCGTATTCCACGTGTCGGACACGACACTTGCCCTAATACGTGTCTGACACCATAATTGTCGTGTCCCAAAATCTGGACACTTTCCAACACGTGTCGGACACTTGTCAAGAACGTGTCCTGATTTTTGAACATGTGTCCTGTCAAAAAGGGTATAAAGGAGGAGGAGAATAGAGGAAAGAGCTATGACAGTAATGTTAGTTTTGACATGGAGGAGCAGGAAGACGATTGACAATGGCTAGTACCATTGATGAGCTATTATATTCTTACCTGTGGCTATTTAGTATTCTCATTTTGTATCTAGTAGGACAGTAAATACTAGACTTAGTACTAAGTAGTATTCTTACCTGTGGCTATTTAGTATTTTCATTCTGTATCTAGTAGGACAGTAAATACTAGACTTATTATTAAGTAGTATCTACTCTATTTTGTATTTGTCGGTGGCATTCTCTCTAAATACATTTTGATTTTTGTGGTTTATTGAGAAATATCAAATATGCAATTTATGGTTCAAAGTCCATGATTCATTGATAATTTTATTACTGATTCATCATTATCAAATTTCAATTGAATGATATTATGATTGATGTACATTGTATATACTTCTAGTTTTTAAAAAAT
>LPNX011187882.1:66433-93044 GCA_001517045.1 Pseudotsuga menziesii
GAAAATGACCCTGGATTATGCTGGGTTTCTGTCTTTCAACAAAAGAGCCCTTTTTCGTACAATGTCAATTATTTAGCAGTTGGGTGATAACTTTCCCAAGAAAACAGTTCAGTTCGTGAATTGCTCAAATAAGTGTATTAAATCCTCTTCATCCCACCCAGCCAAACCCCACCTCAGGTTTTGTCGAGAATCTTCAACTTCAATGCTCAGAACAAGAAAATTTTAAGCTCATTACCAAATATTTATCAAAACCAAATAAATCATAACAAAAACCAAATAAATCATAACAAAACGCCATCCATAGCAATCATACCTCCTTCTCCGTCTTCTGCTTCAACTTTTCCCTACTCTCCTGCTCCTTTGTCTGCCATCACAGACGCCCCAATAAAAAATCACAATAACTATTTTTACGCTCAGATTCGCAGTTTATTTCAGTTATTTTCAGATGGAAATGAGAGAGATGAGATGTAACCTTAATGTAGATATTCTCAGCTGCTTTTTCCTCTTCGTGGAGAACCCTTCCCCTGTCATCGCTGAAGAGCTGCCAAACCATCCTGTTAACAGGCGCAGAAGAACCGCGAACACCCATTGAGTAGAATATTGCCCTCGATGCGATGTGTAAAAGTGAGAATAGAGGTCAATGATGCTCTGAGCTGCTTGGTGTTTTTTTCATAAGAACTCTGAGAAACTGGACGCCTGTCAAAGCCGCTGCAGTAACCGTGCAGGTTCTTCCATCGTGCCAGTAAACGAAGCGACTGACTGCTTCACTCACTGGCCTTCCTTCCCTCTTCTTATTCTGATTCTGCACGTAAAGACATTTACAACCATGCCATGCCGGACCTTGCCTCACGAACCCAGGGGAATTAAAGAAAGAAACGAATTCACACAATTGAATATTTGGTCAATACGCATGGTTATAGAATATCTTTCGATTCATTGAACAATTCATATGTTTTGCTCCTTTTGTCAACAAAATACAAAATTAATTAATAGTTTTCAAATTAATTACTACATCGCCTTCTCTTGAAAAATCAATTTAAATGTTTGTAATGTTCGTGAAAATGAGTGTTAAAAGGTATTGTGAATGTTAAGAGTCAAGAGATTTTGGGTATCTATTTATAAAGTTAATGGGAGTTATATGTAATATTATAAAAAATAAAAATAAAAAATATTATTTTGATAAGTGAATTAGAAATTTTAATAAGATTTATTATTGATTTTTTTAAATATATTTATTTTCTTGATTTTATGCAAAATTTAAAAAAAATTGTTGATTTATTTTGATGTTAAACTTAATATATTATTTAAATTATTTAAATTTTTATCTACATTAAATGTGTTTATTTTATTTTTTATATTTGGGACAATTTAATATTTTATATATTTTATTTATAATGCGATCCAAAATTCTTAATGGACCTATGGAATGGAAAATGTCATATTTTGAATCTAACACTTCCTATAATGAACACAAATTTTACCTAGAAAGATAGTATATGGAGTGGTGTCCTCACTTTCATTGTATTTCTTTTGCCTTTCTACCTTTCCTTTAGAGGATAAGTTACTTTTCAAGCCCAAATGTGCAACTCCGAGAGAGAGGTGGGTACAATTTTAGAAGGAAAAGTTGGTTTCCTACTCTGATACTGAAGGAATTAACTTAACCACCCAACAAGCATCAACAATTTATCATCTAGCCAATAAAAAATGGTTCATCCCCACTTTGTATTTAGGCTTGTCTTTATGCCCTTCATGGCCTATTTGAGATGTAGTACTAGTTGTGGCTAAGCTGGTAAAGCTCATCCTCACTTTGGATCCATTGAAATAGAACTATACAATCTTCAAAAGGATGCCTACGTAGGCCATAACAACAGTTGTTCTATTTTTATTGAGTTTTAAGTAGGCTATAACAAAATTTAATCTATTTTTATTGAGTTTTATTGCAAACCACTAGCTATCATGAAAGCGATGTCCAGGACATTGCCACCTCGTGGCTTTTGTATATTAAATGCACCTATGCATTTATTTTAAATTGCATTATTCATGTTGTTATGTTTATAATGCATCAATACACATAATTTAAACTTTATACAGTGGTACTTGAGTACGTTTAATAAGCACTGCCAAATTCATATGATATATGTGTATTGATAAACAAAAAAAATTGCTAAAAGCTTTCAGTTTAACTTATAAAAAACAGATGTTATAGAGTAGAAATCTTAATAAATATTTTTAAAAAAAATTGCAACACTAAAAACTTCCACAAAATCTTCATTAAAAAGTATTTTCCTCGTATATTCATATTGTTTTAAGAAGTCAATGCGGAAGCTACTTCACTTTCCAACCAAGGTAAGGAGATGGATGTATGCAATTGCCATATTCTTTGGAGAATCGAGGAAGGGTGGCTTCATTGTATATAGGCATGTCATATAATGGTCATTGGATTTTTGGAGTCTATTTTGAAAAATATAGTTAATACTTTTTCTAATACATGATGTAATGGATTTTATAGGAACTTTTTGGAGTCTATTAAAAAAATATAGTTAATACGTTTTCCAATACATGATGTAATGGACTTTATAGGAACTTGGAATGTTTAGTTATATTTTGATATTTTTAATAAGATTTTATGATTATATGAAGAAAAAATTTTGGAAGCATGCTTTCTTGTCAACTTTAGATATAAAAAAGAAATGATACAACTTGTTTGTTTTAAGAAATAGTGTCATTTTTTTCTTACCATTTTGTATAGTGTTTTTCACTAAATATTATGAAAAAGAAAAAAGTTTGATAGTTAATTAATCCTAAAAATAATTATTAATGGTTGTTTTCGAAAAAAAATGTTCACATTGTAGGAAATGACATACAAACCAAATATATAATATAACATGAAGTATAAAGAAATTGATAATAATATTAGATAAAAGAAACTGTCATAAAATCTTCTCAACATTATTTAGATTTTAACTCACTTGTAAAATTTGAAATTGATTAGGATGCAATGTCATGATTAATCATTCATTTTTTTTTTAATATTAACCCATTCACATACTTATTGTAAATAAAAACACAATTAAGGTTATAGGCAAACTTGTTGTAAATATAAGTAAAAGTAAGATCTTACTATTCTAACATCCAGCACATATTAAACCTTTAAATACATAAGAAATTAAATATAATCTTCCTATTATTTATATAAAAATTTCAAAATTTACAAAAAATTATCTTTTTTAAACTTTTTTAAATTGAGTAAAAATATTTAAAAAATAACTTTTAATATATAATTGATCAAAAATTAAAATATTTATTTAAATATAATTCTTTAAAAATCAAAATATAAAGCTCCCTGTCTTAAAATTTCTCTTAATATATTAGAAGTGTTATACCACGCAGAACACCATAAAAAAAATTTAAACAAAATTCAACTTTAAAAATATCACTTCACCCATTCAATGACAACATATATTTTCACCCATTCAATGACAACATATATTTTGGCTATAACTTTTAAAAGAGATAATGAAGATTATTTTGGATGATTTTTTTTGGTCTTTTTAGATGGTGTACAGCAAAATGGTAGTTGTGGTGAGAACATGGTTTTGTATGTAAGAATGAATTATGTTATCAGATTATGTATGGTTTTGGGAATGTAACCAATACTTTTGCAAAATTATGGGTTATTTGAGCATTGTTTTGGCTTGCTAAGAGGAGAGGATCCAACTAGGGTGGTAGATGATTTGAAAGCAAGCATTGACTAGTTAAATGGTAAGAATGATCTGTAGTTTTTGTCTCTCTCATTGAATGTAACAGGTTTGGGTTAAGTGTCTATTTTTTTTATCATGTTTCATTTAAGTATATTTTCAGTACTTTTAATAAAGCCACATATTTTTTCTTTTACAAAAAAGGAAATCTATGAGATAGATGGGTCTATATTTTTTTTAGGTATTCCTGGATGAAGTTCTAATAGACTCTGGTTTATATAAGGCTTTCTAAAGATTGTAGCTTTTGTCTCTATTTTTTACTGGTCCTGAAGGAATCATTTAGTAGTGTTCTGCTATGGAGATTGTAGCTTTTGTCTCTATTTTTTACTGGTCCTGAAGGAATCATTTAGTAGTGTTCTGCAATGGGAGCCTTGCTTTGCTTAGTGGGTGGATATGTTTTGAGTTTGTATGAAGTTTTGATGTTTGGGACTGAAATATTTTGCTCCTATGAAATATGAGCCTATGTAAATTTGATTCTTTTGATTCTGTTTATAAATAAAAAGTTACTTGCTTTTTTTCCTCTTGGAAAAAAGAAAATTATGTTGCAAATTTCAACCAAGAAAAATGCTAAAATCACTTAAAACTTAGAAGAAAACATCAAAATTCTATTGCAAATTTCAACCAAGAAAAATGCTAAAATCACTTAAAACTTAGAAGAAAACATCAAAATTCTATTGCAAATTTCATCCCAGAAAAAATTAAAACGTATATATTTTTAAATTCATTTAAAGTTAACAACTACACAAGGACAAAGATAATTTGAATCACTGAGCTACCTTCAGGGAGCATCTAAACATGCTCGCTAGTGGTGAAACTACACATACACGACTTCAGCACAATTTCTACACGACTTCAGCACAATCTCTGCACACCTTCACACACCTTCATGTCGATTTCTGATGACATCAGTAGCATTTAAGTTACGAAATTATAGTCATCAAGAAAATGATGACTACACTATTTGCATAACCTGTCACAAAATATTAGTTAGAAAAGAAAGAGAGGAAGCGCTCGTCCTCTATAAACAACTGAAGATTTTTGCTAAGCATGAAATCCACTGCTTCCAAGTTGAAATTGAAAGCGCACCCCAATTTAATAATCTCACATAATCCTTCAATTAAATCTGGAAATTCTACGAGCAAACCTTGTGAGATTGCCTCAGCAAAATTAGTGGCATACAACAGCTTTTCCTTCTCATTGTTTCGATCTGGGCTCTGTATCAAGAGCTGCTTGGGGTGTTTCTCCCATCTTACCATAGCCTTTTTGCTTACCTTAACATTTGGTGATGTTAGCAGAGAGTATTCCACTTTGAGTTGCCCTGTCACCTCATAGACAGGGCAATCTATGAGAGCCCTGACTAGCTGATGTCTCTTATCAGCAGAGAATTTGAAAGAAGGTTTTGCAAGATAAGCAACACATATTCTGTATAGCCCCATACCTAAGTTAAGCTTCCTCAAAGACATCTGCTGCATAGAAACCTCAGTTTTTTTGACAGATTCAGATATATTCCTAACCCCCATATGGCTGTAAATTGAGAACAAAATGTCCAAAGGTATTTGAGGATCAGAAGGGTTAGGGTGCCATGTAAAATTTACCACTGTTGAGCCTCCCTTGAATAGCTCCTTCAACTGCAAGTCGTCCGGCACATACGCTTGGCCTGGGCTACTAGCACGGATATCTCCATTATTTGTGTAGACTGGGACTTTACAGCCGCTTCCAAGACTCTGTTTTATGAGGGTGGAGGAAGTAGACCAGTATTGCACAATATGCCTCCAAACTAAACAAAATTCAGATTCAGTTATTCCCTGGTTGTTGTATCCTGCCCGGTCCCGCCACAGCAAGCAGTAGTCTTCAATTCGTGGATATTTGGTTACACCAAGAGAATTTGAAAAGAACTTGAGCAATTGTTTATCATACCAGTTTTCCAGAACCTTCATCCTCGATTTGAAAAGCCCATTTACGTCATGGATTACACAGGATTTTGCAGACATCCATTTTTGTTCATCTGGAATCCAAATGGGTAACACCTTATTTCCCTGAGGCTCCCATTTTGAAACCCGAAGATACTCATACAGCCTAGTTATGGCTTTGAAATCTGTGTGCATTTTAATATGATAGTCAACAATTACGTCACATCCTTCTCCAACTTCAGTGACCACTCCAACCTTTTCGAGAGCATCTTTGAAAACATCAATCCCATTTCCATAAAACGCCTCGTCAATACAAGGAACGTCGTCCTCTTCTAATGGCGAAGCATACCTCCATTTGAAATCAAACCAGAAAGATTTTGCTGGAGATTCAAAACCCCTACCTGTTTTTAACCAATTGCCTTCTAATACACTCTGTTTAAAACACCGTGGCAGCACCTGGTAATCTATCCATTCCAGCAGAACAAATGCATTCTCCTTAGCCAAATGACGAAAAGGAAAAGAAACATCTGGCGGGATTAGCTCTGGAATATCTACTGCACCAAGCTGTTCTTTAACAAATGAAACTAAATCTTTACCTGCGCTTGACAAACCCCGTGCACAAGGAGGTAACGTAAAATAATTTTCAGACAGTGCAACAAAGTTTTGCCCAGTCCATGGATTTCTTCCCATTAACTTGGCCCACTTACTTACTGATGCAGGGAGGAGGCTCTTCACAGAACCTCGCTGTTTGACAATACCCCGCTCATCCACGATAGGAAGATCCGAGCAAAGACTCAACAATTCTCCCTCACGGAGGTAATTATTCACATAAGAACAAAAGAAAAAATGCGCAACACTCATAGCAAGTTTACGGTTAGTTGAAGATTTTACAACCTTCTGGAATGCGCAACACTCATAGCAAGTTTACGGTTAGTTGAAGATTTTACAACCTTCTGGAGTTGCTCAGCGAAGCTTGAGATAGAAAGTCGTGTAATTTTAGGATACTCTTTCAGCCACTGGCGCAGTTTCTTACCTTCCTCATCATCCAAACCTATTATGGCCTTTTGAATGGATTCGGGCATGAAATAGCGTTTTGCAGCATTGTGAAGCTCTTCAGACCATTTTTTCAGCCACAGCCACGACATATGTAACTGGTCTGAGGAAAAATATGTTGCTGTACCCACTTCATCAGTTGGCACACTTGCCAAAGCAATGTTGTTAGCAGAATTGACATACTTTAAGAAGGGCGTATTTGGGGATCCTGTGGTTTGTAGGTGACTTGAAAGTCCAGCCTTCCAATGATAAGCAATAAAACAAAGAAGTTCTACATATAAATCTTCAGGCAGACCTCGTACCCAATCAGATGACTTAATGCAACCCGCATACCATTTATATGACATATTTCCCACTTGCAAGAACCCCAAGATAGTAGAAAACTCAGGCTGATCAAGGCAAGAATGTATTATTTTGTGTTCACCAGCCAAGAAAACGTCCAAACTGCTTTTCCGACCTTGTTTTTTTGCTCTTTCCAAAATGCTTCTAAAAACTGGCAGTATAGTCCGAGTTTCTGTTGGCCTACCAAAATCTTTGCCAACAAAGCTGGAATCGCAGAAAATGATGTCCTCCATTCTTAACTGGGCCTGAATAACACTTCTGATCTGTTCCAGCTGCGGGTAACGAGGACAATCAACTGGGATGTATTTATAAAAATGACATTTGGAAGAAGGTAACGAGTCATGGTAGACGAAGAAACGAAATGCTGAACGAAAAGCAAACGGAATACGCTCTAGTATTCCCTGCCTGGTTCCATTTGTTGTCAAAGATGAAACCAGTAAGAAATCTGCCTGTATTACAAAAGGAAAACCCGTGACCATTTCTGTTGGCAGAAAAGCATAAATGCCAGGAGCTGCCATGTTTCCTCTCGTAAGGCGTTTATCAAAGGGAAAAGCCAGTGTAATCGCCCATTTTCCCACGTCTTTCCTCTGCTCAACTTTAAACTCGCTTTTAACAGGAAACCGTTGCCTCCACATGTAATAACTGGATTTGCTTGTAGACTGTTTATTTTCTTCAACTGACAGATGTAGCGTGAAGGCTTCACTGTCTTCATTCTCAGAAATCTGGAAGTATGTCTCTAGTGAAATCGAGATTTTAACATTTTTGTTAAAACTGGGATCCTCATCAATCTCGCGAAGATGAAATCCAATACAATTAATGTGTCCACTAAATACTTCCGATAGCAAGGCAAAATTTATTCCTTGTATATTTTTACTTGAGCTGTGTTCACTTTTTCGTTTGGGGTTGTCACCTTTTCTTTTCTTTTCTTGGGAGCTTAATAGTTTTCATGTAAGCTTAAGTTTTGCCATGCCTTCTTCTGCATTTTGTTGCATGCAAATTTATGGGATTTTCACTTGGATTTCTTATGATTACTTGTTTTAGGTATGCTCTTCATATTTTTGCTTGTAGCTACAATGTTGGCTCAAGGATTTTATCCCATTTTTGCACACATAGATTCTAGTTTGTTCTCACGAAGGTCTGTCAAATTGTAAGGTTTGAACCCTTTTTTTGAGTTATCTGTTTGTTCTGGAAGGTGGTCGTAGATTTTTATCAGCATCTTTTCTTTGCACTTTAAAGGGTTTGGGTGGTCTCTATTCATAATTTTGATATATAAAAATATATATAATTGAAGTCCATCGGTTAACCTAATTATAAAGAGCATTGCAAATGTGAGGCAGAAATTTCATATGTGAATTATAGGAGCATTGTGAAATGCGAATCAGAGAATTCATCTGAGAATCTAAAAAAAAAGTTATGAGCAATAAGAGCATGCCAAATGTTTTAGCGTCCTAGCTATTTGCTTCTGCGTGAAAGCGTGAAATTAAAAGAGATACGGTTTTCCTTTAGAAAATGTAAATATATACCTGTAAGACTAGGTCTCTTTCTCCATCTAAGTTTCTTTCTCCATCTAATGCACAAGTAATATGCAGATAAGATCAATAAAGACACGATAACTATTCCCATAATGCTTCTCATAATATTGGAATTAGTCTCTTAGAATACTCTCTGCCTCTTACATTGACAGTTCGCCTTTTATCCTGTCCTGCTAAAGGTTCTGATGCTGATAACTCTGAACTCTTGCAGTAACTCTTGCATGAATCGACCCTATCTGCTCATCATTACATCTGCAGCAGCTTACCGAAGGCTGGGTAAAAGCAACTTCCCAAAAGATTTTAACTTAAGGGTTGAGACATATGCTTATCATGTTATACATTCATCATCCTTATTCCTTTCATTGATAATCATTTCTTACAATATATAGCCCTCTTTCTCCATAGTTTTCTTGATATTCTAAGACAGAGAGGTCCAAACGTTAATGTAGGTCCTTATGAGCCCTTCTTGACAAGGCTACCAAACAGGAAGTAGAGTGTGGCTCATGCTATTAATTCATTACCTTGTTTCCAGCCTTGGGGTTCTAGTTTTTCTAAATTGCATGTTTACATTCTAATGAGGTTTTCCAACATAGGTGCCCAACAGTCGGAATGAATGTTTACAATGTGAGGCAGATAAGGTACTACAACCTTCTTGCAGGCGGGTATTTTGCGGCTATGGTGCTGGTTTTTATTTTGTTATAAGATACAAAATATTAAATATTCTTGCTTCTTTTTCTCACAGGTTAATTGTATAAGATTCAATTTTCTCCAAATTGGTTCGGTGGAAGTTAATGGCCATCTTAACTTGCCTTCGTTTAGTCAGACTTGGTTGTGTTACTGTCTTTGGCAGTGCTATCCTACTTTTCCTATCATTGCCAACATATTATAATAATTTTGTCAATGTACCTCAATCTGAAACTCTATCTTTTACAAAATTCCAAAAATTTGTTATAAATATTTTTTTCCAAAAAGAGTCCCATATATTAACCTAGTTTTTTTTATAACCATAGTGTAGTTTTACCTTTCCAATTTAGTTTTGCTTCCGGTGATGCAGGATGATAGCCCTCAATCTTTGTTGTCTGATCTCTTCGGCTATGCAAGAAATGTAGCACTAATCCTGAATGAAAGGTTTCATGAGCCAAGAGCATGTTTTCTCTTTTGAACATTATTTCTATGCAACTGTAGGGAGCAGTTATCTTGGCAGGATCCTTAATACTGGAAAATTTTTTAGGTTCAATCAGGTTCCTCTTGTGTACTTTTTAGGGTATACAATCTCTGGATAGGATAGCTCAATGTTCAAACGTATCTATATGCTTAAAAGCTATGGGTGTTATACCTGTGACTGAAGAGGTCGACCCAACAACTTGAACTAAAACCCATCCCCCCAAAAAAATAGTATTTTTGGGGCATTTACATGTTTTAACTTTTGCTCAAACCATGAGCCAGCTTGTTTTGAAAACTTTGAGACAATTTTGAAGATGTTTACCAGAAAATTCTTATGACATTATTATAGAGGCCTGCATTTTAGAGTACATAGGGTATGGTTCTATTTCAAGGTATCTTATGCAATACCCCATTAGAGGACAAGAATTTCCAATTTTGATTTAGAAACACTCTTACTAGAGGGAAATATTTTTGCAGCTAAAAAAAAATTGGTGGTGGAGCTCACATAATACACTGAACTAGGTTCATATTTCTTAATTTTGGGCACATGTAATATAGTGAACTAGGTTGAGATTTCTTGATTTTGGGAACATGTAGAAGAGGCTTCGAAAGGCCTGGAAAATGTCAAACAAATGGCAATTCCAGAATCTAGAAAGATCATGTATACAAGGGTTTGTTTTAATTTTACATTGTGTATTAAAAATATCATTTCTTTGAGTGCAATGGACTAAATTGGTGTGGAGACTATCTACAGGAATAATGTTGTTTTTATTGTTGATGTTATCTCATTTCATTTATAAAATAGTCAACTTTATTTATAGAAAAGCTATAATGTATATTTTTTCTCTCACATTTCTCTAATTTGAGAAGAATATGGTGCATTGGAAGAATTGCTATACTTTTGTTTGCAATTCATTAACTCTCAAGATTTTTGTGTATTTCTACTATACACAAAGAGAAATTCGGCCAGTGAAAGGATTTGAATTATTTCTGAAATTTTATCTTTTAATGAAAAATATCTTTCTAGGGTTTTTCCCGGTCATTGGAACAAAATTATCATGTTCATCTGCTTTAAGAATGTTTTAGTGTTTGACAGAATATTGAAGTACATTTAAGAAGTGTGGTTTTACTTTCAAATATTTTTAAGTTAAAACCCTAGGTTATGAAAATATTTGAAAGAATGTGTGAATGAACAATTTCATTTATTAAGTCAGAATTTCTTCATGGTATCAGAGCTGATGGTATCAGATCTCAGTTTAACAGAGTCATACTAAAAAAGAAGTTTCGTAGATGTTCTATGAAGTTTTAGAAAATTGTTAGATATTTTCTTATCCAATTATATACCTTGGAAAGTAAGGATAATCGTAGAGCTCAAGGAGTGGAGAATCTGGAATTTTGCAAGCACTATGATGACAAATCCCACAGATAAATATGAGCTTATGGAGTTTGAAGCCTTAGAATCCAAAGCTCAGAGGGTGATCCTGGATGGGGTGAAAGATCATATCATCCCTCATTTCGCCGAGAAGAAGACTGCCTATGATATGTGGGATTCCTTGAAGTTACTGTTCGGGGCAAAGAATGAGAATCAAAAGATGGCCTTCAAAGACAAGTTGCACAATGTAAAGATGAACCAAGGTGAAGGTGTAACTTCCTACCTGACTCGAATGGCTCAAGTCAAAGATGAGTTAATAACGATAGGGGAAACTATCTCAGACTCAGAGGTGGTAAGAATAGCCCTTAAGGGTTTTACCAAGATATGGGAAGTTTTTGTTAAGTGCATAGTTGGCAAGGAGAAGCTTCGAGATTGATCAAGAATTTGGGATGATTTCATCCAAGAGGAGGTTCGAGAGGGAGCTTTGGGTGGGAAAGTCAGTGAAGAGATGGATAAAAATGTTGCTCTTGCATCCAAATCCAAGAACAAGAAGAATAAAGATCTAAGTCAAATCAAATGCTATCATTGTGGCCAATTGGGACACTATGCCACAAAATGTCCTGAAAAAAATATTGTAAAGAGTGAAAGAGATGTGGCAACATCTACAGTTGTAGAATAATTTGCCGCAAAGTTTGAGCAAGAGTTTTCTCTTGCCTCAATTGATTCCAGTATAGGGAGTTCTGCCTTTTAGCATGTATGGGTTGTTGACAGTGGTGCAACCAGACATATGAATGGAGCCTATGACTCTTTTCAGATGAGTACAATGTTGTGGTTGAGACACTTTGTTCAAAATGATGTTGATAGTCCCTAGATTGCTATCCAAGAAGTTGGAATTATCATATTTCAACTAGACCTCAGAGAAGTCCTGAAAATACATGGAGTTTTATTTGTACTTAGGATGAGAGTAAGCAAACTCTCAGTTTCATCCTTTGAGGATGATGTCTATGGGATGATGATTAGGTTTGGTCATATCTTCCTGTATTAGAGAGATGAACTAGTTGGTACCACCATCTTATTGGTAGATCGCAGGGACAAATTATATGTCCTGAGAAGACATGTTGTATGACCAGGAATAGGAGCAAGAGAATGGCTATCTAAGTCAGAGGATGATGATATTGTATAGTGACTCTCTTCTGAGCACTGGCAGAAGACTCATCCAATCAAGTGATGGTGAAGTTGAGTAGGATAATGGGACTCAGGTTGAGTCTCTAGCATCAAACTTTCAGTTCGATATTGGGTAATGTTTCCGAGGATGATTCTAGAGTAGGAGGAAGTTGTTACAGGAGTCCGAGATGGAGATAGTGTTGCAGACCTTCCTCATTAGGAGGGAGTGTTGAAAATATAACTCTGAATTTCCTCCCATGTTTTTGGTATAGGTGGGATGAGAGGACTTGAAAATCTTGTCCTTATTTATTTATGTAACAAAGTGACATTTATGTAAATAAAGTGAATATCTTTTTATACTTTAGAAAAATTGGGTCTTACTTAAAAGTTGTATTTAATAATTAAAGTGTTTAATTATTAAAAAGTGAGATAAGTTGTAGACCCTTGATTTTGTAAAATGATCTTCAATCCTAGATTAGGTAGTAATTGAAGGTAGTTACAAAATCTAAGTATAAAACATTGAGAGATAAAAAATGAAGGATAACTCACCATAGATGAGGAGAGAGAGAGATTGAAGACCAAAGGAGAGAGAAGAAAAACATTGCCACATTTTTCAATGCATTTAGCAGAAGGTATAACCAGAATTTAATGCACCCATTAGTCCGTCCAACCACGTGTGGATGCACATAAATTGAGGCAAAAATTACAGTAGCAGTGACAGGCCGTACATCATTAATTATAGGATTGCACGAATCTCGAGGTAGAAAAAAACAACATAAAATTACAGTCCGTACCACACATGTGAGCAGAAAGTATAGTTTCATACAACACATGTGTGAGGTCGCACAGTGACCATACAATAGTTTGTTGGCACAATTTTTGAGGTATTTTGTTGTTTGTTTCAATTTGGTAAATTTGCCAGTGAGGGTTAAGGAAAAAGAAATAATTTCCGCGTAGTTGACTTATTTTTGAAATTTTCTTTAATGAAAAATTTATTTCTAGGGTTTTCCCCAAGTTGGGATTTTTCCTGGTCATTGGACCAGAATTATTGTGTTCATCTTCTTTAAGAATGTTTCAGTGTTTGACATAATTTTGAAGTACATTTCAGAAGTGTGGTTTTACTTTCAAAGATTTTTAAGTTAAAAACCTAGATTCTGAAAATGTTTGACAAAATATGTGAATGAGAAATTTCATTTATTAAGTCAGAATTTCTTCAATGAAACCTTCAATTCTGGTTCTCCTACTTCACTCCTCCAAGAATCCCAACTTCCAAGTAATGCATTAGGCGTAGATGGAAACTTGGGCACAAGTGAGGGGGATGAGTAAATTTTTTTCCAACATAACCTTGCAATGGGATAAGTATTCTTTTCATGGTCCCTTCTCCCTCTCTTATATATAAAATGAAGAAGATAGGGTCAAGGATAAAGTAGTTACAACCAAGGAGATGGTTCCAAAACCACCAAAATTGCCTGTTTTTTTATTTATTTTTATATATTTAAGGTACATGCTAGTGGAATAAAGGAAAATAGTGTGTCACGAGATATTGGAGCACTAGAAACAAGTGCGTGCAAGGGAAAAAACACTAGTGGACCAAGTGCAAAGTGCATTTTTTTGGAAAAAAATGCCATTTTTAGGGATTTTTGGGAGCTCCAAATGTGTTCATAAGCTTCCTAATTGTTGAATGAACCATGAATGAGGTAAGGGCATCCAACTAAAATCCCAAATATGGCTCTTCCATCCATAAATTTCCTTTGGGTGAGCAACAATAACTTCATGAAGTGTCTTCATGTGACCAAAACATGTAAGTGTCATCACGGATAGAGAAGTGTCAATTTTGTCTATAACATAAAGGACCATCAAAATAGGTTTTCTACAATTATGAATGCCATTTGGTATATTTAGTAGGGTATTATGAATCAATCAAGAAAGCTAATAATCTAATAAATAGACCTTTTGTTGATCTTATAAAAATCTAACAGATATATCAATCCTAATCAAAATTCCACCATAATCTAAGTTTTGTGGAACAATGCTACATGGTGTAACAATGCCACTAATTTTTTTTCCAAATTCCTGAATCGAAATTCTAGATAATATAAGCTTCGTACATGGTGTAACAATGCTATTGCATTTTTTTCCAAATTCTCTATCGATGTAGATCTTCAAAAATCCATAACAATGAATAGGTGGAAACTCTAACTACTTATTTCATCATATAATTGGGACAAACTGAAAAAATTCCAAAATGATCAAAGGTCTCATTCAACCATTTAACCCGATTGACCGCTTCAACCACTACTAAACATGGCAAGGGAAAATGTCAATTTTTTAGTTTTATTCCCTTAAACGTGGGTTGTTTTTTTCATTAACGTGACACATAGAGAAATGGGATAACTAAACTACGGATTTCACCAGTTTATAGAGCAATTAAATCTAACCCAAAACATTTGAAATGACCGGCATGGTTTCTTCTGATGTCAAAAATCGATTTAAAGGAGTAAAAAACCCATGAAATAGAGGCCCAAATTCCAATAGTCTAAAATACTTAAGTTGTTTAAACTATTTTGTCAATTTTTTTGGGATAGAGTGAAATGAGTTCATTCTCCATATTATGGACTCTAAGCTCATATTTTTTTCCAAACAAAAATTGAAGGTGAAACCGAAGATCCTTGGAGATGTGGATGCACATGAAGCTGAAGGCTTCATCTAGCCAATTCAGAAACTTGGATTTCTCAACATACTGCTCGGGCTCGAATTCTCTTCCAATTGTCATCCTAAACATGCCTTTGTTGCGCAATGCTATCTGCATATCTTTCCTCCAATCAATGTAATTGAAGGGTGTAAGGATTCTAGGTGATTGAGGAGTTGAATTTTTTATTTCACTGTATGCTGATCAACAATATCTTCAAGAGCTACACAGGTACCTGTAAAATCAATACAAAAGAAACTTCAATTCACAAACATTTTTCAGTTCAAGCCTTTCCACCTCGACATTTGCACTTTTCAGAGTTCGTCACACCTAGATAGGCTTCTTTGAATATAATGTAGAGGGAGCAATGATATGATTCCCAGAATTATGTGGAAACTCCGTTGCTTCAGGTGCAAGCATGGAGGTCTCTATAGTAGGGATTTCTCCCTAGCTATGAGTAGAAACGACTACCTTTTTTCTAGAGGACGGAAGGATAAGGTCTCTGTAAATGGAGGAAAAACATGCATGAAAGGGTTAGTGAACCATACAAAACCCTGCAACACACTGTTAGAAAAATAACCCTGCAAAGCAAGTAATCAATGGAGAACCTGCAATCTACTATTAGAAATAAACCTACACATACATCTAAGCTGCAAATAAAACTAAAAAAAGCATGCACCTCATTATACCTAAGATTTTAATTGAAGATGGGCCACCATGCCCTAGCTCAAGGAGCAGCCTCTCCTTACTGGTTTGAATGGTGTGGAGCTAAGCTCAACACACAAGGGAAGTGGCTAATGGAGCAAATGAGAGAGAGGGGTGAATGACTTGAGAGAGATGGGTCTCAAGGCACTCACATGGGAAAAGTAACAGCAGGTAAATGAGGAATGTTTTGAGAGTGACCCCCACCCCTGTATTTATAGCTTTTTCTTGGGGTTTTAGGGTTTTAAGCCCTTGGTCAGGGATTTAGCCCCTTTTTAGGGCTTTAAGCCCCTTTCACCCATTTCTTAGCTCCTTTGGGGATTTTAAGCTCTTTTGAGGGGTTTTAGCCCCTATGAGAGCTATGTTGGCTCTTTTTAGGGGTTTTTAAGCCCCTTTTATGTTTTTGAGCCTTTGCAAGGGTGTGGGGGTCAATGAGGGAATGTAATAGATGGATCTGGGTGGTGGAGGTCATGTAGAGCTCATCAAGGGATTTTTTGGGTGAACAGTCTCAAAGGTTTGCTTTTGGCTTGAACATAGGCTCTGATAACATGTTAAATTTAGTGAACCATAGATCTATAGACCAAATAAGAGCTATCTGAAAAGAACTATGGAGTGGAATAAACAAGATCAATGCACACTAGGAAAATAATTCATGACAAAAAAATTAGATTAATCAGACAAGAATTGCTCAGATAATCACAACATTAATCTTAATCAATGAATCAGTAATACAACGGTAGTACAATAAATATAATTCGAACACAATATATAGGATTCAAATCTACCAAGTTTAACTGACTGCTTAGCTAACTCAGTGTGGAAAAATTACAACTGGAGCTCACTAGTTTAACTCTAGATGTCTAAATTTGTCTACAATCAGTTAATTGACGAGGTAGGTGCAAAAAAGGCACCACACTTCCTGCATGCTTGAAAAAATGGTGCTAGGCTAACTGATAGTAACTGTAACATAACTCAACATAACTTCTTACCTACCAAGGTCTACTGAAGGAGACTACTGGTGGCACTCAGAGTGGGATCCTATAATGTAGGGATTGGTCCTAGGGGAACTTAAACTCATGCATGAAGATGCAGTGAGTGGCATCTAACCCATAGGTGTGTCCCCCACACTCTAGTATAGTGATAATAACCTCCTAAGTTAGGAAAAATGACCAAAAGAGACTATGTTGGATAAAGAAGGAATAGTTAATTCTAACACTCGCCCCTTTTAGGTTTTGATTGTAGCAGCTAGCATGACTATATTAGTCAAACTTGAATTCCACTCCAAAACCTTGTGTAAGACATCCATGATCGACATCCTTGGTGCCAAAATGATGTGCATATTCCCACATAGACGGGGACAAATATTGTACCTATAAAAAGTGAAAAAATGATGGTGTCATATGTCTAATAACATGAGCATTAAACTATAAAATATACATGTTATAATTCAAAGGTGTATTGTAAAGTTAGAAATGTATAACATAAAGAGATTATTACCGAGTTGTTGCACCACCCAATCCCTATATTTAGCACATCCTCCTCAGCATGCAGGTAATGACTAGATGCACCACATTTCACTTTGACTTGGTTAGCAACCCAACTATTGGGATAGATCATTCGCATATTTTATTTTAAATGATTTGGACAAGGAATGCTTATGCCATTCAACCATCTAAATTATTTCCTATCAATGTCCCATTTCCTCGTCTTCTCCTGATACAATGTGCCCATTGTTTTGTTCCCTCCACGTTGTAAAGAATGCATTTATTGATGGCATCAATTTTTGAATTCATTAATGTGTTCATGAAATCAAATCAACATATAGTAAGCACAATATTAAATATAGGTTATTAAGATAATTATGATTATAAGTGATGAAATAATTGAATTACTCTTTATTATGAACTTTTTCATGTTCATTTGGATTAACTCCTTGTCCCTTTTGTCCTCATCACGTTCATCATTCCATATCGTTGTGCCTAGTGTGTGGTTGATTCACTTCATGTACTTATTGGAATAATAGAATGACTCATATACTACATACCCATTTTCTATAGACGCCTTGGTTTTTCCCTTTGTTGAACAAATCCCTTCATTTTTTTATGTACCTCTCCAAGAACAACATCCAAGGACATGAGACCTCCTCGACTAATTCAACCTCGTCAACTAGGTGAATTAGAAAATGAACCTACAAGTCTATGAAACTCATTGTCATTTTCCTCCTCAAACATATAACAATCTTAGCTATCTCTTGATGACATTAGGGAATGCTAGCGATGCCAATCTCCTTCGATGTGATCCATAGTACAAATGCATATAGTTGAGATATGACACACCACAAGTCATTGATAAATTTTTGTTTCACACACCCATCCACAAGCAACGGATAACGACACTACAAAGTGAACACAAAAATTTCATTTCATTTTAACTTGTGTGGTAAAAGATATACATACCCTTAGAAGGTTGAGATGGTCATGTGATTTGAAATATGACAAAAGTTCATCTACAGTGAAGCAACGCTATAGATTAGACCCATAAAAATAAGGAACCTTCACACCCAATATAACTTCCTTTTCCAAATAAAGGTAATCTTTCTTCAAAACCCATGGGACATTGCCTTATTTAAATGACTAAGAGGGGCCAACCTATCATCTATTTTCTTGTCTTGGACAATGTGTCTTTGTAGTATTTTGAAGAAATTTAAGATCTCTCCTAACAACCAACGTTTCACTTTGTTTCAATGATATGTGCCTTCAGAAAGAAGATGAAACATTTTAAAATACATACATGGGTTCAAGTAAGTGGACAATCTTAAGATGCTCCCAATATGTGAGCTCATAAAATATTGATTTCCTTTCAGACCGATGGGCATTTTATCAACATAGGTGTCAAATAATCCATTTTCATTGAACATAAGTTCCACATTTAAATCGAACATATCCATAATTTCATTCTCCTTCTCTCTGTCATATGCCATAAGCCAGTGGGCCGGTGTCATTATTCCTGGCCTTTGGGTTCTCTCTGGTTTACCATTAAAAGGAAATGTTGCTCTTCTATAAGGGTGGTTTCTGGGAGGAATACCCTCGAGTAGTCATACACTGGCTTTCATAGGTAGTTATACCACCTAGCCTTCATAGAAGGTCCACAAAATTTACATCCATGATACCATTTTGTTACAATACCTACGGTGTTATATGGTATATAGAGCATGTTAGTGTTGAATATCAATACAGTTGCATTGAATTAAATATGCCTAGAAATATTGCTATAAATATAAACAAATAAAACAACATATTTACCATAGCAAACTCCTATCTTGGATAATTATGTGTGGTGTATGCACATATTCCATACAACATAGAACTCCTATATGTTGGGATGGGTCTTGATACATCCTATACCTATATCACTTCTCATAATTTAATCAATTCATTGATTAACGGTTGTAGGTAAACATACACATTCTTCACTTGTCTTTAACCATGAATTATAAGATGCAAGATAAGATGTTCATTCTTCACAAACAACCATTGGGGGATGTTGTTATTGATCACTACTACATGCCAAATCAAATAGTTGGTGTTTTAGAGGGAATATGAGTTAATTCTTTCCATGGATATCCTCAATTGAAGGCTACGTACTTCATATTTGAATTTATCGGGCCATGTATCCTCTATATTCTTCATGTCTATTGAATATGTTTAGATTTTCTTAACTCCTTCCTCACTTCGATGCGAGGCATGCCTTCCCTGAAGCATAGATAATTCTTTTCAATGAAATATCCTTTGAACCCTTGGGATTATAGGCATGTTCCTCAATATATTATGAGGAGGACCATTTTCTTTAGCCTTGTTTCTCAATTTTTGGTACCTATCAACCCACATTTTGAACATATCTCATTGTACGCAGACTCTCTTCTGTATATAATAAATAATTTGAACATGCATGATATGACATGTACTCAACTGTAACAAAAATATTCAACTTTTTCTTTGCCACTTCGTAACTACTGGGCAATAAATTATCACTCGGAAGTAACTTATCTTTGAATAACCTATAGTTAGTAGGGAATATAAATGTACAATGTCAGTTAATGTTTATAAAATTGACTATTTTCAATGTTGATTTTGTTACAAGATTTGTCAAAATATAAGGGAGTTGATGGTTAGTTACCTCAAGAGTTCCAAGACACATGTGTCCGTCATGCCATACAATGTTTTCAAGTTGTATATTATCATTGTTGTCCCTAGCTAGGTAGAATTTGACCAAACAGGTCCAAAGAGAGGGGTGGTGGAATCCAATTAAATGCTTCAGAAGCCTTGTATCAATGATATGAGCATCATCCCCTAGCTTATTTTCCTAGAATGCATCTAACAAGATTACATTCATGGCACTCATATGTTTTTATAACTCATCCATACCAACCTCTATTTCATTGCCTTCATTGCAAACATGTGAAGAACTACTATTATTGTAGGAATTCCTAATTGGTGAGTTTGGATGTAGTGAGAATTGAATAGGTGGTTGATTCAACCATGCTTTATATGCTTCCTCTCCGAGTTGCACTCTTTTTACATCCTTCTGTCAATTTGACATTGTAGTGGGTACAACGGAAGATGGTCACACATGTCACTCATCACCAGAATCATGATTTACAAAATAATGCACATTACATCGATGATATTAGTAAGTGCAATGCTATTGGTTTGTTCGAACATTGTTACAAACAACTATTACAAAAGCATGATAATTTTTTTCTATTAGTAAATGTTCAACCACAAACAATATATAAAACAAAAGTTCAAATTGAGAAATGAATTAACATTAATCCCATTGAAATTTAAAATGTACAATTAATCAATGTTTTTTGTCTTATGCCAAAAGGAGATGTCAAAAGGTAGTCCTAATATAAGGAGTCTCTGACGAGCAATTGGTGGTCTACGAAACTTATGTTTTATTAACAACTCCCCACCAGGAGGAAAACTACATATTGCATGCACAACAAAAAATATGGACGATTTCCTTTTCATAAAGAACTCTTGATCATCTAAGTGTTACTTAAATGAACATTTCACAAAAATTAAGAGCACCTAGAACTATTTATGAACCTTTCAATGTTCCCATGAGTGCGTGGATGACCATTGTTATATAGCAGGTTCTTCCTATTAAAGTTTTCAGAAACAAAACCATTCATTCACATACTATACATGGAAACTCTATTTTTGTATTTAACATTATTCAAGTAAATCCAATTGACAATCGACAACACCACAAAAGGCATAAGTGCTACTAATTATTTGGGAGGAACAAGTACACGTGAAAGGATAAACAACCCTAGATTTGTAGAATCTATAGTGGCTTGGAAATCATAAAACTATTACTACAAAAGGAGCTAAAGAATTTAGTTCCAACATCACACTGTTGGCCTTTGTCAACAACAACCCTTTCATTGTGGTAAAAATTGAAAGGGTCCCCACCTTAGTAACTCCTTAGGAAATGTATAATCAATGATGAAATCCCAAGTAATAATTACAAATATTGGGTTGTTTGGTTATTTAAATTTTGGTTTTCATCGTTTTCACCATTTCCTTGGCTCTTTTGAATGAGAGTGATACATGGCTGCAATATTTTCATATACAATTATCTTTAATATAGTTCCTTATCGCTTTCCATATTTGGACTCTATGACTGAAAGCATGGAATACGAAAGTGAAGATTATATTCTTTTCTTATTGTCAACACTGCATCTCTTCTTTTGAAATCTCCAACTTGATGATCAAAGTTAATCTATTTTATGCAGACTGCTGGTGGAAAATAACTTTATCATCCATAAGTTTAAAGATTGTTAATGATATTTTAAAACATGGTTCTAGATTTTCTGATTCTGTAGCTCTTCAATTTGTAATCTCAGGAGTATTTTTAATCATATGGTATAACTCTAATTCATTCGTTTTGAAAAGATTCCTCAATATTTAACCAACATAGATCCATCTGAAAGGGGATCTACCAAGCATTGAAATGGATCAAATATCTTAAGGTGTAAACTCTTTTTTAGAGTGGAAGTGTTGGAAATGTGTAATCCAATGTTTATGGTTTTAGTTTATCTAATTTATATTGTTTTATATATCTGCAATTCTAAATAATTTAAATTTAATTTAAGCCGGCATGTTATTTTTAATAATATTTTATTATTTTTACGGGGTGGCAGGTGCGGGGGGGATCCTTTTGGATCCTGGAGGAAACATAGAACAATCCTATGCCTGGGGGTTAGGGATCCGAACAAACAACAAAGCTGAATGGCTGGCTTTGTTTCAAGGTCTCCAGATATTAAGGGCCAAAAAGTATCGAAAGGTCTTGATCTTTGGTGATTCAAAGCATGTCATCTCCAAATTGATCAATGGCTATCCCTCAGGAGCAATCAACTGCCGTCACCTATATAACAAAGTCAAGTATTTGATGCTTCATTCCTTCGAGCCCCTTCATATCCTTCGGAATAATAATACTGCAGCAGACAAGATGGCTAATATTGGGGCATCTCTTCCGCAAGGTGTCTTCAAGCAAGAAGGATTTCCTCCACTCCATAAACACATTCCATGATGCTGGACAAGATCTCTATAAGGCTTAGCCACTCTCATGAAGTAAGGATTCATCTCATTTTTGGTTTTTATCTCAAGGTTCTCTTATTTGTCCCTTGGCTTCTTTGTCCCCTTTTTTTTCCCCTTATGCCTCCCCCTTGTCTCTTCTTTTCATCTCTTCCCTCGTCATTCCTTTCCTCCCTCCCGCTCGTCCTTTGTCGGCTCTCATTTATCGCCCAGCTCGTTCTCCTCCGCCGCGTGGCCTCCTCCTCGTTCCCTCCACCCTCCGGTTGCTGTGGATTTAATGGCCTTCATGTCTGGGGTCTTTCGCATTTATCCCTCGCACGCCCTTCTCCTCCTCTATCCTTATCCTTTGTTTTCCTCCGACTACAGAATGTCTCTTCATCCTCTTCCCCTTGTGAACTCTGGTATCCATGAAGCCCTGCGTCTTTTGTCTCTGGTAGTCTTTGGAATCAGTGAAGGGTGGCTCCACGGTCTCCCGTGGCAGGTCCTTCCCCTCACACGCATAGTGGTAAAGGAACGCCTGGTTCTCGAAGCAATTTCTCCTTGTTCATGTTCTTCCTTCTCTGTGGCTTGGGTAGCAAATTTCAATAGCGGAATCTCTGCGTTTTATAAAAGGGGGCAAAGTCTGGTTCTTGGTTGCCATTGCTCAGGTTGGGAAGCTGTGGGCTCGGTGGTCTGCCAAAAACAAGGCACAGCTTCTCTGCTCCAAGAAATCGCTGTGCTCAGCTCGTTAGTGCACCAGAGTAGTGTTCCTGTCAGTCTTGAGTGTGATACCCTTCTCCTCTTTGCTCGGCTTAGCATTTCGTCTGCAGATTTAAGAATGGCTTAGGGTGGAGAAATGGCAGGTTTAATGGATATAAAAAAGAACCTTCGCAGAATGTACGAGCTGTTAGCGATCAACGTTGTGGACACCAAGGAAATGGCCGAGGAGGTCAAGAAAATGTCAGATACAGTAAGTTACACTTCTCAGCAGGTTAGCAGTAACGATGCTCGCATTGATGACAATGAGAGCAATCTCCGGGAGATGATGGGGAAGGTAGATAGGATTCAAGAGGATCTTCAGCGCCTCATCGAAATGAACCAGGCCAGTAGAATCTCTGGTGAAGTAGCTGAAGTTGTGGCTCCTATGGAAGAAGAATCTGTGGTTCAGCCAAGAGCTGACAGAGGCAATCAGTAATCTTCCCTCTTTTGTGATGTCTGCATGTTTTTTTGTCTGTTTTTATGTCAACAGTTTATAAGGGTATACCCCTCTTGCAGTTTCAGATGTTTTGAGCAAGTCTTATGTAAGGTTTTTTGGACAGTCCCTTGGATAGACCTTCTGGGCAGCCTTTTTGTTGTATATAGGTGCTCGATATTACCTTTCCTGTAATGAATGGCTGTGCACAGCCTTCTTTATATATATTTCCTTTTTAGTTTCTGTTAAAAAAATATATATATTTTATTATTTTTATAAAGGACACGTGTATACTCTAGAATGAGCACGGAAGGAGTTACACATCTCTCCCATAGTGAATTGCAGAATGCACCTCTTTGGTACAATAAACTATAAATGACATTTTTAATCATTAAGTCTTATTAACATTCATCTGAAATAATTGCAAATTTTGAGTCTATTTAAATTACCTTGAAATATTTAAATAAATATTTACATGTTTTTATCGAGGATGCTCTGCTAGAATCAAAAGTATTTAACTATGTTGGATTCTAATCTTGTGGTGACGTCTTTAATTTTCATGGAAGAGATTTTGATTTTAATGAAGGTGGCCACTAATGTTAATTGATTGGATTCGAGCATAGAAAATGACATTTTGACTCATATATTAATTTAGCATGATTTTAATTTGTTTAGTTCATTTTCTTTTAATGTTGCTTTAGATTAAGCAAAGATGCAAGATTAAATTTTATTTGAGTGTCCTTGGTAGTGTCTAAATATGAATTGAATTTCATTACTTATTAGATGATATTTTACCAATGGTTTATTATACCTGCCTCCGGCTGGTATATTGCAATCGTTCGATTTCAAACAGCGTTGACTTTGGGCATTAACTGGTGTATTTTGACGCGTCTTTAAAAAATCAAACCTATTTTCCTAAGTCATACTTTGGGGTTTGCAAAATATTTTTTTAAATTTTTTTAAAAATCTATTTTTCTAAACCGCTGATTGGTTGATAGGACATGATGTCAACATTGGGGTTTTCTATCTGGATTTCACTCGACATGTGGCAAGATGACATCATAATCATAAAATTAAAAAAATCGCCATGTGTCAGGCCCTCGCCATGTGTCAGGTCCGACTGATCCAACTTCGAATCCGCGCCGGGCTTTGTTAATCTCGCTTCTTCGACGGCGAATGACTTCCATGGCGAATTCATGTACCACTGCAACAGCTTCTAAGAGGTGCTTCTCGGAGCATCCTTTTGATTTTCCAGACCAACTGAATTGGTGCCAACGATCGTGCAGCACTAAGCTTTGCTGCCACATCGAGTGCTTCTGCACAGTTCCACCAGGGCACTGAATGTTCTTGCGAGCAGCAGTGAGGTAGTCAGAGTAGACTGTGAGGAGAAATGATGCACTTGTCACAAACTGGATGTTGTTCCATTGCTGCCAAAACAGGAGGCCGCCTGGAGTTTTCTGTACATTCCTGTTGCCTTTCTGCAAGCAGGCACACATGAAATACTCTGCATTTTCCTGATATCTTTGCAGAACAGCGGCACTCTGCCCACCTCTTCCTTGCATGAGGAACTGCAACAATTTCAAAGGGCATTCAATTCAATATAAATCAATCGATCATGCAGACAATATCACTGAAACAAGGAAACAAGTGACATAATCCCAAATCAGAGGGCAAGACAGTGAAACCAGTTCAACAGACCCATAGCTGTCCAATATAACAATCTAGACCAGGACTAAATACAAAGATATCACCATTGCCCACCTTGGAGGCGAGCACTTGAACTCCTGCATACTTTACATCCCAGCTGAATTCAGTCATTTGCCATCCCGTTCCGCCTAGAGGACCGGCATTGTCAGTCAAATAGTTCATGTAAGATAGATCTCCAGTAGCCTCGTGAAGCCATTTTGCTGCCCAAAGAAGCTCATCCTGCAAAATACAACTACACCATCATCAACAGGAAGAGGAAGATGAATGCTCACAAAACAGGTACCATCCCAGATCCCCCATTGCTTAACCGACACTGAACCAAACAAGTACTGTCCCAGGGAACCCCCATAGCTAAGCAGGAAATGAACCAAACAGAACTTCAAAGTATTCCAAAACAGCAATCCCACAATAGAATTGGGGTTTAAGCAGTCAAGATTACCCTGTATCCACTCTTGGAGGCATAGTACTTCTGTGCAACACTAATGCTGCTGTCATATTTGCCTCTGTACTGATGAGCAAATGCAAAAAGCTGCAGAGTTCACACCCTATATTCGTTAGCCAAAACACACTGATACAGCTACAAGTAGAGTGCTTTGATAGCTCCTCAGGAATACTCTCTTCCAGCTTATTGCTGTTCAAATTTTACCATATCAAGCTTTTACGGTTCCCAAGTTCTGGAGGAATGATGCCAGATAAAGAATTTGCTGTAATATCGCAAGCCTGTCAAGCTGACTAATCCACGATGGGATAGGGCCTGCAACCTGTTGCTTGAAAGAGAAAGCCATACAAGGTTGTGGCGATTTTTTACACTAGAGGGGATAGTACTTGTAATGAAATTATTATCAAGGATCAGATTCTCTAGGCTTTGGATATTTCAAAGCTCTCACCCGAGTACCTGTAGGTTCACAGCGAACACGAAAGCCTTGAGCGCCTTGGCCTTGCCCTGAGCAGGGTGGAGGGCGGCCATGGCCCGGTTGTCCGAACGGGCGAGGACGTGGTCGAGCCTAGCAGAGGAACGGAGCCAGTCCATGCCCAGAGGCTTCATCATCGATTCCCCGGACGGGACCTTCTGCTTCTTGCTGAAATAGTTGGCGCCGCGGACTGAGAACACGTTGCCCAGCGGCGGTGACCATGCATTGATGCCTGTGTCTAGATTCACTTGTCGAAGTGCTGGCCATGCCACGAATGCCCACACATGCATGCATTTCTCCCGAACTGGCAGCGGCAATTAAGATTCCCATCATTATTGTATTGTCGAATCTATCGAGCTGCTTTTCGTTTTCTATTAGTCACGGAGATGAGTTGTCTTTTGTGTAAACAATATTTGACGAATCAATTAATCCTTTTGGACTGGAGAAATTAAAGTGGATAATTTATTTATTATACCTACCGAAAGCGGATTTTTTTTATATTTTTGTTTTGAAGGTAAACTATTTGAATTC